>JASPKZ010008858.1:0-525000 GCA_030220185.1 Diploptera punctata
TTATTACTTACTGTTATATTATTATTATTATTATTATTACTGTTGTTATCATTATTTTATTATTATTACTGTTGTTATTAGTATTAATTATTATAATACTGTTAGTTATTATTATTATTATTATTATTATTACTGTTTTATGATTATTATTATTATTTTTATTACTGTTATTATTATTATTATTACTGTTATTATTATTATTATTACTGTTATTATTATTATTATTACTGTTATTATTATTATTATTGACTGTTATTATTATTATTAGTACTGTTATTATTATTATTATTATATAATTATTATATTATTACTGTTGTTGTTATTATTAATTATTATTACTGTTGTTGTTATTATTATTATTATTATTATTATTATTATTATTATTACTGTTGTTGTTGTTGTTGTTATTATTATTACTGTTGTTATTATTATTATTATATTATTATTATTATTATTATTATTATTATTATTTTACTGTTGTTATTATTATTTTTATTATTACTGTTGTTGTTGTTATTATTATTATTATTACTGTTGTTTGTTATTATTATTATTACTGTTTGTTGTTTGTTATTATTATTAATTATTACTGTTGTTGTTGTTATTATTATTATTATTACTGTTGTTATTATTATTATTATTATTATTACTGGTGTTATTATGATTATTATTATTATGACTGTTGTTTATTATTATTATTATTATTATTATTACTGTTTGTTGTTGTTATTACAGTTGTTATTATTAGATTATTATTTATACGGTTGTGATTCTTATATTATATTATTACTGTTATTATTATTATTATTACTGTTATTATTATTATTATTATTATTATTACTGTTGTTATTATTAGTATTATTATTATTACTGTTATTATTGTATTATTATTATTACTGTTGTTATTATTAGTATTATTATTATTATTACTGTTATTATTATTATTATTATGTTATTATTATTATTATTACTGTTATTATTATTATTATTATTATTATTACTGTTATTATTATTATTATTATTATTATTACTGTTATTATTATTATTACTGTTATTATTATTATTATTACTGTTATTATTATTATTACTGTTATTATTACTGTTATTATATTATTACTACTGTTATTATTATTATTATTACTACTGTTATTATTATTATTACTGTTATTACTATTATTATTACTGTTATTACTATTATTATTATTACTGGTTATTATTATTATTACTGTTATTATTATTACTGTTCATCAATCATCATGAACAAATTCGTTTTAGGCCATGTGGCCTGTACGGTAAACCTAGCGAAGATGGTCTTGATCTTTCCACCGATGTTTTGGTCTTCCTTGGTCCCTATGTCCAGTTGGGGTATATTGGAATGCCAATTTTGGAAGTCTATTTCTTGCCATTCTTCTCAGATGATTTTTCCATTCTTGTTGGTATCTTTGGATATCTTCATTTAAACTTGCTACTCCAAGTTTTCCTCTGACAGTAGTGTTCCTTTGGTGATCCAGTCTATTAACTCCTAACAATGATCGTAAGAAGCGCATTTGGCTTACTTGAAGTTTATGAGAGTTTCTTTTATTTAAAATCCAAATTTCACTTCCGTATTTTAGAGCAGCTTTTGATGTGACGTTATGTAATCTTAGTTTTGTCTTTTGTTATTACTGTTATTACTGTTATTACTGTGATTATTGGATATTATACTGTTATTACTGTTATTATTATTATTACTTTAGTATTATACATTAATTACTATTATTTATTATTAGTATTATTACTGTTATAGTACGGTTATAATGATTATTATTAGGAACACTAGCACCCAAAATTTGTAGAATATAACAGCATTGTTAATTGAATTTAATCGCCTTGTTTCTTGTTCTTCCAAAACCCACATTACTCTTTCTCTACTGCCTTTTCGGCAAAAAATAAATTTAATTAAATATACTAAATACAGAACATATACTAAAATACTCTGAACGTATGAAAAAATATTGTAGACAACACTTTACAAAAGTAGGTATAGTAGTACGATGCTCTTAGAACACTCATTGAAGATCTCGTGACTAAACCTCTGCCTTTTGTAACCAGTCGTCTAAATAACTATTGTATTTGTGAAATAAATTCATTACAGCAATCACGAACATTTTTTGTATCAGTTACTTAAAATTGAGTTGTGTGCATAAAAAAATCAATAGTCTATTGTTTATATTGACGAGTATTGTTACAAGTATTGGTGTTGGCATGCAATCAAAAAAGGAAGTAACGTAGTCGGTATCTGGTGAAGAGTGACGTAAGAAAGAAGGAAAGCAATCTCCTGAGTTGAAAGTTGGTGGCTGTGAAGAGAGGCCCTTGTTCTATATTAAGCCGACCATTATGTGACATAGCCACAATTTCATCCTTGAGGATTCTGCTCTTTGTTCAAATTTCCAATAAAGAAGCTAAGGTAGAATAGAAATTGGGATAGGGCGCAGATAGAAAAAAGACGAGATGAGGGGATGGGATGTGTTATGGCGATGTAGACATAATGGAAGTTTCACAAACAAACTTCAGCCACTGTACAGGATATTGAACTTCTTTCACGCAACTCCACATTGAACTGTGCGTAAAGTTTATTTTGCGTTAAGAAAGTATAAT
The DNA here is from genome assembly GCA_030220185.1 of Diploptera punctata. NCBI lineage: Eukaryota > Metazoa > Arthropoda > Insecta > Blattodea > Blaberidae > Diploptera > Diploptera punctata. The sequence continues at coordinate 2,638 of JASPKZ010008858.1, forward strand.
AAATTTCACATTTCCATTGTTTGAAAAAAATAATAAAACATGTAGTCAATGTACCCATTTCACCAATTAAAAATTAAATGAGTCAACATGTTTCAACAGCGAAGCTGTCATTTTCAAGATTAAATATTGAGTCAATACATGTTCACTCTTAATTTTTAATTTTTGAAATGGGTACATTGACGATATATTTTACGATTTTATCACCAAGAAGATCACTAGTTTATTAAATAATAATAATAATAATAATAATAATAATAATAATAATAATAATAATAATAATAATGCAATAAATCGATTTAATCAGTTATATTGTTCTCTTTCCAGTTTTTAATTACTGCATTTATGAGTATCGAGGTCTTCCTTTCTTTTCTTTTTTCTTCCAGGAGGCGCCTCCATTCCAAATAATAAATAATACTAATTATAATAATCCCTGTAATGGAGACTATAGAGGAAGAATTACCTTCAATGTTAGATTCGTGTGTGTGGAGCTGCATTATACGAGCATGTATTACAATACATGTGTGGTGAGGGAAATTTACGGTAGCGAAGAAGGTTTCGGTCAGTTTAAATATTTTGACTCCACCGGGACTTGAACCTTCTCCCTTCCGGTTTGTAGCGGGTTGTCTTAACTACTATGCTACAGCTTGCCCCCAAAACTAATAAGAGCGGCTTCATAAATTTGGAGATAGATTGCATTATGTTTTACTACGTCTCATGAGAAAGAAACAGCCTCATACTATAATTTCATCTCTCAAAATTTAACTCCTCGCACAATACTGGGTTCCAGATATAGTTTCCTTGGCATTTATCAAAAGTAATGCCACAAGTGATTTCCAAATTATCGATAATTTGGAAATCAAGAGTGGTATTTGTTAGGGGACTATTTAACGAATAAAATTAAGCTGTTTACTCACAAATCATTGTTTAACTGTAGTTATTTTAAAATATTTATATATTTAATGTAAACAGCGATGTTTGAAAACAAATCAGAAATGTGAGGTTATGTTCATTCACTGCTGCTTGATCATATTATTTATTCCCAAATAAGATCATAATATTGTAAGAGTGCACCCAAGTGGAGAAATAATTAAACACATCAAACTATATATCATAATCAACATTACGGGTTATTCATTTATTTTTTTAGTAAACAACTCAGTAAAATCAAGGAATCTTTTCATTATTTGCTATATTCAATGTATTTGTTGGAGAAAAATGTTTTGACCTGTTCAGAACATTAAAAAGGAGGAGCTTTCTTTATCGCAAAAGCAGGAGCTGATAAAGAGAAATCGATAAAGAGCGAGGTGAAACACGACTGTCATTGGTTGTTAAACAACATTCATTAAAACGTGATTGGTCACTGACTAGCATTTGTGGCATGAGTTAAATAGTCAGACTTATTGGCTGTGACTTGTCCCTAAAAATCACAGATTTCCAATAGTCCAAGATCCGGCTGCAAGATTACTACGTTCATCGAGTTTATGAACAAAATCAATTTTTTTCATAAAATTGTCAAATACTGAATACATTTTTGCCTTGTTGCTTGTTAAAATTCGGCCGCCAGTATGTTTAATTAAAATATAATTTATTTATTTATTCAAAATAACTCGATTCACTTGTTATTAAAATAAATCATAATCCAGTTCGCAGAAATCGATGTATAGAGCTTGTGAAGTTTTGGTTGCCATTGAACACTTGGCCATAAACCTCCTCGCGGCAACAGCAGGCTGTGACACCTATCAGTAATAAAATGGCGGTAAGTACGTATTTATTGTTTTATGTGGTTCCGTCGCAGCTGGAAGTAAAACTACTGCCCTTTATGTATACTACGTACAATGTACATACAAAACTATATCCAAAATATAGTGTTAATATACATTATATTAAAGAAATCGCAGCATTTTAAATGAACTGAACTTTATTTGAAACAATATAAAACAAATACGTACTTACCGCCATTTTATTACTGATTGGTATCACACCCTGCTGTAGCCGCGAGGAGGTTTACGGCCAAGTGTTCAATGGCAACCAAAATTTTTCAAGCTCTGTACATCGATTTCTGCGAACTGGATTATAATTTATTTTAATAACAAGTGAATCAAATTATTTCGAATAAATAAATAAATTATATTTTAATTAAACATACTGGCGACCGAATTTTAACAGGCAACTCGGCAAAAATGTATTCAGTAATTCACAATTTTATGAAAAACATTGATTTTGTTCATACACTCGATGGACGTAGTAATCTTGCAGCCGGATCTAGGACTACAATAATCCACTTTCCAGTCCGATGCTGTATCAGGTTGTAACCACGGAATGGTTCTGCGGTCACGGTGTATATTCAGCTCCAGACCCCGATTATCCACTCATTATCTCCTCTGTTTACAGTTCTATCAGAAGAAAGAGCTACAATTCCTTGACATACATTCATACACGCTCTGAGTTGCCTGTCATAAAGGCAAAGGTTGGACCCACTTAGTTCCTGAATGTGTAGGCAGCTACGTGACGCAAGTGATTAGACACTCGCCTGTCTCTCTGAGTCCCGAATTTGTCTCTCACAAGCGAACTGTCAATCACTGAATGCCGAAACCTATCTTGAAAATTCTCCCAAAGAAGAGTTATGATGTACACCCTTAGAAAAACCATTCGCAGATTCTATCAGCCGATCGGGGAACTTCGTAAGCGCTCGCAGAAGTCGTATTCACACCAACATGTTTTCAGTAATTGTACTGAGCTATTTCCTAGTTAACGCAGTGCACACATAAGCAACATGAAAGAGACAACTTGGATTAGTGTATTTCTGTGGTCGAGAGGTTTAACAGACATCATCAGCGTTCGTAACCTCACGGGTTCGATACCCGCTTCACTTTTCTTTTTAAACTGAATGTTAGAATGGCATTTCGCCTGTAAGATAGTTCCATATTTAATTTTATATTTGAAATTATGGCTTTAATGCACACACAAAAATATATATTAAAACCTTCTTCTAATAAATAAATGAGGAAAGAAAATAATATCTATCGAATGCAATATATTGAAATTGCCTAGAACAAACGTTGAAAGTGGTAAATATAATTGTTACAATAACGATTTTAACATTGATTTAATTCAAATGTCAAAATAAAATGTTGTATTTAATTCATAAAACACGAGAAAAAATGCATAATTGAGGACGCGAACCTGCGACCTTTATTAACAGAAACAGTGACTACGTGCTTTACCATTGACCTAACAGGACACGTAGGAGTGTCTTCAGTTCATGCCACATAACACAGTAGCTGAGGGGCTGCACAATTATGACTATTTTCCTAGTTTGAAACCAGCGCTGCGCCGAGTAGGACTTAGAAGAAATGTGCGTTCAAGAGATGACTCATTTTTGTTTGTCTAAGGGTGTACCAAGGCAGTGACCAAAAAATATCTGCCATTTTTTAAAATACAGAAACTCGAAGCCAGAATCCAACAATGTCAACCAATAATTGTACGAAAAATGTTGTCTGCCTGTATGAGTAAGAGCTGAATGAATTGAGGCGAGCCACGACGCGGGCGACAGGTAGTGAGCGTTATCAAATCTACCAATCCAGCTGTTGTATTATTTCCTTATAGTTTAATTGACCAATATAAATGTTATTGAACCAAAAGTATGGGTTTAACATTATAAAAATGTTGTGGTTTAATGAGAATGAACAATCTCAAACTCCAGTAGATAATACATTTGAAGGAAGCGATTTAATCACATTGGATGGATTAGAAACATCAATAAGAAAATTGAAATGCAGAAAATCATCTGGGCCTGACAACATAAATGCAAAACTTTTGAAATACGGAGATGTTATTAAAATTAAGATTATTACACATCTTTAATATATGTTGGATACACAAAGAAATTTCCAAAACATGGCTCATTGCAAATGTTATATCAATTTTTAAAAAAGGAGACAGAAATAAAACAAGTAATTATAGAGGAATCAGTATTTTGAACTCTATATATAAAATATATGCAGGGATATTACTTAATAGATTAAAACCAATAGCAGATGAATTGTTCTTAGAAGAACAGAACGGTTTTAGACAAGGAAGGTCCTGCTATAACAATATATTCACTATGAGACAGATAAAAAAAGAGACGAGAATTCAATTTACCCACATATTTGGCTTTCGTTGATCTTGAAAAAGCCTTTCATAAGGTGATAAGAAGAAAATTGTGGGAAATAATGAAGGCAAGAGGGTACCCGGCTCAACTTATAGAAGGAATAAAAAATCTTTATAATGGCACGAAGATAATCCTTAATATAGATAATTATTCCAGAGAAGAAATTTTAATAAATCAAGGAGTTCTACAAGGGTGTATATTATCACCTACATTGTTTAATATATATTTTGACGATGTTATACGAAAATGGAAAAAATCAAGTCCAATAGGAATACAAATTAATAAGGAAATGTATATGAATTTTTTAATGTATGCAGACGATCTAGTAATTATACAGAAGTCCGAGGATGATTTACAAAGAGCCATTTACATGTTGAATCAATTAGGACTATTATAATCTCAAAGTCTCAACTTCAAAAACTAAAATTATGGCTTTTCACGGCAAAGTGCCAGTCAGAGCAAAAATAATAATCAATAATGAAATAATAGAAGAGATAGTACACTTTAACTATCTTGGTTCACATATAACAAAGTTATGATTGGGATATACATGATAAATTAAACCGATATCAAATGACGTGTGGCACCATACGAAGAACCCTCCGAAAGACTCGAAGAGAAACTCAGCTCAGGTTTTATAAAATTATGGCTGTTCCTGTTCTTTTATATGGATCTGAATCTTGGGTACTTACAAAAAAAAAGATATCTCACACATTCAAGCCACTGAAATGAAATTTTTAAGATCTGTACACGCATGGATAGATTACACAATGAATCAATAAGAAATGAACTGGAGATATTTTCACTAGTTGATAAACTAGAAGAGCACAAATTTCAATGGAAAGAACATTTAGACAGAATGGACAATAAAACATTACCCAAAAAAAATCAAAACCTACAAACCACAAAGCCAAGGAAACGATGGACTTGAGACCGGAACAGGTCGCATTGACCTAATCCTGGAAAGGAAGAAGAAGTTTAAATGTGAGATTCGACAATGGATTTTAGTGTCTCGCAGTTGAAAACTGCCGATAATGTTTTGACACATCCTTTGTACATCACAACGCTTCTCTGGAAGATATTTTAAGGTAGATTTCGGCATGCAATGGTTGACTGTTCCCTTGACAATCACTTCATGTGGGGTTCGTGAATGAAGAATCGAAGTAGGGGCAGGTTTTCTCGAGATTTCTCCCATTTCCCCCTATCAAAAATTTCATTGCACCATTTCTCGATACTCATGATTGCATTTAGTTTAACTTTAGTTGGTCCTATGATGGTTCGATAGGCCTTGTCAGCCAGCATCCGTGCTTATCACAGAACTTAATTAATAGGTTCTTCACTTCATCGCATTCCCCGACATGGTATCATGCCAGATATGAGCAGAGGGTATGTACTATCTACCTATAATGGCGTAGCCCATTGTTGAGCGATATCCTCTCCTTTATAACGAGTTACAAGACAAAGTTATTTTTTTAGATACCTTATTAGCTCGCAGATGTCATGGATGGCATGCGGACAACACAACGACCCAGTGAGACATCTAACAGGCAACTATTGTTCAGCCTTAAGGATCTGTTACGAGCCTAAAAATATTCAGACTCGGGATTCACGGATTAAAACCCCTCCCGGAGGTCTTGCTCCTTAGATTTTCGGTTCTAAAAAATCCATCGACCCCGGCTTGGTTTGAACACGCGGCCTTCGGAACTAGAGGCAAGGAGCATAACCACTAGTCCACCGCGGCCGACAGAGGGTATATACCCTTTTCATATATTCAAGGGGATTTATAGGTGACTATTTTAACTCACGCCACAAATGCTAGTCAATGACCAATCACGTTTCAATGAATGTTGTTTTACAACCAATGACAGTCGTGTTTCACATCGCTCTTTATCGATTTCTCTTTATCAGCTCCTGCTTTTGTGATAAAGAAAGCTCCTCCTTTTTCTCCAACAAATACATTGAATATAGCAAATAATGAAAAGATTCCTCGATTTTACTGAGTTGTTTACTAAAAAATAAATGAATAACCCGTAATGTTGATTATGATATAGAGTTTGATGTGTTTCATTATTTCTCCAGTTGGGTGCATTCCAACAATATTGCGATCTTATTTGGTAATAAATAATATGATCAAGCAGCAGAGAATGAACATAACCTCACATTTCTGATTTGTTTTCAAACATCGCCGTTTACATTAAATATATAAATATTTTAAAATAACTATAGTTAAACAATGATTTGTGAGTAAATAGGTTAATTTTATTCGTTAAATAGTCCTAACAAATGCCACTCTTGATTTCCAAATTCTCTACATAAATTGGAAATCACTCGTGGCATTACTTATGATTATTCCCATACTTTTGTTCATGTAGTGTAGCTTGTATTTTTTTTTTTTTGTGTCTGCTATTGCACAAGATAGCCAAAGTACACTTTATCAAATCAAGTTTGAATATAACGGGAGAATCGATGGTAACGTCTGACAAGTATGACGTCACAAGAAATTATTACTAACTATTATGTAGGCCTAAATATAGAGGGAAAAGGAGTGGGAAATATGATAAATCACGCTGACCGATTCCAATATATTTTTTTTTGGTCAAGTTGTTGAGTTGACTTGACAAATGTGTTCTGTTTATTACAGTTTCGCAGAGATACGTCAAATGCATTGGATCGTTTGTCAATAGGCTATTGCTTATATAGCGGAGACTAAAATCTTCCTGCATTACCTAGTTTTTTTAACTTAAAATCAGACATATTTTAATACAGTGTTGCTATTTCGTCATTTATTTTCGATTAGAAATATTAACTATCTTTATTCTTTAAATACAGTGTGGGAATGAAATCTACCCATTGGACCTATATTCACATGATGGAATTTATATTCCCCATGTTGTTAGAAAAACTACAATATAAGAGGGAAAACGCCCAGTTGGTAGACCATTAATGAGGTGGGAGAATAACATTAACTATGATTTGAGGGAAGATTATACAGGGAATGATTGGAAAGCATTAGCTCAGGATAGGGATGTATGGAAAGCTTATATCCGCGCGGCCATGAACCTACGGGTTCGATAGTGCCAGTGAGTAAGTATAAAATGTGGTAGAATTGGAACTGTCAACTGTTGCATGCCGAAACCTACCTTGAAATTTCTCCCAGAAAAAGGCTGTGTCAAAAAACTGCCGTTTTTAACTGCAAGACCCAGAAATCGAAGCCAGAATCAACAATGACAACCCGATGTGTATTGCAGGTGTACTTCCTGCATGAGTAAGAGTGAAGTGGAGTGAGGTGGGTGCAGTGCGAACGGCAGGTAGTGAGGGCTATCTAATCCAAGAGGCGAGGTGATGTATTACTTCCCTAAAGTTTAAATGAGAGATCTGGTGCTGGATTCTAGTACCTTGCAGTTAAAAACGGCACTTTTTTTTGACAGGGCCTTGGTACATCACAACACTTCTCTGGGAGAAATTTCAGTTTTTCGGCATGTAATGTTGGACAGTTCACTTGCATTTCGATTGAGTAACTTACTGTAGTTCCAGAGGTCTGGGTTCGATACTTGACAGACTGCAACTCTTTTTCTATTTCTAGAGTCTGAAACGAAATTCACTAGGCCAGTGAGGATAAGAAAAATAATGAATTCGGGCTAAGAAAACAAACTATGTAGAGGCATTACGTTAACTATGTGATTCTCTGTATGTGAAAAGATTACTATATTGTTACCGATTCAAGTTTATTTCAATTCCCTAGACTTAATAACCGAGACAATATTAGAACGATAAAAAGTATAGGGTTCCCTATTGGAAAGCTTCCTAAATTCTGCATTCTCATCCATTGTGGGATCTAATATTTATCTTAGTATTATATATTTTATGTCCACCGCTGTAGTCTCGAGGTAGCGTGCTGCCTTGTCACGCAGCGGGCCCAGGTTCGATTCTCGGTCGGAATAGGCTCCTGCGTGAGGTTTTTTCGGGGTTTTACCTCACCTGTAAGACAAATGTCAGGAAGCTTAGGGCCCAACGGTCCCCGAAAATCATCCGTCCATCATCATCATCATCATCCTTATCATCATCATCATCATCCTTATCATATCATCATCCTTCACCGGTGTGGAAAGCAACAGGAAGCTACAACACCTATAACTGCCTAGTAAAGCTGCAAAGCATAGTATGAAAATTCTATGATTGCAGTTAAAAGACCTGCCCTCGGGCAGAACTACTATGGATAGATGGATGGATATATTTTATTTTAAAAATAGAACAATGAAATATAAACCCCAATTGATCGTCTAAAGTATTTTTTATAAAAATATAGGAGATATCTAAAGTGATTAGAAACGTAATGGTAGAATAATTGTAGAAGCAGTTGCCTACAATGGGGGAGAAACTTGGTGTATTAAGGAATCGCTGATTAAGACAATCTTGGCGCTAGAAATTGACTTCTTGAGAAGAAGTTTGGCATTTTCGAAAATGGACAAAACCCATGACAGGTAGTAAGACGTAGGATGGATGGAGAAGTTGCAATCATCGAACGAATTAAACAAAGACCTTTAAGATGATTGGGACTTGTGATAGAAATGAAGGATGATAGAAGGCTGCTGAATATTCAAGCAATAGGTGAATGGATGAAAACAAAATTAATGGAATCAACATAAATCCCGCATGACACCAGATAAATTTGTACGTATAGCATCAGATAAATTACCAGAGAATGAGAGAAAAGACATCTGGAAGACCAAAGAAAAGATGGAGGGACTCATAATTCTGGATGGAACAGATAATGGACTTAAAACAAAGAGAAGGAGAAGGAATATGAAAACATTCCATTATATTAGATATGGAAAAGTGGATCAATTTATTTTACTGCGAAGTGTTACTTTCTTCAATAAAAACGCGATCATATTTTGGTACAGCATAAATCATTCAATTCTGTTTACTTCGCTGCAAGCATCAAATGGAAATACGGTCGTGATTTTATATGGAGGACGAGTTCAAGAGGTGAGAGTCAAGTACTTCAGAAATACAGGTACGGCCTTAGAAACGTAAATTGAACGATCTCTTAGAGAGCATTTTTTTAAATTCCGATTTCACTGAGCAACAAAAAATAAACTTTTTTTTTGTCTCAGAAAGAAAAATATGTGATAGTATTTTTTTTTGCTGAATTCAAATATGATATCGGTTTTTCTCCATCACGCAATGTTTCCGAGAGACAGGCATTTATAATTCCAAACACTTAAATATTTTCTACATTCGTAACTACACAATATTCGAACATTCGGACTCGCCTAGAAAGTAAGAAGTGACATTTTCTGCTATACTTCGCCTGTGGAGCATCTCTCTTGATGGTCCGACAATAATCGGCAGCATATTAGGATTACATTTGCCTTGATATCTCTTTTCATTTGAGTTAGCTCATTTGGTTTTATTTTACAATGGAGAAATGGACAAAAAAAGTTTATTAAAAAAATAATTATTTAAATCCATTAATTGGAATTGAAATAAAAAAACTGAGTGATGGAGGAATTCCGAATACATATTTGAAAATACGATAAAAAAACTGCATTAAGTACAACAATTGGTACTCATGAGATAAAAATCACGTTGACCAGCGTTATACGAGCGCGTGATTCCCACGGATACGACATGTAAATCGAAGCAAATAATGTTAAAAACATTCACTATATTCCAAATTACCCCTCTCCATGAAATTAATTTAATGAGGAACTTCCTTTCGACGCTTGGCCAATTTCTCCGTTTAAAGCTGGAATGTAAAAATCCAAGTAAAAATAAATTTAAATCTTCGTAGATGCAATAGCAATGCCGGCGGTAGCTATTGCTGCCCAAAAGGTTATTTATGGCGGAGAGGTTAAAGGCGACAAGGCAGATAAAAATGTACTTTGGTCAAATGAGTGACGATCTTTCACGGTAAAAATACAACCGACATAGGTTCTACTGTGGATAGCTTACGTCCGCGCGGCCATTCAACCTCGGGTTTGATAGTGCCAGTGAGTTAGTTTGTTAGTCAGTTAGTAGATGCAAATATATTAAGCAAAAGAGGAACACACAGAAACAAAATAAATAATTCAAACCTTAAATTACGAAATTTATAATGTAAGCCTACTACTTGAAACACTAGAAGTTTATTTTCATTGTATATATTTTAAATCATATGATAGTAATCTACATATTAATACGTGAAGGAAACACGTTGTACCCCTTTTTAAGCATATTTCGTGCACGGAGGAGTGTGATATTTGGCATTATTAAATTTCATATCGAGAAGGAGTGCAGGAAAATAAAATCGATGCATAACTGGCTAATACCCGGCGTGCGCTGCTACGCCTAAATAAATTAAACTTAATGTTATGATGATCTTGAAGATTTTTGGGCTGTAGGCCGTGGTCGTGAGGAACTACAAGCCTCACGACCACGGCCTACAGCCCGAAAATCTTCTTCAAGATCATCATAGCAACTCCGGCCGTGAAAGTCTACGTGAATACATAAAATTAATGTGTTTTATGTTTAGTTGAATAAGTAAGAGGAAAAATAATTATAAATATATATTTTTAGATACCCCGTGCGGACTACCCGGCGTTGTCCGGGAATCTACACATCCCGATCTTCTTGACATAAATGAGCTGAAAGACAAAAATTAATCTACTTCTTATGATTAGTTGAATGAAAAATGATTATAAATGTTGGCCTATATCGTAATTAATTTAAGATTCCCGTGCTAATTACCCGGTGTTACTCAGGAATCTGCTTATCTCGATCTTCTTGGCATAAATGAGCTGAAAGACAAAATTCGTTATTGTGAGTTATCCGTAAAATAATTCCCGCCATGCACAGGAATCTACGTACTTGTCTCGATCTTCTTGGCATCAATGAAAGACAAAAATGGTTATTGTGAGTTATCCGTAAGAGATAAACATATGCTGTCGCGTACTTTTTTGTAGAGCTTTTTGAGATATTCAATTCGGTGTGCATTAATTTCATGTATTTGTTATGGTTTAGGCAGCGTAAGCCATTTAAGCGTCCAAAGAGCTACTTTTTTCCACGTTTTCCACTACAAAGGGCGATTTTAAGGGTGTAGGAGTTGAGTATCACAACTCTTTTGTAGCATATGTTCATCCCAGTAATTTCCTGAACATTTTGCCAGAATCCCATCAGAATCGGATCAACGTTATGGCCGCGCATAAAGTACGAATGAACAAACAAACGAACATTCATTTTTATAAATATTAGATTGAAGATAACAGATTATTCATGAGTACTTTTAAAATTCGAGTAGGCTACATCGTTTTTCAATCGGTGACTTCCATAGAAGCTGCCTGATGAATAAAATCGCTGAGAAAACACTTAAGTTTGTGATAATCTTGCGCTTTCAGCAAGAATGAGAAAATTCTTAAGACTCATTGTTGCTGTAGATGGGGCTTAGATTTATTAATTCGACAGAGAATAAAATCACAATTATTGGATACATCAGTTTCCTTCCGTTAAAATATCAGAAATATTCAAAATTCAAACATAAGATCAGTATGATCCCGGGAGTAGCCAGCATTGGATTAAGGGGGGTGAATTTTTTTTTCGACTGTGTACCTTCCGATCAAATAAAAAATACAAAATACTACCTTTACGAATTTTGTCTTTTAGCTCATTTATGCCAAGAAGATCGAGATAAGTAGATTCCCGGGCAACACCTGTCAATCAGCACGGGGAATCTTAAAATAATTACAATATACATTTATAATTATTTTGCATTTTACTTATTCAACTAATCATAATAAGTACATTAATTTTTGTTTTTCAGCTCATTTATGCCAAGAAGATCGGGATGAGTAGATTCCCGGACAACGCCGGGTAAACAGCACAGAGTATCTGAAAACATACATTCTTAATTATTTTTCCTTCTACTTAATCAACTAAACATAAAAGCACATTAATTTCTATTTATTTTATCGTAACAGCGCACGCTAGTTTATAATAAACTGCTATTAACTTGACCGGAAATCTCGAAAATTGATCTAAAAAATAACAAAATTTGTAAAAAATATATCTTGAGTAATTATAAAATAGCATAGAAGTAAATTCAATACAGCATATATTATTCAAATGAATACTAATTATATAACTTTAAGTTGTAGAAATTATAAAACAGTTAAGAATTAAAGTCAATATAATTGTATTGTTCATACAGACCTTACATAACTAGTAGTAGGATCACAAAAAGTATTATTTATTGTAAACAAGTATGTAAATGGATTTAGAAAGTATTATCTAATACATATTTATTAATTACTTCTAGAAATGCCGTATGTTTCTGTTTTGTAGACCGTATTTTACGGACTATAAGACGCAATTTTTTTTCCAGAAATTGCCTCCAAAATTCAGGTGCCTTTTTTACTAGACATTAATATAAAAATGTCCAATGTTTGTTTTAAAATTCCCGCCAGTCTTAAAATGGTCATATATTCGATGCCGCGGGAAACCTATCTATATCTGGCAACATTGGATTCAACTGGCAGCAGCATTGCACCGATGCAACGAGCATGAGTGGCGGGGATTCACAAGCTTGCTAACACTGTCTCTCTCCCGACCAGCCATCACAAACCCAGCATACTGTCTAGTCTATAATGCGTCATTGCATTCTATGACGCCAGTGAACTTGAACAAATGGATGATGGATGAAACCCCAACATGAATTCACGGCGAAAGGAGCTTTAAAACGGCATACAATCAAACAAGTGTGTCAGTGGATAAAACAGTCGTGAGACATTATTGTTAATTTTTTTTCATGAAGTGAGGCGTGAGTAACGCTCTCGATGGCAGTGTAGATTATTTTATATGTGAAGGGAACAACGATGACGACGAAGAGGAAGAAGAAAGTTCAGATGACGATTTTCAGGGATTTTAAAGAACAGAACGGTTTTACAAACTAAGATGTTTTTAAATCAATTGAATTGGCGTTTACTTGATGAAAATCCATAATGTATTTAATTAAATACGATTTTTAGTCTGGTTTTGCAATCTAATAATAAAAATGTTAAAATGATTTCTTCAAATTTGCTTAAAAATTAAGGTGCGTTTTATAGTCCGTTAAATACTATAGTTATTTTGTTAACGGTCCTGTCATTGTATTGTAAAATTAACATATATAATTTAATACACAAGTGATCTTCTTGGTGATAAAATATTAAAATATATATACAGTCAATATGCCCATTTCACCAATTAATGTTTTAAAATGGTCAACAAGTTTCCACAGCCAAGCTGTCACTCTCAAGACCAGATATTGACTCATTAAAACATTAATTGAATGCAGTTGAATGCAGGCTTTCACGGCCGGTAATCATAATGTTGTGTGATTCCGGGTTCTGTGGCCGTGGTCCATAGTTGGTGTTGATACCAGACGTTTCGCTCTCAACTGCGGAGGGCATCTTCAGTGGCGAGTGCTTCTAGGCGTGTTTCCTGGTCGGAAGATCTACTTAGAGTGAGCTCTGCTGACGTTGTGGACGTTGTATTGATACTAGTGGTGGGAGCACCACCACTAGTATCAATACAACGTCCACAACGTCAGCAGAGCTCACTCTAAGTAGATCTTCCGACCAGGAAACACGCCTAGAAGCACTCGCCACTGAAGATGCCCTCCGCAGTTGAGGGCGAAACGTCTGGTATCAACACCAACTATGGACCACGGCCACAGAACCCGGAATCACACAACATTAAAACATTAATTGTTGAAATGGGCATATTGACTGTATATATATTTTAACATATATAAGAATCCAATCCTGAGAACAAGACTTTGCTCTCATTTAGGCGTGGCTAGATTAAGTTAAATATGTTTAATTAATTGTATGTTAATAGTTTTCTAGCAATAAATTATTTTCATTTTGATTTCATTTGAATAATAATTCTTCCTGTTGCAGACATCAAAGTAAAATAAGATTTCAGAAAAAAAAGCTAAATAAAGAGTATGATGTATTTTGAATCATCCGGAATAGACAAGAAGGAGAGTAAATTGTACGGAGTGAGAGGGATCTTGCAGGGAGAGTGGATCTGGAAGTGGCCTTCTCATTACAGAGCTCAATCAACTCGGTGCATGTTTCAATCGATCGGTTGCCTCAATCAGATTAACCTGCGTTATGGCTCGTTGACTGCAACTTTCAATTATCTCTAGTATGAGCTGCTTATAACCCAGTGGACATCTCACAACCCCTGTGTCAGCTACACTCTCTTCTACGTCCTCAGTGTTATGTTTACAAGCCGCTGCCATATCAATATAATGATCAAAGCTCTTAGGTTTCTCTCAGACTTGACTACTTTAAAAGTAAAGAAAACATATTTATTGTGGTTTGAAGGAAACACTAAGTTATATCTAAGAATGTAGTTCAAAATTTAATTATAAAATAAACATAATTTATCAAAATAAATAATCTTTATTACACTCAAATACACGCCAATTTGTTATTCATACACTAAAGAAAACACTGCAGTGTAGTTGGCTTCTCTAACTTGCTTAAACATTAATGCAACATGATACTCTAAGTTTTGCATTTGTTTACATCTGCCTACTGTGCTGGTTGTGTATACTGGCAGTCAGTCGCCTCCAAAATGGGTAAATGTAAAGAACTCAGTTCTGATCTCAAGGACACAATTGTAAATCTTGCACTTAAGGGATATTCTTTGAGAAAAATAGGGCGACTGATAGGCAAATGTAATGCAACAGTACAGTATATACTAAATAAATTCAAGTATAAAGGTTCAGTAGAGAATGTTCCAAGAAAACCTAAACAAAAGAAGTTAAGTGAAAAGGAGGAAAGAACCATCGTGAGACAAGTGGAATTCAACCCTAGAATTAGTGCTCCAAAATTGCGGTCTACCCTAGAAGTTTCTACTGGTAAAAAGGTATGTACTGAGACAGTTCGGAACGTGTTACGCAGAAATGGCTATCCTGGAAGAATGACTATAAAAAGGCCGTATGTAAGTAAGAAGAACCGTGTTGTAAGACTACAGTTTTCAAAAGAACATGTAAATAAGGGACCGGCATTTTGGAATAATGTTCTCTGGTCTGATGAGATTAAAATCAACCTGTTCGGTTCAGATGGCGTTCATAGAGTCTGGAGAAAAGCCAATGCGGATAATGATGTGAGCAATACAGCACCTACAGTAAAACTTGGGGGTGGATCTATAATGTTGTGGGGGTGTATGTCGGCAAAAGGGGTTGGCAATATACAGTTCATTGACAATGTTATGGACAAATTTGTGTATAACGACATTCTTCGTAAGAATGTTAAAGAAAGTGCAGCAAAATTGGATATACTCCCTACGTACATGTTCCAACAAGATAACGACCCCAAACATACGGCGGACTTAAATGAGACTTGGTTATATGGAACGTGCCAAAAGCAATTGAAAACCCCTCCTCAATCTGCTGACTTAAACCTTATATAACATTTATGGGCGTTTTTGAAACCTAGGGTCCACAGCAGAAATCCTTCTTCCAAAGAAGAATTGAAGAAGGTGGTTACTGAAGAATGGTGCAAAATCAGTCCTCAGATATGTGATAGGTTTGTTAGATCCATGCAGCGTAGATATCAAGCTGTTATTAAAGCTAAAGATTACCCTACAAAGTATTGAGGACAGTTCATTTTTTTTATTTTTTCCGCCATTCTGACTGTATGAATAGAAGAGTGACTATAAAATGTACAACTTTTAAAGTTTTTTAATATATTATACGTTAAATGTTTATAGAATTTGTTGATTTGTATATATTATGTAAAGAAGTGTACCTGAAAATGTTTAGTTAATGGCAAAATATAATTGCAATATTCTGAGAATTAAAATTGTGCTATTTCAATTATAAAATCCAAGTGTATGAATAACAAATTGACATCCTGTATATCGTAGTACATTCAGTGACATTGAAAGTTATTTTCCATCAACGAAGTTTTATAAACACGAAGAAAGAACAGAAATATACACAGGCTATTGCATGTTTATAATACATTCTATGTTATTCAGTTCAACACAAGTTTTGCATGAAGTACCACTAAAACGACATACGTCCGAGACAAATGTTTTTATTTGAACTTGATTTTAAACAATATAAAACAATAAATACATACTTACCGCCATTTTAATTCAGATTGGTATCACGGCCTTCTGTAGTCTCAAACAATAAACATTGCCTACACTGCTAACGTCAGTTTATAAAGAACGCAAATATTTTCAACGAAGATGTTAATATTTTACTATTATTTATTATTTAAAAACACTATCGCGCAAAAAATAACGTACAGCGCAAGTTTGTGAAGTGTTTTACAGAATCTCTGAAATTAAAAACCTCGTTATCGCTCGGATTTTAAACATTTTCCTTGCTTCTGTAAAAACCACTTCCCAACCTCACATTGTAATATAATACAAGTACATATTTGACAATATAGATTCATATTTTACAGCGAACAGTTTTTTTATTCAATGCCATAAATTTCTCATTTCGACATTTCCGGTATTCTCTCCTGGCATTGGCGTATTGTAATCCGCTTCTGAGGTTGGGGCGCCTGGAAGGTAGGATTACACTGTCCCAATGATAGGTATATGACGGGTGATAACGATAAAATGATGCTCCATGAGAGACCTTAATATATAAATTTAATCTAATGAGGTGAATACGTTAATGATAGCCAGATGATGTTCGGGGACCGTTTGGGCCTTAGAGTATCCTGACATTTGCCTTACATGCGAAGGAAAAAAACCCGAAAAACCCTCACCCAGGAAACTTGTCCCAACCGGGAATCGAACCCGGGCCCGCCGCGTGACAAGGCAGCACGCTACTTCGAGACTATAACGGTGAACTTACAGAGAATAGTAAATTTATGTATCTATTAATTTCTTACAACATGGTCGGCACTCATATTCTTTATTCTGACTGGAAGCACCTGAAATCTCTATTGCGCTATCCCAGTATATTATGGATTAATGGAATGGAGTGTACTTTACAATGTTATGCGAGTTGTAGATCGTCTTCCGGGTCCGAGATATCTGATTCTTCTCTCATGACCCATACATACTACATTATTTGGGTTGGGCCCGTGGCCGCGAGGAGGGACTACAAGTTTTCTAAATTCAAATCGCGAAATATGGGAATGCTACTGAGTTAATTGTATACCCAGAATGGATAAATGTGGGCAAATATCTGGACAAGACGCGGAAAATAAGAGCAACACATATTTGTCAATAAATATGTAAACAAAGTGTAATATCTAATAACTTTACGTAACCTAATTTAATAATGTAATATTGTATTGTTATATTTTGCGTTTTTTGTCTATTTTATATTATTACTAGACATTATTTTATTGATATGGATTTGTCAACACGTACGGCTTGCTGCCCGTGCGACCCATATTGTCTGTAAATGGCATTTTATATACGTATCTTACTTTTAGCTTAATAAAGTCCTACTATATATATATATATATATATATATATATATATATTTACACATATAATTTGTATAAATCTTGAATACATTTAAAATGTTTTCTCTCTGAAAGAAATTTTAGAGCTAAAGTTATCTGAAGATCTTTCAGTGACTTTGTTATATGTGCAGAAAAAAAAAACTTCACACTGCTTTCGCCCGTCCCATAAATCCTGTGTTGGGTTGGAGAGTATTTCTTTTCTTTTCACTCCATGCACTCATTCGCTTAAATCCTCAACTAGCTCTTACTTTATTGGAATACTGCATTCGCAAACTGAATGTTTTCATCTCTCCTTCTTTGATAGAAATCAAATACATCATGTTTTTTTAAAGTTGTAATAGATATTTTTCAATTCAAAAGAATATATAATGTAACCTGCTGAGTTATGTAAAATGTTCAAATATTCATCTGGTTTATATCTTTAAAAAATCTAAAACAAATGTTGGTCCAAATAGTTAACATTTTCGCCTTTGATTTGAAGATTCGCGGGATTAAACCCGGTTGGGGACGATTAATTTTGAAAAGGATAGAAATATTTAATATGGCTTTCTTCGGAATGGAAATGCAGCCGTGGGTTCCTTATCGTCGATTTACGGCACGTAAAGGAATCTCAAGGCTGAAATTAGAGGCTTCTGAGAATTTTTCAGCCCTTTCACGCTCAGATGATTTTATATGCTAATTAGCTTAGTTCCTAAAGAGCATCATTAAATAAATATTCGGACAAATAGCAGTTTAACTTACCCAATACACTTTCTTGTATTTTCTAAATCCTATAGAACAACAGTGCGCATGCGCCAGAGTTTATAGAGCCAGTGATAACCCACCATCTAATTCTTATATTTTCTAAGACCTATAGAACAACAATGCTCATGCGCCGGAGTTTATAGAGTCAGCTATACCCACCATCGAACCACACGGCGATAACCCACTGGCCACATATCGATTAACAACTTTGCCTTGTGGGTTATTGCTCTCGCCACATATCGATTATTATCGATATCGTACTAAAGTTTATACAACTTACGCTATATGGCAGCACGTCGCTGTGAAATTCGAATGACCAATGTTTGAAATAAATCCTCAAATATATTTTAAATAAATATAGCAACGGGAAGCTACCACACCTATAATTCCCTACTAAAACTACAATGCATAGCATGCAAATGCTATGATTGCAGTGAAAAACCTGCCCTCGGGCAGAATTACTATGGATGGATGTTAATAATATTCAAATTACCAAACGTTTATTAAAAATGGGTGTACACTTACTTATCACTTCTTAATGTCGTTTGAAGCAGCGATAACCAAAACCAGCGATAACCCAAACCAGCGATAACCGACCAGTGGGTTGTTAGTAGGTTACCCCTGGGAGTAACATTGGAACAAGAGAGAAAGATCATAGACTAAGTAATATACTCTCTGGAGAAAATAGCAGTCAGCATCACGATATTGTCTGTCATATTGTTAATGTTTTGCGTATTTAAATACATACTTAAAATTGTCAAATAATGTTATAACAATTGTCTGAAAAAGTTTAAATTACTAAAACATGTTAGTAAATACAGAAAAGCTGTAGTCTACAACAATAAACTGAAAAATCAGGGGTAACTAGAGTTGCTGTTGAGCCAAATATACTATCTACATTGAAAAAAGGAATTTACTAATATACAAATCGTTTAAAATAGGCCTAAAACTAAAATATAGTTAGAGAATTTTTTTAATTCGCCATTAAGATGCATCATCATTCTTCATGGTTTAGAAATCACTGTATGTTATAACATAACATTTCTTACTCGTTCCAGTTTTCTGAGTCGGTCTACAACTCTATTTGTTCATGATTTCTAAGACAATTTATCTCATAGACCGATAATTTTGCCCCTTCCTGTTGATAAAATTGCCTCTTCCTGTTCATAATGAGAGATATCTCCGCAAAGTAACTACTTTTACAAAAGGATATCAATTCAACAATGTACGATCGATATGGTACAGCAATAAATGCCAAAACAAAATAACTTAAAAAAATACAAAAAAGGGTAAGTTCTGTTTCTCTAAAAGAATATTAAATGTTGTATAATAAATCTGCATTATTGTTAATAGTTATTTCTCATACAATCATGTTATTGATTTTTCCCAAGCCCAAAGATATTTAACAGTAAATATATGCTATTTATAACTATATAGCCGGCTTAGAAATCGCCCGGAAATAAGATTGGATACATAACCCCACATTTAGTAAATATTAAACATTATAAATATTTTTTAGTTTCTGATGTATTATTCGCAAAATAGTCACTCCAAATCCAACGCGATGTTAAGTTTCTCATTAGCAAAATCTCTCGCGACTTTGTCGCTCGTGATTTTTCAGAAAAACACAACCTCTTGTTAGATTATTATTGATAAAATGTCAAGATGTGTGATTTCATTCTCATACATTTTTATCCATATTTTGTATATTTTCATTTTATAATTTAGAGATCATATTTCCCAATTCTTATCTTCGTCCTTTTTATGATCAGTTCTTATAGAGGGTGCAATTCCTCTAAAATTGCCTGAATTTTATTTTATCTATATCTGTCACTGTTCATATTTTCACTTTAACTATAACATCGGTATTTTTTTACAAGACTAGAAAATACAAATTGTCATTTAAAAATGAATTTTTATAATTCCATTGACCCTACTAACCGCTCTACATTGTGACACTTTTCATTGTAATAATTATGAAGTATTTGATAAATTGCAGATAACTGTAATTATAGCTAGTGAAACATTTAAAATTATTTACTTACTTACTCACTGGCACTATTCAACCCGTAGGTTCATGGCCGCGCGGACATAAGCTCTCCATACATCCCTATTCTGAGTTAATGCTTTCAATCATTCCCTGTATAATGTACTTCCCTCAAATGATAGTTAATGTTATTCTCCCACCTCATTCTTGGTCCACTAACTGGGCTTTTTCCTTCTGGTTTTCCTACAAGAAGCTTCCATGAACATCTTTCATTCCCCATTCGTGCCACACGTCCTGTCCATCGCAGTCTACGAGAATTAACTGTTGTTATATCTGGCTTCCTATAAAGTAGTTCACTGTTATGTAGTCTTCTCCATTTTAAATTGATTTTTAATTAGTAGCATTTAGTGTTAGTTTGTGAGTTAATTGTATTTATAAACATCTATATAACTCGGTCAGTTTAAACATAATTTTCATTATTATCATTATCATTGTCATTATTATTATTATTATTATTTCTTGGCTCAAGTTTAGAATGATTTACCCTTGATTTTTCAGTATATTGTGATTTATAACTCTTCTTCTGTATTTAGTAATATTCTTAAATATTTTTAAATATTTAAAACAATCTTTATATTTTTTTAAAGTCCCCAGTTTTTGTCCTCAGACATTTCTGGTGTTCTCTCCTGGCAATGGCGTAATTGTAACCCACTTCTGACGTCGGGGCGCCTGGAAGGCGGGGTTACGTTGCTCCGATGATATGATGGATGATGATGATAGTGGTGCGCCAGGAGAGCCCCTAATCCTAAGCTTAATCTAAGATGAATAAGAATGATGATGATTGCTATGGCCACATGATTTCGGGGACCGTTTGGGCCTTACAGTTTTCCTGACATTTGTCTTACAGTTGGGAAAAACCCGATAATAACCTCACCCACAAAAACAGTCCCGACCGGGGATCGAACCCGGCCCGCTGCGTGACAAGGAAGCACGCTACCTCGAGACCACAGCGGTGGACTTTTTTTTATAACTTTATTTTAGAATTTTTAAGTATTTATTTAAATACACATATTGTGATGGCGACTTGCTATTTTCTTCAGAGAGTATATTATATAGTTCGAACCAGTGGGTTATCGACGGTTGCGATTATTAAGGAGTGAAAAAAAGGGCATTTCACGGGATGTACCGTAGGTTAGAGTAATTTAATTAGGTTAAGTGTGAGTTAGTTAGTTAGCTTTTAGGTTCGTTACATTTTAAATGTTGTCTAAATACATAAAAATAACGATAATAATCGAAACAACGGTAATAATCGATATGTGGTTCGATGGTGGGTTTCGCTGGCTCTATAAACTCTGCCGCATGTGCACTGTTGTTCTATAGGACTGAAATGTATCAGGTAAGTTAAAGCGGACAATTCCCTATTTCTTTCTTCCCTTACCTTAGTTTAACCTCTCCATTTGTACGTACTTTTGTATTACCCATTCCAACTTAGTCTTACAGGGATGCGGTATTTCGGGAGAGAATGTTTAAAATGTATTATTAAAAATATTATTATTATTATTAAATTGTTAAACATTTCCAACTCTATGATGATCTTGATGAAGATTTTCGGGCTGTAGGCCTAACGACCACGGCCTACAGCCCGAAAATCTTCATCAAGATCATCATAGCAACTCCGGCCGTGAAAGTCTACGTGAATACATTTCCAACTCTTTCGATTGGGCAGGGTAACTCTTAAGACAAATTTAATGTTGTGTATCTATGACTTAGTGCTGTTAGATTAACTGGTAGTGAAGCAAAAAATTAAATTTAAATATTTCTATGTTACAAAATCGAATAAGTGTACTATTTTCCTAAAGATGTATCACAATAGACGCACGTGTAGAGAGAATACATAGAGTAACTTAAAGAAAAATAATTATATTTACAAAGCAAGTAATATGTGTCAAAACAAGAAATACGTTTCTACGGAATATAAATACGATTTTTATATCTAATATATTCTGAGTTATGTTCTACTTAAAATTCATCGGAGAACATATTGTTTAAACAACTCACCTCATAGGATTCATGCTTCCATGAAATCGCGATTTCAAACATAGTCATGTTCATCGTCAGCCATTACTCCGACTGATGAAATTCTTCGGCCGTCAACTATTCTATTGTCGCCATCTTCAGTGCTGCCATCTATGGTTGAATTTATGAACTTCGAAATCATGTAATTTCGTTAGGGATATCAAAATTCATTGATCTATTTTTGTTTTTCTGAATGTATATTTTTCCCAAACTGTCAATTCCAAAGGTTTCTCTACTTGTTTTAAAAGTTTAGCTTCTCTTCCAATTTTATGACGTTCTAATAAACTATGTGCAGCAATTGCAGATTTTTCAATTTCACAATTTTTAATATTTCTGAAATGTTCTTTTGTCCGAATTTCCAAATTCCTTTTTGTTTTTCCTATATAAACTTTATTGCAATCTTCACAATTTATTTGATAAATTCCAGATTTCTTACTGTCTGGAACATTTACTTTTTTATTGGTACTTAGAAGATTACCCAGACTAAATTTATTTATTGGTGCCAAAGAAATGCATAGGAAATTTCAAAAAAATTTTGACAAATACAACATTTCTTTGGCACCAATAAATAAATTTAGTCTGGGTAATCTTCTAAGTACCAATAAAAAAGTCAATGTTCCAGACAGTAAGAAATCTGGAATTTATCAAATAAATTGTGAAGATTGCAATAAAGTTTATATAGGAAAAACAAAAAGGAATTTGGAAATTCGGACAAAAGAACATTTCAGAAATATTAAAAATTGTGAAATTGAAAAATCTGCAATTGCTGCACATAGTTTATTAGAACATCATAAAATTGGAAGAGAAGCTAAACTTTTAAAACAAGTAGAGAAACCTTGGAATTGACAGTTTGGGAAAAAATATACATTCAGAAAAACAAAAATAGATCAATGAATTTTGATATCCCTAACGAAATTACATTGATTTCGAAGTTCATAAATTCAACCATAGATGGCAGCACTGAAGATGGCGACAATAGAATAGTTGACGGCCGAAGAATTTCATCAGTCGGAGTAATGGCTGACGATGAACATGACTATGTTTGAAATCGCGATTTCATGGAAGCATGAATCCTATGAGGTGAGTTGTTTAAACAATATGTTCTCCGATGAATTTTAATGATTATACCTCATAATGTTTACTTCCCAACATTAATTAAATATTATGTTCTACTGTTTACCTGAAATATGAATTTTTACTGAATGAGCAGCAATTATGTACTTTTAACTCTTGGATCTACTTTTCGTAACAAGTGGTGAATGTTGTTCCCATTCAATACAATATAACATTCCGCGCTACAACTGAAGGAGTAGCACAATTCTTTAATACCTCCGACTGTTTCTGGAATGTCTGACAGGCATGTAGACACGTTATCTTTGTGTGTACGTCATTTATGTTCCTACAGCTAAAAATCTGAATAACACCAGCATAACGAAGAGGCCAACGTATTGATCATTCATGACCAATATTGTATTAAAATAAATTTTAACTGTCGCCTAGTTCTATGATGAAAATGGGCCATATCTCTATCTCCAGTACCTCATTTACTTCGTACGAGTATTTTAATGTGGGGGATGTCTTTTATATAGGGGGAGGCTTATATTACAGAAGAGACCGATTAAAATTATCTTAAATTCTCTTGAAAAATAATTGTAAACTGATTTTTATTTACTGAATAAAACTATCAAAGTTTTATATGATTTTCATAAATATTTATTTCATCTGACATTTGTAACAGCTGTTTCAATACACTGTATCTTCAGGCGAATGCCAGATGATGTCAGTGTATCGAAACAGCTGTTACGACTGTTAAATAAAACAGACACATATTTATCAAAATCATATAAAACTTTCATAGTTTAATTTAGTAAATAAACATCGTGGATTTTCATCAAGTAAACAACAAATCAATTGATTACTTACTTTTTATTACTTATAAAACTGTAACTCTTATTAACATAAACTTTTTTCTTGGTGAGAGAACGAAATATTACCTTAACAAAACAATAGAAGTTACACAAGTAGTTTAGGACTGAAGTAAAATGCGTTACCTTTCATAAATCAATCACTGCGCTGTAGGTAGAACATGTGCGGCTAGTACAAATTCGTAAACTGCACTACTGTAAAATTAGATATGGAACAACGGTTTTTAATTCAATATTGATTTACAGTAGATACCAACAGAGGAATAAAAAATATCCTCAGTTACGTCAACGTGATCGAAAATGTACCTATATCGAAATTGTATCTTATTATCGTGCCTATATATAATTAATCGATTGAACCTTTTATTGATATCGTGATACACAATGAGTATTTCACCTATACTACAATAAATGGGGATTCCATGTCACCATACCACCAAAATTAATTAAATAAGAAAAAACAGAAAAACACACAGTTATTGTACCAGTATATGAATAATTACCGGAGAGAAAAAAATATATATACGTTGATTTTTCCCCCAAAAGTAATGTGCAAAAACTTAAAATAAACTGAGAAGTTGAACTCAACATGATGTAAATCATGTATTAACCTTTTCTCATACAGAGTTGCCAACTTATCACAAAAGACCGCTAACAAACAAATGAACCCAAACTAATATGTTGTCAACTTTTATAAGATTCATGATGTTGTTCCGTTGAGGTATTATTCAAAATTAAAACGTAAAATTATGGAATATTCACCTGAAAGGTCCGTTATGGGCAGGATGATGGGACAAATTCCGAAAGCGCTACAGTTAAATAATTAATTAAGTTGAGGAGACGGACCTTTCAGGTGAATATTCCATAATTTTATATTTTAATTCTAATATGTTGTACTAACTCGCTCATTTTCTCACTCTATCTTGCCCAAACTAACATTAACTTGCCCAAACTAACGCTAACCTGCCCAAACTAACACTAACTTGCCCATTTTCTCACCCTAAAATTTCCCACTAAAATATTGTTGACTTTGGAATAGAATTCCCTTATATGTGATCAAAAATATTGGAAATTAGCTGTAGCGGAACCAGTATTATCACATTGGTCATCATGATGATAAAAGTCACTTGTTATCCGATCGAATATTCAATGGTGGCATAAAATAGCCAAATAAATATATAAGGACTTTTTTTGTGTAATCTGCCTTTGTGAATATTGTAATTAATTTCAGAACATCCTGTACAAAAACAACACTCGCTCACTCACCGGCATTATTGAACCCGTAGGTTCATGTCCGCGCGGCCATAAACTGTCCATACATCCCTATCCTGAGCTAATATTATCCAATCATCCTCGAATAATCTACTTCCCTCAAATCTAGATTAAAATTACTCTCCCACCTCATTCTTAGTCTACCAAATGGGCATTTCCCTTCTGGTTTTCCTACAAGAAGCTTCCATTCAATTCTTTCATTCCCCATTCGTGCCATATGTCCTGGTCATTGCAATTTACGGAGACTTAACTGAACATTTTGTAAAACGAGCGTATCTTATAGATAACATATTTTAAAATTATTTTAATTTAATACAAAATGTTGAAATAACATAATATTATATATAACTTGCTAATACCCGGCGTGCGCTGCTACGACTAAATAAATTAAATGTGTTTGTATATATATATATATATATATATATATATATATATATATATAGTAGAATAAGTGAAATAAGTGAAAAGAAAAATAATTATATAAGTTTATATTGTAATTATTTTTAGATACCCTGTATTGACTACCCGGCGTTGCCCGGGAATCTACTTATCCCGATCTTCTTGGAATAAATGAGAAGAAAGACAAAAATGGTTATTTAGAGTTATCCGTAAAAGAATACCCGCCACGCGCTGCTACGCTTGCCCGGGAATCTAGTCATTCCGATCTTCTTGGCACCAATGAGCTGAGAGATAAAAATGGTTATTATGAGCTATCCGTAAAAGATAGACATATGCTGTCGCGGACATTTTTGTAGTTTTTTTAGATATATTCAATTCTGTATACATTAATTTGGCTTACATGTAAACCATTTATACATCTAGACAGCGTAAGCCATTTAAGTGTCCAAAAAGTTCCGAAAAACATGTTTTTCATTTTTTTACGGATGAAGGGGTTGAGTATTATAACTCTCTTTAGCCTGAAACCTTTCCGGGAAACTCCTGAACATTTTGCAAGAAGCCCCATCACAATCGGATGAGTGGTATACTAATGCATAAAGGACAAACAGACAGACAGATAGAGAGACATACATTCGTTTTTTTATAATATCCATCCATAGTAATTCTGCCCGAGGGTAGGTCCTTCACTGTAATCATAGCACTTTAATTCTATGCTTGCAGCTTTACTAGGGAATTGTAGGTGTGGTAGCTTCCCATTGCTTTCTACACCGGTGAAGGATGATGATGATAATGACGATAAGGATGATGATGATGGTCATATGATTTCGGGGACCGTTTGGGCCTTTAAGTTTTCCTGACATTTGTCTTACAGGTGAGGAAAAACCCCGATAAAAACCTCACCCAGAAAAACTGCCCCGACCGGGGATAGAACCCGGGCCCGCTGTGTGACAAGGCAGCACGCTACCTCGAGACCACAGCGGTGGACGTTTTATAATATATATGACATGAAAAGAGAACTAAATGTTTGGACGGGCTTTTAACTCGGAACTCTGGATTGATACCCCAGTGAGTTACCGATTACGCAACCAAGCAAATCTAGAACAAACATTTATTTTTCTTATATATATTCTCTAATATTACGAGAAGTAACGGGAACTCGGTCTCCAATGCCATCTAGTAGCTCCTATAACAAGTAAGCTAATTAAATACAATATTTTTACTTTATGGCAGTGATACTTTTTCGATGTTACATAATATACATACTAGCTAATACCCGGCGTGCGCTCCTACACATAAATAAACTATAATGTGTTTTTGTATAAGGTGAATAAGTAAAAGGAAAAATAAATATAAATTTATATCGTTGTTACTTTTAGATACCCCGTGCTGATTACCCATTACCCGGAAATCTTCGCATCCCGATGTACTTGGCATACAGTGATGAAAAGACAAAATTTATTTTAAGTTATCCATAAAAGCCGCTTGTTCTGGGGATAAAGGCGGCTCTGGGGATAAAGGCGGGCGTCACGCAGGGCTGACAACTCGGCTGACATCAAGTGCCGATTGTCTAGAAAAAGTGGGAGCCTTAAAATCCCACTACCCCAAGGTCCTCCTGGGGCCTGTAGTGGGATCACTTTACTTTTAGGGCCCTATTATAATTTCTTGCCAGAGACTAGTGTATTTCAAGTGAAGAAAGTCGGTAACGGTGGATTAGTGATTATGCTTCTTACCTCTGGTCCCAAGGGTCCCGGGTTCAAATCGGTCGGAATCGATAGATTTTTTAGGATGTAAAAATTCCAAGAAGCAATTCCACTGGGAGGGACTTTAAGCCGTGAGTCCCGACTCTGAAAATTTTCAGGCTCGATAAAGATCTTTAAACCTGAATAAAAATACCTCTAAGCAAAATTTACCAAATTTTCCCATCCTAGTATTATCATAGTCCACCGCTGTAGTCTCGAGGGGTAGCGTGCTGCCTTGTCACGCAGCGGGTTCGGGTTCGCTTCCCGGTCGGAACAAGCTTCCTGGGTGAGGTTTTTTCGGAGTTTTTCCTCACCTGTAAGACAAATGTCAGGACGCTTTGAGGTCCAAACGGTCTCCGAACATCATCGGCCTCATTATCAACATCATCCCATTGCACAGTGATCCAGAATGTATAAAAACGGCAAAAGTCTAAATTTATACTTTTCATTAGAGGGTGTGAAAACTTGAATAGTCCTCTACATAAATAGATGGAGTATGAATCTGTCAAAAAAAAGTATTCTCTATACTAATTATTAGACCTAATTTTCAGACCGCGAAGTTATGTATCATAAAAACGGTATTTTTATGCCACATTTTGGACACATTATTAACAATATTTGTGATAAATATTTTAATGCCACTCACTATAATTATATTAAATAGACTTATACCTTCTTACTAATGCATAGATAAAGGGCCCACATCTGAATTATAATACAACTAATAACATTTATTTCTGACTTCAAAAAAACTAAAGTTATCTTGAGCTATAACGCTTTCGTCGTCATTTCCCACGACGATTTCTAATGCCAAGTATATTTTAAAGTGTTGCTAAACTGACACGGGTGAACACTTTTGCATCAGTTTGCAGCTTTAGTTTTACGCAGCACATTAATGAACTCGTGTTGTGCAGATAACGCGTGACCTTGCCGCCCGTGAGTGTGTGTGCGCTTGCATTCAGGACGGGAATTCTCCTGTCGCTACAATAACTGACAGCTCGCAACAGTAATGCAATGACCGTGAAATAAGGCAGTTCTTTAAGCTTGCTAGTACCTGAACTTTCACAGATATTGCACAATTGTGTAATTTGCGGTGGTCTCTTATGGAATTCTACAAATCTAAAGGAAACGGTATGGAGTTCTCCGTGTACAATCAGGCGAAAGTCGAAATAATCAAATGAAAAATTTGTTTCAATTTGTGTTACATTATATAAACATTGATAGTACCTCTGAATATTATGTGAAAAAAAAAATGTTTGGTGAAGCAAATTATTTCACTCCGACTCCTTGATTAAGAAATTAAAATAATTAATTAATTAGGGCGACAATTATTACATTATATCATCATCATCATCATCATAATACATTCACGAATTTAGGCCATTTGTTGACCTGTTTCGGCCTCAAGAGAAACACCATCCAGAAGTCTTTTGAGTGGACGTCCTAGTCTTCTTCTTCCTGCAGGTTGATATCTTAACATTAGTTTGGGTATTCTGAGATCTTCCATTCGATGAACATGTTGTATCCATCTTGACTTATAGATATTACATTATATATCATGTTAAATATATATTTGATGAAATAATCGTCGCAGATATATGAAACTTATATGGAATCAAACCGTGAGAACACGAGGATTTTGATTTTTATATCATCAAATAAAAATAAATTGAATCAAACGAAGTTGATAGAAGTAGGAATAAACGATCAGTTAATAATTAAGGAAACCATTAACAAGTACATGGTACCGCTTTTGTTAAGCGACAGGTTCTTGACGCGGCTACAAAGAAGTTTAACACTTTAGGAAGTCTATTGTACTAGCAGATTACTGGACATTTCTTTGTGGACCAGTAATCCAAGATCTTAAACCGAGCTTCGCTGACAGGTCGTGAACAAAGCTTTGATGTATGACTTGGAAACTACAGCGTGGAGTAAACAACTCATTATAACGAACTCGACAAACCGCGAGGACGCGAAGCCTAGCAAACAAGCGGGAAAAGGCCACTGACCCAAAGGAGTAATATAATAAATTTAGACCAGGATTCCCAGGGTACGAACTCTAGTTAGGACTGTATTTAGGATGGGAATGTTCATACAGGGAACATGGTGGATCCTTGTCCAATGGAAAGACGGCGATTCCTTCTTCGGTACTAAGGAATCGTTGTCAGCCAATATAATAAAGTGTTGTATCGCGACAAGGTAACCTCATGACGACACGATGACAGAGTGAGGGTAACGAAGTTTACCTTATACCTAACAATAATTATGTTAACTTAGTTCTGCGTAAGTCATCGAGGTGGGGGTCGGGACAGACTCGCCGACATGGCCATCAATTAGCAAAATACAAACATAACTTCACTTAGAAATTATTCATCTATGATAGTTCCTCAGAGATTCCATCTTGGATTCTGAATGCGTTCCTGCGGCCAATACCTTGTCCGACTTTAATATGTCTACAATTGTACGTGTAACCAGTGTCCACATCTATTAATAAATAAAGTATATTTATTAAAATTCATCTCGCGTAGTCTTGCGCCGGCCAGCTCCTTGCTTATCCCTGTAGAAAGAACCTCAACTCTACCGATTTCCAACCTGAGCAACCTAAGTTCCCACACATGGAGAACTCCTTTCGAGACTCCTGGCGCCCAACATCCTTTATTAACCCAGAATAATACCCTCTTAGTAGAGATATCGCTGTTCTGCAGCAAAATATTTAACAAAAATGAAAAATATGAAGTGTTTTATTTCCTAGTTAATCTATTCCTTCTACTCTAAAAAGGAAAGAGGACACCTTGGTGTCAGTTTTGAAGATAGTAGCGATAAAAATAAAAAGCGAAAGACTGAATAACTTCGACGTGAAAACTGGTCCAAAGAACTCGCTTTTGCAACTAAAGTACATTTAAAGGAGCACGGAGAGGAAAAATCATCGGAAATAGTAAACGAAGCGGTCTTAAACAATTCCAAGAGCAGAAAAAGTCCTTCGAGATTCAAAATCATCAAAATCACAACTCCAAGTAAAACTCTACAATGAAAGTGAAGTTATTTCGTTAATTATTAAAGTTAATTTAAGCCAAAGACAATATAAGCTGATAATAACACAAGAAAAAGAAAGGTATGCTAATATTTATCGGTCATTTAATCGTATCCTTAGTATCCTTAAGAGTAAAGAATGTTGTTACCCTAGTAAGGATATTTAGTGAATATTTTGCAGTTACAAAATTGTTGGATCATAAAACCTGGCGTATAGTTGCATTATAAGATCCGTGTCGTCATCATCGTCATCGTCATTATTATTATTATTATTATTATTATTATTACTATCTAATTTATAATTATTTTATATTTGTGACTGTAGATTAATCTTGCAATAAAATGTGTTTTTTTTAAATCAGTCATAATGAATGCTTGCATATAACAACTAATTAAAGGCCTTCGCATCAAGAATGCAGACTCTGATATTGTTTTGCTCTTAAAATTGTTAATCTTACAAATATGGTTTGATTTGTAGCCCAAATAGTACTTCCAGATTTTTGTCGATTTTTTTCGAATTCTAGATCACTGTGCACTGTGTGGAAAGCAACGAGAAGTTACCACTCCTATAATCGCCTAGTAAACTGCAAAGCATACCATGAAAATGCTATGATTCTAATGAAGGACCGCCCTAGGGCAGAAAACTATAGCATAATACCACTTGATTTCCTAGATGTCACTATGAGACGGAACGCTGACCCCGGACCACTCAATGACATCTATCCGAAAGCAAGTGTAATTAAATTAGTATGGTTGATTTTTACCCTGTAGGGGAGAATGATTAAGTCTCGTTGAGAGATACAAGGGCTTACAAGAAATAAGAAATCTACATTACAGATCAATTTTCCTCCCTTGCATATTTGAAATATTAAATTAAATTCTTTATGGATAAGAAAAAAGTCTTGTCTCTGGGAACGTGAATAATGTATGTGCTCCGCGGTCCTACCTCGCATAGTTGCTTAACTATTCTTCTCACTCAGTTTCCAACAGAATTTAAGAACCCAACCACTTCCAGCTTTTTTTTTTACTCTCTGCTTCTTAGCAGGTGTTTCAGTCATTAACACTCGTTTAATAATGGATATCCTTAGAATTTCCTGATGGAGCCTTCGTTACAAAGTGAATGCTCCATTTGCTTCTAATTTTCCATTAGTCAAATTTTCAACAAGTTTAAGCGTGATAATTACTGATGTCTCTAAAGTTGCTAGACGATTATGACCAGGATCTCAAACCAAAATTACTTCTTCATTGATTAAAGTTTTAGTAAGTCGTCACCTACATATCTTCTGCCTATTGGTTTATTATTGTGTATTAATTTTGGAAGTCAATCGAGGTCATTTTTCAACATGTGTTTTCCAGCTGATACATTTTTTCTATTTTTTAAATTTAGGAATAGAGGGGTACATATTCATTTCTGGTCGAATTCTTCATATACTATATGACTAATTTAGTGCAGTCTTTTGCTCTTCTTAAAAATTGATTCTCTGCTCTTAGTAACCGACTCTTTATTTAGCGAAAGAATGGAATTTATTGAGGTTGTTCTCATGAGAATATAATATATATATATATATATATAGTCCACCGCTGTGACCTCGAGGTAGCGTGCTGCCTTGTCACGCAGCGGGCCCGGGTTCGATCCCCGGCCGGGGCAGTTTTTCTGGGTGAGGTTTTTATCGGAGTTTTTCCTCACCTGTAAGACAAATGTCAGGAAAACTTTAAGGCCCAAACGGTCCCCGAAATCATATGGCCATCATCCTTACCATTATCATATCATCATCATCCTTCACCGGTGTGGAAAGCAACGGGAAGCTACCACACCTACAATTCCCTAGTAAAGCTGCAAGCATAGGATGAAAATGCTATCATTACAGTGAAGGGCCTGCCTTCGGGCAGAATTACTATGGATATATATATCTTCATTAATGATCATACCGAATCTCTCTCTCTCTCTCTCTCTCTCTCTCTCTCTATATATATATATATATATATATATATATATGCCCACCGATGTGGTCTCGAGGTAGCGTGCTGCCTTGTCACGCAGCGGGCCCGGGTTCGGTTCGCGGTCGGAACAGGCTCCTGGGTGAGGTTTTTTCGGGGTTTTCCCTAATCTGTAAGAAAAATGTCAGGAAGGTAAGGGCTCAACGGTTCCCGAAAATCATCCGGCCATCATCATCATCATCATCCATCACCGGTGTGGAAAGCAACGGGAAGCTACCACACCTACAATTCCCTAGTAAAGCTGTAAAGCATAGCATGGAAATGCTATGGTTGCAGTGAAAGACCTGCGCTCGGGCAGAATTACTATGGATGGATATATATCCACCGCTGTGGTCCCGATCAGGTAGTGTGCTGCCTTGTTACGCAGCGGGCTCGGGTTCGATCCCCGGTAGGGACAAGTTTCCGGGGAAGGTTTCTTCGGGGTTTTTCCTCACCTGCAAGATAAATGTCATGAACTTTAAGGCCCAAACGGTTCCCCGAACGCCATCTCGCCATCATTATCATCAATATATTCGCCTAATTAGCTTAAGTTTAGTTTAAGGCCTCTCCTGGCAAATCATTACCATCATCATCAACTCTCATATCATATGAGCAGCGTAACCCCGCCTTTCAGGCGCTCCAACCTCAAAAGTGGGTTATAAGTACAACATGCAAGGAGAGAACACCTGATATATCGAAATGACAACATGGAAAGAAAAATAAACGCCTGAATCGGTATTTCAAACCGAGATATCTAACTCTATAAGTTAGTGACATACGAACTAATCCACTCATGTATCCTAGCACAAACATTTATCCTATTTATCTTTCTTTTTATGATTCTCTATCAATGAGAAGCAGCAGTGCATCGTTCGCACTGACATGTCTGGGTTCTATAACACTAAACATTTAAAGAGGATATATACTTTATAGCAGTGACGCGTATTTATTTCGATTTTATTAATTTAACATAATAATAATAATAATAATAATAATAATAATAATAATAATAATAATAATAATAATAATAATAATAATGCTTTATTTATTCTGGCAGAGTTAAGACCATAAGGCCTTCTCTTCCACTCAATCAGCACAAATACAAATAAATATTTGACAAATATAGATATATAGTATACTAATTATGGCAATGAAGGCTAAATATGACATAAAAAACTCCACAACTGGGATTTGAACCTGAAACCTCTAACTCTATACGTTAGTGATATACCAAATAATCCACTCAGCATCTTAGCAAAAAAAATATTTTTCTTCCTTATATATGATTCTCTATCATAAGAGGTAACGGGACTTCGGTCGCTAAGCCATCTCATGGCATACTTTTAACGCTGCAGCAAAAACAATTTTTAATTTTTGGGGGGAAAATCTTGGCATATATTTTCATGATTCTTCCTTTTAACGAAAGAAAAGACTGTGAAAATTTCATGTCGTGAACGCTGCGATTGTTACTCATTATTGCGTCAAATGTAATTTGTAAAATGGCGACATCCGTGCATAAGTAATTTTGTGTTTGCGAAGTTCGTTTCCATAGTTACATTACAGCGAGGTTTCCGACGACAATTTGGAATTGATCCTTCGACAGATAGGAGCATTCGTCGTATATTTTCCCTCAGCTAAACGAGTTCTAACGTCTAGACTTCATTTGGCACCATGACGACGCTCTTCCTCATTTTTTTCTTTATAATGTGCGAGATTGGTTGATCGATGCTGTTCCAACGATGGATAGGCCGGGCCTGTCTGAATGACATGGTTTTCTCCCGATGGCCTCCACGGTCTCCTGGTCTATACCACGTGGTGTACGTGTCAATGTTACCTGTTGACCTGCCAGACTTTAGAAGAATTGAGGGGGTCAGTGGAATAAGGGCCCATCCCAACTGCACCAAGTTTGGAGAAAATTGCATTTTATTAAATTTACATTGAGTAAAATATATAGAGCACACATTGATAATATTTGGTACATGTCTTGTACATAAAATACGATTTCTGCCTGCAAATGTATAGATCATTCATTATATTGTTTCTTATGTCTAATCAAAGAAAAATAAAATTGAGAATAAAAAAAAGACACCATAAATAAACAAATTAAAATAATTTAATTATATAAAAATAAAACTTAAAATAACACTTTTGAACTTGGATATTGCATTAATCTACGTATTCTACGTTTGCAGCATTTGTATCATTATGTGATTTAAGGCTGCTGTGTACAAGTGGTACAAATATCATGAGAGTCATGTTGTCTTCTTTATCATCCTACCATTAGGATATTTTGTTGTGAATATACATCTCGCAATACAGGACACTTTCCTTTCCCTTTTTTTCTAAGGCTTATTACTTCCTCTAAAACCAAGTCACCGAAACCGGATTTTACGTACATTAAATGTCTATTTTCCACAAAAGGAAACTCAGATGCTTTTCTGATGTCTACCTTACGCTTTCCAGCGTCACATTTCTCTTTGTGAACATTTTATCTAAGTTATCCAATTTTTTTAATCTTCTGCATTTATCTCAATTACTCTTTCTTAGATTTTATTACACTATTTCCATTCGCGCAAGAACCTGCCGCATCAGCCATTCTGCATCTATTGATATTTGCCGGCAATGCTAGCCAGTATTGCAGCGGACCACAGAGTAGCGGACAATATACGGTCACGTGTCAGCAGTTGGGATGGGCCTTTATTTCCCGCGCGCGTGAAGAAGTCAGAAATTTTCTTACACATAAAGTCACATTTACGATCTTTTGAGCAAAGTTAGAATTATGAACTTCTAAAGATTAACAGAAGATGGCCAGAGGATACATAATCTGCAAATAACTAAAAATCAAACATTGGTTGGGATGGGCCCTTATTCCACTGAGCCCCTCAATTGTTGAGTTCATCTCTCCAGATATACTGACCAACCTTTGGGAGGCGGTCGATTATCTAGATGAGTGCCGTGCGACCAATGGTGCTCACATTGAACATTTATCAGCAACTTATAATATGAACACTCGGAGAGTTTCTCTTTACTCCCATGTATGGTGTGTTATCGTTCTTACATTGAGTGTAAGGGAAATTAAACAAAATTAAAACTTCGTCCAACATTTAGGTACACGGCGTGTTAAATGTTTTTAATTACTACGATCTAATACCCGACGTGCTACGCTTATATAAATGAAATTTGTTTTATGTTTAGTTGAGCAAGTAAAAAGAAAAAATATATCCTAATTATTTTCAGATAACCTGTTGATTTTCCGTCGTTGCCCAGGAATCCACTTATACCGATCTCCTTGGCACCAATGAGCTGAAAGACAAAATGGTTATTGTGAGTTATCTGTAAAATGTAGAGATGATCTCGCAGATTTTTGTAGATTTTTTGAGATATTCAATTCTGTGTACATTAATTTGATGTCTATTTGTTAAGTTTAGGAGCGTAGGCCATTTAAGCGTCCAAAAAGCGACTTTTCAAGTGCACCGATGCACTTCTTTTTAGGTCTGGCCCAATAGTATGTACAGTAATATACATTAATTGTCCCAGAAAAAATCTCTAAATGATGATAAAAACCCATTCAAATCAGTCAAGTCGTTTTTAAGTCCATAAAGAACAGACAGACTGACAACATAAGATAAAAATTTAATTTAAAATTAGCAGGTGCCGTCGTCCTCAACTTTGTTAAAATAATATATGTAAAATATTATTAATTGGAGGCCTTTCGGAAATAAACTTTCATCGTCAGCAGGATGAGTATGCGCTGCTAGTTATTTTTAAGACACTCTAGACGTTGATGGATATATAAATTTGCTATTGTTTTATGTAGCGTCAAGTTGGTGTTAAAAATGTTAAACTTTCCTTTAGCCTGTCTGGCGATAGAGTCAATTCTAATAAAATTCATATCAAATTCCGTTGAGGTGAATAGTCGTAATATAACAATTAAAATTTAAAATGTACCTGTTAGCAGGCATTTTAATAAATTTGAGGACGACGGCACCTGCGAACAGGTTCATTTTAAATTTAAATTTTTACCATATGACTATTCACCTCAACGGAATTTGATATGAATTTTAGTAACATGCCTCATGGGCTAATGGTCAGCGTTCCTGACTACTGTTCATGAGATCCCGGGTTCGATTCCCGGCCAACCTATAGGAATTTTTTCTTAAAGGGAATTCCTGTGGTTGCCCATTGTCTGGAATTTAAGTTAAGTTTAGGTTAAGAACTCTCCTGGGGCTTCATTATAATTTATCACCCATCATATCAACGAGGTAACGTAACTCTGCCTTCCAGGTGCCCCAACCTAAGAAATGGATTACAATTTTGTCAGTACTAGGGGATAAAGCCAGAAATGCCATAAAAGACGACCTGGTAGCATTAGACGAAAAAAAAAGAAAAGATTGACGACAGGTTCACAATCATTTGTATATATTAATATTAAAAAAATTACTTCGTATTCGCACTTGAGAATTATACAGAAGTCATAGGATGATTTACAAAGAGCCATTTACATGTTGAATCAATTAGGACTGTATTATAAATCTTCAAAGTCTCAACTTCAAAAACAAAAATTATGGCTTTTCAGGGCAAAGTGCCAGTCAGAGCAAAAATAGTAATCAATAATGAAATAGTACAACAGATAGCACACTTTAACTATCTTGGTTCAGATATAACATATAGCTACGAATGGGATATGCATAATAAATTAAACCGATATCAAATGATGTGTGGCACCATAAGAAGAACCCTCCGAAAGCCTCGAAAAGAAACTCAGCTCAGGTTTTATAAAATTATGGCTGTTCCTGTTCTTTCATATGGATCTGAATCTTGTGTACTTACAAAAAAGATATCTCACACATTAAAGCCACTGACATGAAATTTTTAACATCCGTAAAAGACACAGTACAAGATTACCCAAAAGATCAACACCTACAAACCACATGGAAAAAGATCTTTGGGACGGCCAAGGAAACGATGGACTTGAGACCGGAACAGGTCGCATTGACCTAATCCTGGAAAGAAAGAAGAAGAAGAATACATACTTTAACTATTATTACTAAAATATAATTTTAAATGAAATTATCCGATTCACCGATTGAGGGTCTTTCCACTTTTCAGCGCTTGCCCTTTTACCAGCCGGCTGCTGGCCCTTCACATCCACATGTGTCAATCACAAAGGTAGATGATCAACAGCCAGTGTAGGGGTGACATGTGGTTAGCATGTCGAGTCCCCCAGCCGTTATAGCTGGTTCCTCAACCTGGAGCCGCTACTTATTATAGCTACCCAATTGCCTCACGATGCTGGGTGGGCACCGGTCCCATACTGGCCGAAATACCATGAGAAAATTTCTTCCCCCATGGAGACTCGAACCAGCGCAAGTCCCGTAGCTCTGCGCCAAGATTTCCTACCTTAACCGCTCGGGTTTCATTATCTAATCCATGTATTAATTTATCCATATATTTATCTAGTATATATCTACGTATCAATCAAACCGTCAATCCATATATTTTTTTACTATGTATACTT
This sequence comes from Diploptera punctata, assembly GCA_030220185.1. Taxonomy (NCBI): domain Eukaryota; kingdom Metazoa; phylum Arthropoda; class Insecta; order Blattodea; family Blaberidae; genus Diploptera; species Diploptera punctata. The sequence continues at coordinate 40,933 of JASPKZ010008858.1, forward strand.
ATATTTATTAAATGTCTTAAAATTAAGGGATTTTACATTCAAATTTTCAGTAATATTTAATATCTGTTTTCATTTAAAATAAATGAACATTATGACTTAGAGAAGAGATTTTGAAGCTATAAATTTATAATGACTTATGTTTTAAATGTTACCTCCATAATATTATACGAACAAAGAATGGGCTGAGAATAAATAAAGTTCGCTCTGGAGGGAGATTAAGGATTTTATTTGGTACATAAATGAAGATGAATTGAGTTAATAAAACAAACGGCTGTGACACTGCGAGTCTGTGTCCCAATCCCCAACAATTTACAACTTTCTATAACAACTAATCCAGACTTAATAAGAACAAGTTGAATCTGCTATGTCAAGATTATTATTAACACAGAATGAAGCTGGGAAGAACAAGTTTTAATTTCTCTTAGTGGATACAGCATTACGATAATCGGATTAAAAACCTACAATATAATCTCATCTACGCTTGAATTAAAATATAATAATAATAATAATAATAATAATAATAATAATAATAATAATAAATATTTTAATTATGAATATTCCACACTACAGTGGTTCTCCTTCAACCCAACGTGATTTGTCACCAGGGATTCTGTCTATAGCTTATTCTTCCCTCAAATCTCTAGCTTCCATACTTCTACTCTGTCCATCCATCCAACGTTCTCTACGTCTTCCTCTTCCACTTCTTCCCTTAGCTTTCCAATCAAAGATCTTCTTTGGTATTCTACCTTCTTGCATTCTTATGTGGTGTTCATTCTTCTATTTTTTCTAATACTTATTTAGCTTTCATAATCTCCCTTATCGTGCTGTTTCTGAATTGGTCCCGTTTTAAAATTCTTGTCGATCGCCTCCAAAAATCCATTTCAACTGCTAACAGCTTGCTGGATTGTTCCTACTTATTGTCCAGGTTTCGGATCCACATAATAAAGTGTTTTGTACCAGAGCTTGAAATACAGTTTTATTGGTTGTGTATATTATACTTCTATTCCAAACCAATCAGTTCAACATACCAATGGCACTTCTTCCATCAGTTATTCTTCTTTTAATTTCTGTAGTAAAATTCTAATTTTTTTCTAAAATAGATCCTAAATATTTAAAACTTTTAACCGCATTATTCCTGAATTACATTAAAAAATTCAATAATAATAATAATAATCATATTTGAAGAGAAAAATTATACGCTCAGACCGGGATAATAATAATAATAATAATCATCATCATCATCATCACTCCAGGGATTAGGCAATTGCCCGTTCCGACTTCATATTGCATCAGCCCAACATCTTCTAGGTCTTCCAACATCACGCCTTCCTCTTGCTTGATAATTTCTGGCTAACAATGGATATCTCTCCTTACTCATTCCATCCATATGATCAATCCATTTCTGTCTGTAATTAGTGACTTTATCCAATAAAGGCTGTACTTTCAATTCTTCTCTTATATCCTCATTTCTTATTCTATCAAGTCTTGTACATCCTTTTACTTGTCTTAGGAACCGCATCTCTGCCGTCTGTATTCTATCCCTCTGTCTTTCACTGGAGCCCAAGTTTCACATCCATACAATATTGTGGGAACCGCCATAACATTATACATTTTTATCTTGGTTTCTTTTCTAATTTTATTTTTGAATGTTCTCTGTATTGTTCCACACACCGTCTGAAATTTATTTATTTTGGAGTCAATATCTCTTTCCACATTGTAGCCAATATCACAGCCCAAATATTTGAAACTAGAACACCTGTTCTATTCTTTGATTTTCTAAAATAATTTTGGTTCTCACTGGATCTCTTCCTCTAAAAGCCATGGTCTTCGTTTTCCTTACAGAATCTTTAGATCGTACAATTTACATATTTCATTTAATGCATGCATTGATTTCTGTAAGTCGTCTTCATTTTTCTGTATTATGATTACATCGTCAGCAAATAGAAGATTATTTATGCACATTTTATTATCAATTCTTATTCCTGGATTTACTAAAACTTTCCATTTATTAAAAATATCGTCTATATATATATATATATATATTATATTAAACAAAGTGGGTGATAAACTACATCCTTGTCGTAATCCAGTATTTGTTTTGATTGCATCTGTTCTTTTGAATCCGGTATCTATAATTATATTTGTGTCTTCATATAATGTCTTTATTGTTTCAACAAGGCACAGCGGGTATCCTTTCATTCGTAATAATATTAATAAATATAATATTAATAATAATAATAATAAATATAAAATAATAAGTTGTCGGTCTCAAGACTATCGGCTGTAATATCTACCTGTCTAATCTTGTCCACTTTTACAAGACATAATACAGACATAGCCTAGACCAAATAGCAAAAGCAATACATAAATAGTAGGAGAATAATCCAAATTGAACTAAGCTTTTTTAATCCGAGACTTCATAGATTCGATCTCTACCAGAATCAAGACGCGGTTTTGTTCCGAGGAAAAATTTAAGTTGTTGGTCCCGTGTCACAAATGTGTAAGGCACATTAATTGATTAATGTAATTATTTCTGCCCCTACCTACTATTAACAAACCAGCGGGCTACATACGACAAGCCCATAGAATCCTTTCAGGGCAAGGCCTCCTACTTGCATAGGGATAGCTCGGTTATTTCTCACATGGGAAGCTATTCCAATAGAGTTTATTTTTTATTAATGTGTTTTATTTTGCTATCTCTTACCTTGCAACCTTGGTTGTGGAGCACTTTTCTACAAATTGCACTGTGCAAACACGAAATTTGTCCCTTTTATGAAAATAGGTGTATTAGGTAGATGTTTTAAATGGTAAAAACTAATATGTAATTAGATTTTGTGTATCACGTACCGTTTTTTTTCAGAAAACCAGAGAATATCAAAAACCCAAAGAAATATCAAAAATAAATTCACAAATCTAAGTGATGCAAAGATTACGGAAGGAATGTTTATTGGTCAACAAATAAGAGCAGTCTTCCAGGATGAAGACTTTGAAAATAAACTGTTGGAAACGGAGAAAATGGCTTGGCTTGCATTTAAATCACTATGCACGAACTACCTTGGGAATAAAAAATCAGCAGACTATGAAGTAATTGTAAGTGAATTATTACACTACTTTCATGTTATGGGATGCAATATGTCTTTGAAACTACATATTCTGGACTGCCATCTGGAGTTCTTTCCAAAAAACCTTGGTGCTGTCGGCGATGAACATGGCGAGAGGTTTCACCAAGAAATATCAGCCTTTGAAAAGCGATTCAGTGGAAGATGGAATGCAAGTATGCTTGGTGAATATTGCTGGTCAATCATCAGAGATAGCCCAGAAGCTGTCCATAAGCGAAAACGACCAACAAAGACATTTTAATTTGGTGTTCTATGCAATTGTTATGTTTGCTCATTAACTAACTTGTACAATTAAAAAGTGCCATTACAAAAAATTGATTGGTGATAGAAAATTTTGGATTTCAAAATTGAATTCAGCACATCTCAATTAGTTAAAATCATATAGTTTAATCTAAAGGACAGAAAAAAAGTGTTAAGTACAAGACAACTTTTTGTTATATTTATAGTAGTAGTAGTAGTAGTAGTAGTAGTAGAATGGAATTTGCCTTTTTTTTCAGAATAAAGAAAATACATATGCATTTACATTGCGCACGGGCCTGCTTGGCCGTACGTGCATTATTTTTCCATGAATAAAAAATAAAACTAATAATATAAACAAATACCTACAAATACACCTGTATCAAAAAACAATAACCAGGCTACATATAAGTAAAATCTATGTCTGCACAATATCAAATAATACATATCTACATTCATCCACATTCCGTACATTAATATTAAAAAAAAATGCTAGAGAACAAATTAGAAAAAAAATGTATATATGTACAAGGGGACACGCCGTAGCGTAGTGGTTAAGGCACTGAGCTACAAGCCGGAGGGTCGAGGTTCAAGTCCCGTTGGGGTTAGGATTTTTAAACTGACCCAAATCCTCTGGCGGCACTATGGCCCTGGGGTCGACTCAGCCTCTAACGGAAATGAGTACCAGACGCTTGTTCTGGGGTAAAGCGGCCGTCACGCAGGGCTGACAACCCGGCTGACATCAAGTGCCGATTGTCTAGAAAAAGTGGGAGCCTTAACCTCCTACTACCCCAAGGGCCTCCTGAGGCCTGTTGTGGGATCATTTTTTTTTATATATGTACAAAGTTTAATTAAAGAAAATTGGTGGGTGATAGAAAATTTTGGATTTCAGAAATGAATTCAGCATATCTCAATTAGTTAAAATCACATAGTTTCATCTAAAGGACAGAAAAAAAGTTCAAATTTGTTGCACAGTGCTATCACACCTTGCTATCTCCCTCAGAGTTTTCCATCGCATTCTGTCCCTAGCGATCCTTGTCCAGTTTGCCTCGGCTGTGGTCTGGAAGTCATCTGCCCAACTACACTAAAGACGGCGTCCTCTTCCTTTTCCCAGTTCGCAGGTTCCACGTTGTTGTAGCAGCAATACCTCACCATTTCCACTAGAATTTATTGTGCTTGTTTTCCCACGTATTTAATCTTGGACTATGTTCTTAGTTGCGAGTTAGTCTATCGAATAATTTGTCGCTGAAGATTATTCTTTCCATTTTTTGCTGACATATTTTTAGTCTTTTCAACTACTTTTGCAAAATCGGGAAAGATTGGCATGCTACAAGTTATTAGTAAATCCAGAAAATTGGATACACTTGGGTAAATTTCTGGACAAAACGCGGAAAATAAGAACAACATTCATTCATGAATAAATATATATGTTATCAAAATGCAATACCATTAATTCTTAATAATTATACATAACTTAATTAATGTGTAATGCTATTGTATTATTATGTAATTGTAATATTGTTGTGTTTTTCTTTATGTAATTGTAATGTTATTGTTTTTTTCTTGTTTTTCTTTATACTATTACCAATTATTACTTTATTGTAACGGGCTGTCAAGAGCACGTACAGCTTACTGCCCGTGCGACCCATTTTGTAAATAATATTGTAAATATCTTACTTTTTGTCTAATAAAGTCCTACTACTACTAGTTTTGCAAATAGGCTCAAGACTGGCATCCATATACCGGGCTAACACAATTTTCCAACATTTTAAATTTTAAACTTTGACTGATTGATCTGAAAAGCAGGATAAATTTGAGATTGTGGATTTATTGCATGCCTGGATAATTCGTCTGCCAATTTCTTTATCCCCTCCTTCTTCACTGAATCCAACTGGTCTACGTACATGTACTTTTCACCCGTTTAATTGTTTCTGTCTGCCGTCAATTATCATTGGTCTTAGTTCTCAGTGGATCTCAATTTCGGTTTGGATATATTTTTGTATATACAATGTACGTAGTATACATAGAGGACAGTGGTTTTACTTCCCACACGTGGTTTGTAATATGTAATATTAAAGTATAGTTATTTAGGTTGGCAATCCCGAAATGTAGGAAGTTGAACTTTCAATCATGCTCGCCATTGCTGAAAGTACGACAAAACGCAGTATCGCGCAAAAAATAAGTTGCGATAGAAGAAAACCTCTTACGTTCCTCTTTTCATTGATAGGCCTAATGTCTTAATTGTTTCAGATTCAGAGAGCGCAAGGAATTTGTCGCTTCTATAGTAATTTACAATAAATGGAATTCTACTAGCAAGAATTTGAGAGTTGTGTGTGTGTGAGATCAGAGTACAAATTCCGGTGCCGAACATTCTGATGGGATTTTCTCATGGCTTTCTTCAGTCGTCAGGGGAACTTGGTTGGAATTTCATTACCATTATCAATTTCACCAATGAAATAATTTAATAGTTTATTAAATTTAACATCAATCACACTAGGGCATTCGATAAGTAATGACAACACTGTTGTAATTCAGCGCTCCTAGCGGTGAGCATTCTAATCTTGTAGTATGTTCTAGAGCAGTCTTTGTTGTATAAATCTGTGATATTGAAAGTCTCGAAATAGCAATATTTTGTGAATACATTTACTGGTTTTCACATTTAGTAAGTAACACGGCCCTAAAAAGATGTTCAGTAAAATCTTTTAGAAGGTGGAATTGGGAAGTACTCTAACATCTACCAAATTCACCAGACATGAGCCCTTGTGACTGTATTATATAATCAAAGATCAAAGAACTTTTATAAGGCAATCGATTTCTATCAAGAGTTGATATCCATAAAGCTCTAGATCTATCAGATGAGAGAGATATCCAGAAACGGTGCTGCAGATCGTGGTCTCCGCCTTCCAAGGATTTTGGTAACATATAGTTGAGTTGGCAGGATACCACGAGTGAAGTTCATAATGTCAAAAGAAACCAAAATCCATTTTTCTGATGTTATAGTAGCGTTGCCATTACTGTACTTATCAAATACCCTAGAAGTTTCCACAGATAAAGAAAAAATAATACTTTTTATTAATGTAGTAAAAGTAATAAGAAAAATATACTAATTTTTAGTTTGAAATTTGTACTTTTCATGATTTTTTAAACCGATATTTTACTCTCGCTCTCTCTCCGAGTAAATATTTCTCATTTGATAAAATCCTGTTTCGGGATTCATATTGTAGTGAAGTGGACGTCCAATAGGAATCAGCATAATACCTAGGCTAGGTGGACCGAGATAAAACAGTAATTACAAGCAGACTCCCGAACTTACTTTCCTCTCTCTTGCAATTCAGATTTGAATTTCAATTTGCTGGAACAACTGTGAATTTTAACTTTGTGCTGCGGGTTCTATATAAGCCACTTACATGCGGATGAATGCGCCTTACCAACCAACCAACTCTGCGGTACGTAGAGTAGCTAATCTAACTACAATTCCGTTGACATAAAGCAATTATACCGCCACGTTGCGCTGCATTAAATTAAATATTCTTATAAAGTTTGTAAATTTGATTACCTGCAACATAATTTCATAATTAAGTAGTACATACTATCTCAGTGGTCTAATGGTTATATGTTTCGTTAAATGAACACAAAAAATCTTGTATCATATCGGAGAATAAAGTTCTTAGGAACCGCGCCGTAGCCGAGCGGTTAAGGTAGGAAGCCTTGGCGCAGAGCTACGGGACTTGCGCTGGTTCGAGTCTCCATGGGGGAAGAAATTTTCTCATGGTATTTCGGCCAGTATGGGACCGGTGCCCACCCAGCATCGTGAGGCAATTGGGTAGCTACAATAAGTAGCGGCTCCAGGTTGAGGAACCAGCTATAACGGCTGGGGGACTCGACATGCTAACCACATGTCACCCCTACACTGGCTGTTGATCATCTACCTCTGTGATTGACACATGTGGATGTGAAGGGCCAGCAGCTGGCTGGTAAAAGGGCAACCGCTGAAAAGTGGAAAGACCCTCAATCGGAAGGAAAATTTTTGGGCAAAAAAAGAGATGAATAGACAGGTGAATGGAGAAGACTATAACAATGAACTGCACGGTCTTTACAGGAAGCCAGATATAATAAGAACAGTTAAGTCTCGTAGACTGCAATGGGCAGGACATGTTGCACGTATGGGGAATGAAAGACGTGCATGGAAGGGAAAAAAATTAAATTTAAAACTTTTCTTTAATTTTTTAATTATTAATTAATTTTTTAGTTTAGTTTAAAATAGATAGGGCTAAGCTTGTTTATATTTTATAAATAGGAATTGTTTAAATATTATGAATTTCTTCTTGTAGGAAAGCCAGAGGGAAAACGCCCAGTTGGTAGACCAAGAGTGAGGTGGGAGAATAACATCCCTGATTTGAGGGAAGTAGATTATACATGGGATGATTGGAAAACATTAGCTCAGGATATGGATGTATGGAAAGCTTATGTCCGCGCGGCCATGAATCTACGGGTTCGATAGAGCCAGGGAGTTAGTTATCATATTGGTGAAACAGCAATTTCTCGTGTCAGTTAATTAATATGTCACCAGTAAATTCAAATTCGTATAATACACCTGTAGTCGGGGAAAATTGGAGGATTTCATTTATACTACGGAATCACAGTTGCAGCCATGTTATCGTATAAGTGTGCGAGCTCAAAGGATCGACTTCAAGCACCCAAAATTCAGTTACAGTAGAAATATTTATAAAACACATTTCGTAAAATTTTCTATGTTCCTATTATTCCACCGGAAATATTTCACATGTGCTGCGAGCAGTGTTGCTTTCGGAAGTTAAATGTCAAAGTTTGTTTGTTAGGGTGGGCATACAATAGTAGTCCTGTAGGCACTCAAGAGTCCTGTAGGCACTCAAGAGTTAACTACTGAAAAAATCAGATGAACGCACTTTTTTTTTCGTTTACACTGTTTTTCTTTCTCCTTTTACCTTTTTGTTAACTTTATTTTATTCTCACATATATATAAAAATGACAGGACACACACCCAGACCAATGGTGGAGATTTAAGATTCCCTGTCCACCGCTGTGGTCTCGAGGTAGCGTGCTGCCTTACCACGCAGCGGGCCCGGGTTCGATCCCGGTCGGGGCAGTTTTTCTGGGTGAGGTTTTTTATCGGGGTTTTTCTTCACCTGTAAGACAAATGTCAGGAAACTTTAAGGCCCAAACGGTCCCCGAAATCATATGGCCATCATCTTCATCATCATCCTTATCATTATCATCATCACCATCATCCTTCACCGGTGTGGAAAGCAACGGGAAACTACCACACCTACACAATTCCCTAGTAAAGCTTCAAACATAGCATGAAAGTGCTATGATTGCAGTGAAGGACCTGCCTTCGGACAGAATTACTATGGACCCCGCCGGAAATTGAACCCGGGTCGCAGTAGTGGAAGGTAGGGACTTTTACTGACTACGTCACGGCGACGGACTTCTCCAGTCAGGTTGGTCGTCATAAAATTCATACCTTGGACCTCAAAAAACACAAGTCCTACATTCTACCATCTGAATCAACTCGTTCTGTAAATGTATCCTCTGTTAGAGATGACGTAGGCCTAATACACCAACAAAAAATAATATTTTTCCGCTTTAAATCCGAACTGGCCACTGACAGAAACAGGTATAACGGCTATAGGAATAAAGATGTTGACGATATGTCATCCTTACAGACGATTATCATCCATCTCTGATATTGACACACTTCGATGTGGTAAAATGTTTAAATTATTAAAATAAGTATCTGATATATCAGTCGTCCTCAACTAAATTATATTTCTATTTAAAAATGTCGTCAAATACTTAAATCAATGGATTTTAGAAGTAGTATTGATACTTCCATGTAAGATCAGCAGTCAGCTGGAAAGGCAATAGGGCTAACTCGGTTAATTTCGTGACACGGATAATTTTGTTACATATATTTTTTTCGACTGTAACGAAATTCTACTGGCAAGAAAACAAATTATTTTTCGATCTCGTAGAAGGCAGAAAGTCTACTTTCTTACTGTGTTTTCATATTTTTGATAACAGCGTTCCTTGGGTGTATTTTATGTTAACTTGTAGAGGAAGTGTTTTCATCCATGTTAGCGGATAATTTCGTTATATATATTACTGGCAAGCAAAACAAAATCGTTTTTCAGTAGATGGCATATTATGTGTTTTCATATTTTTTATAACAGCGTTCCTTGGGTGTATTTTATGTTAACTTGTAGAGGAAGTGTTTTCATCCATGTTAGCGGATAATTTCGTTATATATATTACTGGCAAGAAAAAAAAATCGTTTTTCAGTAGATGGCATATTATGTGTTTTCATATGTTTTATAACAGCGTTCCTTGAGTGTATTTTATGTTAACTTGTAGAGGAAGTGTTTTCATCCATGTTAGCGGATAATTTCGTTATATATATTACTGGCAAGAAAAAAAAATCGTTTTTCAGTAGATGGCATATTATGTGTTTTCATATGTTTTATAACAGCGTTCCTTGAGTGTATTTTATGTTAACTTGTAGAGGAAGTGTTTTCATCCATGTTAGCGGATAATTTCGTTATATATATTACTGGCAAGAAAAACAAAATCGTTTTTCAGTAGATGGCATATTATGTGCTTTCATATTTTTTATAACAGCGTTCCTTGGGTGTATTTTATGTTAACTTGTAGAGGAAGTGTTTTCATCCATGTTAGCGGATAATTTCGTTATATATATATTACTGGCAAGAAAAACAAAATCGTTTTTCAGTAGATGGCATATTATGTGTTTTCATATTTTTTATAACAGCGTTCCTTGGGTGTATTTTATGTTAACTTGTAGAGGAAGTGTTTTCATCCATGTTAGCGGATAATTTCGTTATATATATTACTGGCAAGAAAAAAAAAATCGTTTTTCAGTAGATGGCATATTATGTGTTTTCATATGTTTTATAACAGCGTTCCTTGAGTGTATTTTATGTTAACTTGTAGAGGAAGTGTTTTCATCCATGTTAGCGGATAATTTCGTTATATTATATATTACTGGCAAGAAAAACAAAATCGTTTTTCAGTAGATGGCATATTATGTGTTTTCATATTTTTTATAACAGCGTTCCTTGAGTGTATTTTATGTTAACTTGTAGAGGAAGTGTTTTCATCCATGTTAGCGGATAATTTCGTTATATATATATTACTGGCAAGAAAAACAAAATCGTTTTTCAGTAGATGGCATATTATGTGTTTTCATATTTTTTATAACAGCGTTCCTTGAGTGTATTTTATGTTAACTTGTAGAGGAAGTGTTTTCATCCATGTTAGCGGATAATTTCGTTATATATATATTACTGGCAAGAAAAACAAAATCGTTTTTCAGTAGATGGCATATTATGTGTTTTCATATTTTTTATAACAGCGTTCCTTGGGTGTATTTTATGTTAACTTGTAGAGGAAGTGTTTTCATTCATGTTAGGAATTGTTAGATTTAGTACTTGTCTGTGTTTGAAGAACATTTTTCAGTAGATATTTTTCGACACTAAAGGTGAACGGATACAATGTCGAAAAATTGTGATCTGTGGTTCCATGAAAACTGTCAAGGGTTGATTCTTTGTAAGAGGGATTTCAAATGCATTGGATGTAACGTGGAGAGTGATTCAAATTTTTGTCACGAATTTACCCGAGTTCTTCAAACCTCCAGAAAAATTAGATACGCAATTTATGTCATATTGATAATAAAATAAATTACATATTGGACAACTCTACATATATATTTCATTCATATATCCTTAACTTTAATATTGCTAAGTCTCTAACGAAAAATGTTCATAATATTGAGGTATAACAGTCTAAAACCTTAGTATCACGAAATCAACCGTGTTTGCTGTATACTTCTAGGCCTGTCTCGCAATGGAGTTAGATAATTACACTGGTCAACATGATTTTTGTCTCATGAGTACCAATAGTTTTACTTAATGCAGTTTTTTTTATCGTGTATTCAAATATGTATTCAGAATTTCTCCATCACCCACAGTTTTTTATTTCAATTTCAGTTTATGAATTTAAATATGCTTAATTATTTTTTAATAAACGCTTTTCGTCCATTTGTCCATTGAGCGATGAGTATGTGGAACACTTTCATCGGGAGATTTCAGCTATGGAAAATATATATCAAAGCAAATGGAATCATAATATGCTAGCCGATTATTGTTGGACCATCAAGAGGGATGCTTCACAGGCGAAATATAGCAGAAAATAGTCATTTCTTACCTAAAAAGGAGAACGAAAATGAATCGTTCACCGCCAATACTTAAGTGATGACCGCAGAGCTTTCCATCTATCTATATATCCAACTCCTGGCGCGACAGGCCTAGAAGGCCCTTAGCCTACCAGCCGGCTGCTGGCATTACATCCACATGTGTCAGTCACAGAGATAGATGATCATCAGCCAGTGTAGGGGTAACATGTGGTCAGCATGTCGAGTCCCCCAGCCGTTATAGCTGGTACCTCAACCTGGAGCCACTACTTATTGTAGCTACCCAAATGCCTCACGATGCTGGGTGGACACCGGTCCCATACTGGCCGAAATACCCTGAGAAAATTTCTCCCTCATGGAGACTCGAACCAGCGCAAGTCCCGTAGCTCTGCGCCAAGGTTTCCTGCCTTAACCACTCGGCTACGGCGCGGGACATCTATATATCCATCTAACTAAATATTTCAGAGCTCTTTATGATATTTATTTCAGGGAGTCCGATATTTCAGAATTCGCATTAGGTGAGTCCAAATTTTCGAATATTGTGTAGTTACGAATGTAGAAAATATTAAGTGTTTGAATTATAAAACCTGTCCAGAATCACATATTTTTCTTTCTGAGACAAAAAAAAGTTTATTTTTTGTTGCTCAGTTTTATTAAAGTGAAGTACGTTTTAACACAATAAGTGTACGGTAATGTGTAGGTAAATTACTACAACAACTCCAGAAAATGAAGCATGCTTCGAAAGGCCTAAAGTGAAATCAACGAAAATTTTAAACTGAAACACTAAAGTTGAGGTTGACGGTAGTATATAAGGTACATAAAACATTATAATTTAACATTGTTATAACCTCAATGGTATAAAAAACAATTATGAACTTAAAATTTGTAGCTAAATTAATCAAACTTTAAAAATAAAAGTTTTATATAGGTAAATATCTTCGCTATTCCAAGCACATTCACATAAGGATAATTGAATGTGATTGGATTCTAGTAATTCCTTGATGCGAGCATTCAATTCCCGAACAGAGAATCGAAAACGGATTCTCATGCTTAGTAGACCGCGATACCTGAAGGATTTCTGAGGCGTTCAAACGTTACTACTTGCGTTTGATGTATCTGCAAACAGCTGAAAGAATTTCCTAAGTTTAATGTGTCATAATATAGCCTAAGGAAAACATATTAAAGAGTCATGACTGCAGGGGGCTAACCTAATATATAAAAGTGAACGTTTGTTTGTTTGTTTGTTCGTATTTTATGCGCTGCCATACCGTTCATCCGATTGTGATGGGTTTTTTGCAAAATGTTCAGGAGATTCCGGGGATGAACATAGGCTATAAGAAAGGTGTGATAATCAACTCTTACATCCATAAAAATAAATAATAGTTTTAAAAAACTAAAAGAATACGCTTTATTAGAAAACTAAAAAATGAAAAATAATTTTAATTTCCAATACGCTTGGGATAAAATAAAGTGGTCAACAAAAAAATCATCTCCAACACATATAAACTAAAACTAGAGTTATCAACAAAAAGAAAATAATTTTACCATCAAACCGTGGGGTGCTCTATATCAATTAACATATTTGATAATAAACAGATATTGGTAAAAGTAAGCTCTCTAAGAAGAAAATGTAAAAATCATAAAAAGCACCCCACGCTTTTGATGGTAAAATTATTTTCTTTTTGTTGATAACTCTAGTTTTAGTTTATATGTGTTGGATATGATTTTTTTGTTGACCACTTTATTTTATCCCAAGCGTATTGGAAATTAAAATTATTTTTAATTTTTTTAGTTTTCTAATAAAGCGTGTTCTTTTAGTTTTTTAAAACTATTATTTATTTTTTAGTTTTAATATTTTACAGAATAAGATAAAAATGTAAATATCTTTAAATTACCCACGCTTTTGATGGTAAAATTATTTTCTTTTTGTTGATAACTCTAATTTTATTCTATATGTGTTGGAGATGATTTTTTTGTTGGAAATTAAAATTATTTTTCATTTTTTAGTTTTCTAATAAAGCGTATTCTTTTAGTTTTTTAAAACTATTATTTATTTTACACGCTTTATATTAGCTTGACCTGTATCTATCTCTCTATGTAACGGAATCTTTGAACACGATTTTCACCCCACTTAAGATCATTGGATTGACTTGAAACTTTGTATACTTGTAAAGACCCGTGACAATACAATTTCATATTTTGTTTTCTAAAATCCTGGCCAGAATCATCAGAAAATAAAAAAATTGTATTTGTATCTATGTAACAGAATTATTTTTATTTTCTGATGATTATGGCCAGGATTTTAGAAAATAAATATGAAATTATTGTATTTTTACGGGTCCTCTACTTGTATACAAAGTTTCAAGTCGATCCAATGATTTTAAGTGGGTGAAAATCGCGTTGAAAGATTCCGTTACATAGATAGATAAATCGATAGATACAGGTCAAGCTAATATAAAGCATGTAAAAATCTCCCTTTGTAGTGAAAAACGTGATAAAAGTACTTTTTTATGCTTAATTGGCTTTCGCTGCCTAAACAATAACAAATACTCAAAATTAATGTACACAGAATTGAATATCTAAAACATTCTACAAAAAAGTCAACAAGAGCATATGTTTATCTATTAAGGATAACTCACAAAAGCCATTTTTCAAGGTAGGTTCCCGGGCAAGCGTGCGCTGCCATAACGTTCATCCGATTGGATGTTTTTTTTTTGCAAAATGTTCAGGATTTTCCGGAAATGTTATAAGCTATAAGAGAGTTTTAAAGCTCAAGCCGTTATCCCATAAAAATCACCCTTTGTAGTGAAAATCGTTAAAAAAAAGTCTTTTTTTGTGCGATTAAATAGCTTACGCTGCCTGAACCAAGACTAAGATACAAAATTAATGTACACAGAATTGAATATCTAAAAAAAACTACAAAAATGTCCGCTACAGCATATCTTTTACGGATAATTCACAATAATCATTTTTGTCTTTCATTGATGCAAAGGAGATCGGGTTAACAAGATTTCCGGGCAAGCATAGCAGCGCACGGCGGGTATTTTTTTTACGGATAACTGAAAATAACGAATTTTGTCTTTAAGCTCATTTATGCCAAATACATCGGGATACGTAGATTCCCGGGCAACGCCGGGTAATCAGCACGTGTATATAAAAAATATAAATTTACAATTATTTTCCTTTTACTTATTCAACTGAACATAAAAGCACATTAATTTTCATTTATTTAGGCGTAGCAGCGCAGGCCGCCGGATATTAGCTAGTGATTCAAAATATAATACAGTATAGTGTAGAACTGTTTTAAAACTCGTAGCTTTTATCGAATTTCGCCAACTTAGTGCGGAATTCATACTTGCCACTCATAAAATGAGCGATCCGTTAAGTAATAAGTAATTGTTTATTATAAGTAAACTAACTCACTCGAAATATTGAACCCGTAGGTTCATGGCAGCGCGGACATAAACTCTCCATACATCCCTACCCTGAGTTAATATTTTCCAATCATCCCCTGTATAATCTACTTCCCTCAAATTATGCTTAACGTTATTCAAATTAATATAAGCCTCTTAGGGTCAATTTCACCAAGAGACGTATCTGTAATTTCGCCAGTTTTCCCCGTGTATAACGCATAGCCTAACTGGCGTAATACAGTTACTTCTGTTGGTGAAACCGACCCTTAAATAAGGAAAATTATTCATAATAATAAAGATAAAATAAACTAAAATGGGGGCAAAATAATAAGAAATATAATTAGAAGTTAACTGAAATGTCTGTTCCTATCTAAATAACTTAATCGCATCTCTAAACGCCTGCAAAATACCAACAAATCCAACCTGATTCTTTATCTACCAACCGGAAGTTTTCACTCTCGTTTTCGTACAAGGAGCTTCCATGCCCCTGTTTTATTCCTCATTAGTGGTAAATGATCCATTATGTCGTAATTATATATGGTAATTTGCTGGTTATCTTCTGTTTAAAACATTAATATCTTTTGTTTCTACACACCGAATAAAAATAATTACTACAGTCAAGAAAGGTATTATATAAGTCAATATTATACTCCATCCACTGCTGTGGCGTCGAGTTAAAATCCTGCCTTGTCACGCAGTGGGCCCGGGTTTTTTTTATCCCCGGTCGGGACAAGCTTCCTGGGTGAGATTTTTTCGGGCTTTTTCCTCACTTGTAAGATAAATGTCAGGAAGCTTAGCGCCCAACGGTTCCCGAAAATCATCCGGTCATCATCATGATCATCATCCATTACCAATGTGGAAAGCAATGGGAAGCTACCACAGCTAAAATTTCCCTAGTGAAACTGCAAAGCATAGCATGAAAATGCTATAATCGCAGTGAAAGACCTGCCCTCGGGCAGAATTACTATGGATGGATATTATACTCCACGGATTTGACTAATAATTTGAATACATTATCTATTGTTGGTCTATTTATTCTATATAATATAGGCCCTACAAATCATAGATTTTTACATATCTTAATATAAAAAATTGTTGGAGAAATAATTCTTCTTCTTCTTCCTTCCAAGTATTAGGCCGAGGCCTGTTACGATCCTATAGAAAATTTTCACTTATGGAAAATTCTCATATAAGACTTGAAAGCATAATAATAGTCCCTTCGATTGGTTGCTGGCCAAAGGAAGGCAAGACCAGTGATGGGGCTGCCATCTTATAGCCTCTGGTCAGGCTTTTCTGGAGAAGAAAAGAAAATAAAGGAAAGAAGAAATGGAAAAAAAGGAAGGACTCCCTAGCCCTCGGATGCCCTAATAGCGTCGGGGTCGAAAAAACAAGAGTTAACCAAGAGAGGTTAGATAGTAAAGTTAAAAGAGTGCAAAACACAAGTAAGTGGAAGAAATGTTTTGCACAGCTTGGGCACCTTGTGGTCGCCATCCACATATCCCCTAGATGAGGACCCCTGAGGGGTGGAGAAATAATTAAACAACAGAACTGACAATGAAAGTAAAATTTAAAAGCCAAATTCGGCAAATTCAGCAGATAAGTTCTGAAAAACAAGGTTTGTTCTTACTGTTAGGTTTTCAAGGCGATCTATAATATGATTTACTGTTGTTACTGGGCGTTGCAACTTAATATAGCGTTGAGATGTCCGGCTTTTCTGA
This sequence comes from Diploptera punctata, assembly GCA_030220185.1. Lineage (NCBI taxonomy): Eukaryota > Metazoa > Arthropoda > Insecta > Blattodea > Blaberidae > Diploptera > Diploptera punctata. The sequence goes on from JASPKZ010008858.1 coordinate 57,668, forward strand.
GCTCTTGCTGGCTCCTCCTTCATTAAAAAACACAATCTAATTCTGAATCAAGCCTGGATCATTAGTCTATACGAAATTATTATTTATATGCAATTAATTTATCCGAATTTAAATGTTTAATACATTAGGAAATTACTCAATTTTGCGCGTAGAGCAAAGATTTGTTTTTACAGAATATTACCTCCTCTTTCTGTACAGTAGTGTAATATATTCTAAATTAATGTCAATGCAATGAACATTAAACATTTTAAATATTTCAGACATATACAGTAAAAGCACCTTATTCACGGAGGATATGTTCCGTAAATACGCCGCGAATACAGAAACTGCGAATAAGGAACGATGATTCGTATGGGTATATAGACGATACGTTCCAAGGTTACAAAATAAGTTAAAATTAACTAACTCACTGGCACTATCGAACCCGTAGGTTCAAGGCCCGCTAGCATAAGCTCTCCATATATCCCTATCCTGAGCCAATGTTTTTCAATCATCCCTGTATAATCTACTTCCCTCAAATCATAGTTAATATTATTCTCCCACCTGATTCTTAGTCTACCAACTGGGCGTTTTCCCTCTGGTTTTCCTACAAGAAGCTTCCATGCACGTCTTTCATTCCCCATTCGTGCCACATGTCCTGCCCATCGCAGTCTACGAGACATAACTGTTCTCATTATATCTGGCTTCCTATAAAGACCATATAATTCACTGTTATTCAGTCTTCTCCATTCACCTGTCTCTTCGTCTCTCTTTTGTCCAAAAATTTTCCTAAGTACTTTATTCTCTAATACTTGTAATCTCCTTTAAAATTATCAAAACAATCAATTAATGAGAGATCTTGAACAATTCTTATTAATTATTACTGTCAGGTTTAGTCAAGGGCTTAAAGAACTAAGTAAAATCATTTTTTCCTATTTTGCCGCTTTTAAAAGGTATTTCGATTAAAATTGATATTCAGCTGTGAATTTTGTCTTTGGATTTAATGATTCATTAATACTGAAACAGTGTGATACAGACGCAAACGACTCGCAAACGCGTAAACAGTCAAGCATTTCTATTTTTATTTTAAGCGTCAACGCTACTTTTTTCCGCTTCGGAATTCATTTTATTTCTTTTCACTCGATATTATAAATTGGCGACAAAGCAGACGAGACAGGTGGTATTCAATCCAACATTATTGCAACGAATGACAAGTTGAAACAATAAAACACCGATCGTGGAGAGGGCGGCATTTATCAACGGACATAGCGGCTCGTGAAATACTGCGGCGGTGGTTTTCAACAACACACTTTAGGCTTAGTGACAAATAAGGTTTGTTTTTACTTCCATATTAATTTGTCCATTTAGTTTGAATCACTCTTTGTAAAGACGCCTTGACACGTGCCTGTAGTAAAATAGTTACCGATGCGTTAATAAAGGATACTAATTCTTCTGATATATCGAACTTTAAATTCTTACATGATAAGAGTTCAGACCGGTATGAGCAGGTTGGTTTCTATCTATTAAATTTTATAATATATCTATTAAATTTTAGCCGCGAATACAGGAACTGTGTCGCAATTTTTTAAACCCGCGAATAAGGAGCTTTTACTGTATCCATAATATTAAACTTAATAAATAGTGAATCGATTTCTCTAGATTGTTTAGTGTCCATTTTTTTTATTTAACTTTGTATAGGCATTTTTTCTCGAATCATGCCTTTAACCCTTAAATTGGCAAAACACAAATTTATTATCCTTGTTATTTGAATGTGGCGGGACCGCAGTGAAAATGGAATCTTGTATAACTGTTATTATTAGGTATATTATATAATTATACACATATTTAAGTTGTTTATTTTTGTTTGTTTTCTTCTGGTTTATTTAAAATATTAAATTAACTGAACCAACTGATGTATCCAAAAGGATACATTACGAATTTAAGGGTTAAGTAGAACTATGAGACATGCGCTGGTTCAGTCTAAGAAGTGGAACAATTTCGGCGAATATGGGACCAGTATCCATGCCTAATACTGTGAAACATTTCGATAGCTAATATTAGAATGGCTCTAGATTTAAAAAAAAGTCAATTAAGACTGGGGAACATGACATACTGGCCACATCATCCCTATACTGGCTGTGTGATTGTTCTCCTCTGTAATTATTAGATGTGAATGTGAAGATAACAGCCGTCTGATAGGACAATGACCTTCTAGGTTTGTCACGTCATGGAGTTAATAGCCAAAATATTTTTTTTCTTGTCTGTAAGAAATATTTTATTTGGATAGGCCTATCTATTAGTACAATTTTCCTGTTATAAATGTACTTTTTCTTCCATTTTGTTAAATATATTTTTACTGTTGCATTGATTCTGTACTCCTTTCAACTAAATATTTTCATTGGCTCTCTCCAACTCATTACAACTTCTTGTAATGAGTTCAAGAACCAATGAAGAACTACGCGATCGCTTAAGTTTTATTTACATCTTCCCTATACTGTAGTTGGAAGTAGTACAGGAATTAAAGTCTATTTTACTGTCACATATTTTTAAGTTTCTCTAGGCAACAAGAAATTATTTATGAATCAATGTTACATATTACATTCGTCCAACCCAGTAGACACCGAAAACGATCTCTCTCTCTCTCTCTCTCTCTCTCTCTCTCTCTCTCTCTCAACACACACACACACACACATATATATCAAATCCGGTGTCATAACAGCTGTTGAAATCTTCCGGAAACGCCATTCTTCTCTGTCCTCGAGTTTTCATACCTACTTGTACTTCCACCATCCAATTCTTCCGGTCGTTCGTTTTTTCACTTCTGTGTTGGTATCCAATCCATAACAATATTTTTTTAATATTTCTTCTGTCATAATCTTCATATGGTATTATGGTAAGGCTGTCCACCGCTGTGGTCTCGAGGTAACGTGCTGCCTTGTCACGCAGAGGACCCGGGTTCAATCCCCGGGCAGTTTTTCTGGGTGAGATTTATATAGGGGTTTTCCTCATCTGTAAGACAAATGTCTGGAAAACTTTAAGGCCCAAACGGTCCCAGAAATCATAGGGCCATCATCATCCTTATCATTATCATCATCATCATCCTTCACCAGTGTGGAAAGGAACGGGAAGCTACCACACCTACAATTCCCTAGTAAACCGCAAGCACAGCATGCAATGAAGGACCTGCCTTCGGGCAGAATTACTATGGAAGGATGGTATGGCTATACCATTATGTATGTATATATATATATATATATATATATATATCCATTCATAGTAATTCTGCCCGAAGGCAGGTCTTTCACTGCAATCATAGCATGTTATGCTATGCTCTGCAGCTTTACTAGGGAATTTTTAGGTGTGGTAGCTCCCCGTTGCTTTCCACACCGGTGAAGGATTATGATGATGATATGATGAATATGAATGAAGATGATTGCGATGGTCATTTGATTTCGGGGTCCGTTTGGGCCTTAAAGTTTTCCTGATATTTGTCTTACGGGTGAGGAAAAACCCCGATAAAAACCTCACCCAGAAAAACTGTCCCGAGCGGGGATCGAACCGGGGCCCGCTGCGTGAGAAGGCAGTACGCTACCTCGAGACCACAGCGGTGGACTATATATATATATATATATATATATATATATATTACACATAAGCACACAATAATCTTCCAACGGCCGCATTTTTTTTTTTCGGAACCAAACTCGTTAATGGAATCAACTAAAAAATTTCACTCGAGTTCGTTAACTATCTAATAGAGCCATTAGGAGAGTTCAACTGAAACGAAAATTTAAAAATCGCTCTAGCGGTCGCAACTTTCATTTTTCTCAACAAAACTCAATATATGCTATTACAATAAAATGAGGAAAGCATTCTCCAAAAATCAGCGAAATTAAACTATGAGAAGTTTAATTGAAAAAAAAAACTCGTTATACAGCACCCATGTTTGCTTGTCGTAATTTACTGTATAACATATAATTTAATTTACAAAATAAATATAATACATTCTGCAAACCAGCATAATATAACCTAAATTCGACTTGCTGAGAAATACCTTCAGTTACGTAATTACTTTATGCCCAATTAGAAAACATTTATATGGCAACAATCAATATGATAAAACATGTGCTTCCTGTTATTGATATCATCATCATCATCCGGTATCATGGCAGCTGCCGCCATCTTCCGGAAACCAAACGCCATTGCTCTCTGTCCATCCATTTATCTTCCTCATATCCTCTGATATCCATAGCTGCTTGTACCCCTTCTATCCAAGTTTTCTTCGGTCTTCCTCCTTTCCATTGGAATCCATTCCATAACAATTTTAGACAATCTTTGCTCTGGCATTATTTTGACATGGCCATAGCACTGTAATAATTACTTTTCTATAATGTCTATGATGTCCGGCTCCTCTTGTACACCCATAATTTGTTTAATCGTTCTAGAGTGTTATCCGAGGCATGATTTTTAGTTTTTTTAGCATTTGTTTTTTCTATTTACGATGAACGAGGAGCTGGCCCGATGCATCAACCCCAACCTGGGGGACGGGTAATTTTTGTTCAAGGTTTTCTTCCTCTAGCCTTTGATAGTCCAGTATCTTACTGCAAGGCAGCAGTGCTAGTTTTGGAACGCCCTGGGTATTTTATTTCCCCAGAACCCGCAATATCTGGTGAGAGTTCCCCTATCCGCCACCTGGGGAGGCGCCCGATGGGAGACTGGCAACTCCACACGGGGTTATTGATATAATTACATAAATACCTACTAATTTTCTTGAAAATGTAATTTTTATAACCTAAAGTAGAAGATGTAACTAAGAGTGTGGAAATAGGCAAAAATGTTCTGACACTTAAAGGAAAATCATCCTCGACTGTCAAGTCGATTACGGTATAAATGACTATACTGTCGCTGAAATGTTTTATGAGTTTGTTGCACATATGGTAATTTTATCAGTTAGTGATTGAGTGGAAGTACAAAAGCTTCATGGACGTCCGTCAGATTAATTAAATATTTATTACATATTATCGGCGTTAGCGGATTGTACTCGTCAACTAATATTTTATTTTTCAATATTTTTAATTCATTTATTGATAGATAGATATATTTAGCCTGGTGGAGTTAAGGCCATGTGGCCTTCTCTTCCACTCACCAGGACAAACATATGTTACATATAAATACAAAAAGATACAATAATAGTCATACTAAACAATTAATTATCTGTCAAATTGAATAATAATGTAAATAATGTCTAATAATACAATGAAATTAAATACAATTAAAATTAAATACAATTAAAATTAAATTAATGATAGAATGAATACAGAAAGGAATAACAGCTCGAATCTACTATACATAAAAAGAAAAGAAAGAAAAAAATACAAAGGAAGTAATAAACTACAATGAATTAATCTATGCTTTTTATACAAGGCATTAGGTAAATATATTAACGAATCTTAAATCTATTTTCAGTAAATAATGAAAAAACACATTATTAATTTTTAAAAAGTAATATTAGTGAGTTGTTTCTGTTAGTAATTTTATTTTCAATTTGTTTCTGAAAGATGGTAAAGTTTGGCAGTCTCTGACATAGGGTGGAAGCGAATTCCATGTTCTAGCAAGAGAAACTGTAAAAGATTTCGAATAATAAGTAGTATGATGAGGAGGGATATAAAGGACAATGCGCTCAAGGGATCGGGTATCTAAGTTATGTGTATCAGAGAGTCTAGTGAAGCGGTGTGATAAATAATAAGATAATGATGTATGTAATATGTTTTAGAGAAGGCATAGGGAATGGATGGTTCTACGATCTAACGCTACAGCTTAACTACGCGGAATATAGAGAGAGGTGGCGAGTGGAGTATCGTCCGATTGCTATACGTTCAGGGAGTAACCTTCATTTCGTATCTGATACACGTATTACAGGTATTGGCTGACTTATGAAGTGTGCATTGTTTTGTTTATGTTTGTTCTCTATGTTTTTATCGACAATACTGCATAGTGCTTTAGCTGTTTTATTGTACAATTGGACGGCGTTATGCACCAACCAGCTATGCGCCATTATTAAGTTTCAAGAGAAATACGTTTAATTCATTATTCATTATAGCACTAAACCAACAATACTGGATATTACAGGTTATTTTCCTTGTTTGTTAGTTATGCATCAACAATTTAGGAGCGGAAACATTTGATGCTTAACTGCAAGATGCAAATTTAAGATTATCATTTCTGAAGATCTGGTTTCATAGCCGTTTGTTGCAAAACATAGAATCTCTTATAGGATTGATGGCGTTTAAATTTCTCTTTAATAATAAAGCTATATTTAAAGATTTGACGCTAAAATTGTGCATACAGTTACTTAATGAGCCAGTGCAACAGAAGGCAACAAAATATATTTTTCAATGGCGCTTAGCTGATTGATGCATAACATCGTTCAATTATAAATGTCTGCTGTATTATACAGTTTTTGCAGCACCCAACTAACTATACTTGTCCCCGTCTTGAGATTGTGTTCCTATTGCTTCTATCCCTCGTCCATGTAAGTGTTGTTCACACCGTTTTTATAGTCAGGTCGCCCTGCTCTTGAAGGATTCGGTGTAGAACCCCATAACCCTGATGATGATGATGGTTATTATTATTATTATTATTATTATTATTATTATTATTATTATTATTAACTAATTGTAGGTAACTCACTGGTACTATCGAACCCGTAGGTTCATGGCTTCGCGGGGCATAAGCTCTCCATACATCCCTATCCTGAGCGAAAGTTTTCCAATCATTCCCTGTATAATCTAATTCCCTCAAATCATAGTTAATGTTATTCTTCCATCTCATTCTTGGTCTACCAACTGTGTGTTTTCCCTCTGGTTTTCCAACAAGAAGCTTCCATGCACGTCTTTCATTCCCCATACGTGCCACTTGTACTGGCCAATCGCAATCTATGAGACTTAACTGTTCTTATTATATCTGGCTTCCTATAAAGACCATGTAGTTCACTGTTAAGTAGTCTTCTCCATTCACCTGTCTGTTCATCTCATTTTGGGCCAAAAATTTTCCTAAGAACTCTATTCTCAAATTATTATTATTATTATTATTATTATTATTATTATTATTATTATTATTATTATTAAATTGTGAGTATTCGTGAATTTTAATGTAATTAAATCAATTCTGTTATAGAATAAATATTTATACTATATATTGGATTTTGAATTACGTTGCTGACATAATGTTTTGTTAATGTTATTAAGAGGAATGTTGAACTGTATAAAATAAGCTACTTAATGACCTTTTTAATCATAATGTAAAGCAGAATGGAATTCTAACAGTAACAGTTGCATTAATTAGTTCAGCAATTAGAGAGCGGAACAGAGTTGTGTTAGCAATAGCCAGTATCAGTGTCACGTAAATCACATTATAATAGCTCTATAAATTTAAACAGTTCATTGATTAAATTCCATTTCGCACGTACCGATATATTATTTAACATTCAAACATGCTATGTAAAACTGACTCAATATTGCATTGGCATTTATATTTGCATGTGCCATTGCTTCACTTAAACTGCCATCACATGCTATCCATCAAGAGTTTTGTTTCATCTTCCAGCATGTAAACGTATTCATAAACTGAAAAAGTTACAAAAATATATTTACTACAGCCTACAAACTATAACTCGTAAAGAATAAAATAATACATACGTCAATAACAATAATAATAATAATAATAATAATAATAATAATAATATTTTTTTTATTATTCCGGCTTTTACAATGAATATACATTTTTCCGGTACCCATGTTGACAGTTAACTACACATTTGTTTCAACACATTTTTCCATTCCTGTCTGTTCATCCATATATCTTCTATTTCCCATTCCCTCTTAGCTTCATTGATTCCCTGAATCCACGTAATAGTTGGTCTACCCTTCTTTTTCCTTCCCTGTGGTTCCCAATCCATGATTATCTTATGTAGTCTTCCTTCTTCCATTCTTCTAACGTGTCCGTACCAATTTAATTGTTTCTTCTTTATAAAATCTGATATTGAATATCGTAACTGCATTTTTTCTTTTATATATGAATTTCTGATTTTATCCTTCCTGGATATTCTTGCAGCACGTCTCCAGTAGTCCATTTCAGTGGCGAGCATTTTTTTTTTCATTTGTGCATTTAAAGCCCACACATCAGCTCCATAGGTAATAATAATAATAATAATAATAATAATAATAATAATAATAATAATAATAGGCTCTAATACTAATTAGAAATGTATAAAAATGTGATTTTGCTTGTGAATTTAAAAGGATTTGGAGTGGACATGGCATCAATGTGTAATTGTATTTTAAAAAGAGGGAACATATAACAGGTGTAATAGAAATGGAATCCAGCTGTACTAGGAAAAAAAAAGTTAATAATAATGTTATAACCAGCGGGAATTACTATCTATTTCATAATCATGTTACATGCCTCACTCTCTAAACCAGCATCTGCTATCGGGCTACCGAAATGAACAAAATTGTTATAATTTGCTTTCTCTCCAATTTTCACATTACCTCCATTCCATAACAACTCTCCACTATTCAGCTAATATGGCAAATCGTACATTTAAACCACAGGATTTCTGGTAATCTCACATTTCTATATGGAATGCGTACATAACATTCAGATTTGATTTAATGTGTCTAGGAATTACGTACTTTGCAATTTATACGTTATTTCAATACCAATATTGTCATCACTGCCAATCGTATATAGGGTGCTGCATAAGTCAGTTAACCATTGCACAAGGTTATAATTGAGGAAGATTTGATGTACCTGAGTTAATAATCATAATAATAATAATAATGTTTTATTTATTTTAGCAGAGTTAAAGCCATAAGGCCTTATCTTCCACTCAACCAGCACAAATACAAATAAATATTTGACAAATATAGATATACACTATACTAATTATAAACAGTTAAAGATACATTAAATGTAGCAATGTAAATTTCATGTACAAACAACATTTTATACGATAATAACAATAATAATATAATAATAATGATAATAATAATAGTATAAATATGATAAATTATACGAGAAACACCAATTAATATATATACTTTACACTGGGTAACGATGAAGTCGAGGTTAGAGCAAATATAAATTTAGATTTCTTTTAAAAGATTCCAATGTCCGGCAGCCCCTTATTTCTTGTGGTATGGAATTCCAGTTGCGAGAAGTGAAGATAGTATATGACATGGAGTGATATGATGTCCTATGTTGCGGTATATTAAGCAAGAGACTATGTTGTGATCTTTTAATTAAGTTATGGTTTAAGGATAGATACTGGAAACGATATGATAAATAATTGGGAATCGAAGCATATAGGATCTAAATAAGAGAGTTACGGTTTTGGTAGGCATACGCAGCGAAGGAGTGAAAGGTCCTTATTTTTTCTACAGGACCTTGACTGCCAATAGGTACCGTCAAATGTTAAGAAATTAAGTTATAGTTGAATTAGACAATAGCCCTATGTTCAAGCAGTACGAAACAACCTTGTTTGGCAGCCAGATGTTGCCCCACCGCACTATGGATTAAACGTCCGTGCATTTTGGATGACCATTTTGAAGAATTGATTGCAAGGCGTGGTATAATCGTTTGGCCACCTAGATCACCAGATCTCACTCCATGTTATATTTCAATGTGGGGATTTTGAAGAACAAAGTTTACATTACAATCTATTAAACCTGCAATATTTACGGGATTTTATTGAACAGGAATTTGAAAACACTTTTGGTAATAATGGGAAACTGTATGATAACATCTGCAAATCAGTGTTAAAATTATGTAATAAATGTTTAATGGAGGTCACTTTGAAAGATTTCTGTAGTTTTTTGTATACATACTGTAAGCTACAGAAAATAATATATATTTTTTTAAATTTTCGGTTAACTGACTTATGCTGCACTCTGTATCTCGAATGTTTGTGTCATAAATACCATATTTGCGCACCTTTGATCTACTTTGGTCACAGAAAAATTCGGGAGCGTAAAATATGCGGATTTTAAAAATTAGAGACCCTGTCCTGAGTTACCTCAATTATGGTAGGTAAGTATTTTAATTAAGAATACAGTAATTTTGTCATCTCATAAATTTATAGCATAACACTGTATGTAATCTTGAATTGTAAAAATAATAATCATGCAATAATATATCTACAAATAATAATTATTATACAAATAAAACAATTCAAATACTGTAATAATTATTTAGCACGTCTTTTTGTTTCCTTCAATAACGCATGTTGGATTCGAAAACTCCGGTTTTTCATTCTGCTGCACGATCGCCGGAATATTCCGCGAAACTTATCACTTTTAATTTATATGATGCTGCGTAATTGTTATTTTTCTTTCCCATCTTGAAGTACCGCATACATGCAAGTGCACATTAGAAGTGTTGAAAATCAACTAAAATAGCGGTATTTACTTTTCCCAAATTTGTCTCTAACAAGGCCAATCATTGTTAACGTAGCGGGAAATTGGATTTCTTTATGAAGCAGGTTGTTCAGTTGCTGGTAAATAACCTATGTTGGAATGTAAGAATTGGCAACCAAATTCAGGGAAGGAAAATCCCCACTACACTGAAAAGAAAAGGTACCTAAAATGTGTGCGCTATATACACGGAGCAAAATAAAGTTATAAATAACCCCTTAAAATTAGGGTGCGCAAAATACGCGGCTGCGCAAATTACGTGCGTAAATATGGTATACTTGAAGCCAGTTGACTAGTTGTTGCTGTTCGCTTCTGTTTCCGAGATTCACACCCGAAGCGATGGGTTTATTCAGGGCATAAAACTCCAGAGCATGGATTCCTTCGGAAGAGAAGTAAAGCTTTAGGATCCATGACGTAGAATAGTGACCATTAAACGAACAACTTGTCTGAAATAAGAGGCATTTGAACAATTGTTGCCGGTCTTTTCACATCCAGCCTTCAATTGTAACGTGAGAGTCATCAAATAAATTAACTTTATGACTACTTAAATATGTTCACTAAATAATAAGGGAAATAAAAAAAGCTTAAAGCCCATAAAAAACAATAATAATTTAAAGATAAAGGTAAAAAGCTCTTTCACGCCAAGTATATTAACTTATCACTACACATATGAAGATGGGATTTATTATGGAAGAACTGAGGGAAAATGTTTTAATCAACCAAGTTCGAACTATTGAGGAATGGCGTTCCTGATGTGTGTCACATTGAAAACAGAATAGTAGAACAATAGTACTCAATATCGACGTTCCTATTCTAACTTTGTTGGCTCATATAGAAAAGTTCTCAAAGTTATTTACATTACAAATATTTTTTATCTATTTCAGGATTGTTTCTGTAATTTACGCAGGTATCCCTCAACCAAAATATACAATTTTTTTCCTCACTTCCCGATCTTCCGTGTCTGCTTCTGTCATATTTAAGATATATTACAAATATTTCTTCTTTTTCTTCTCCTTCCAAGTATTAGGCCAAGGCCTGTTACGATCCTATAGAAAATTTTCCCTCCAGCGTTTCATAGGACGGCCCAGTGATCTTCGTCCTCTTGGTATATAATTATAACAGCTTTGGGGATCCGATTTGAACTCATTCTTTCAAGATGGTGTTTCCAATTTAGTTGGTACTGTTTAATATATTCCAAAATTGGCGTAGTCTTCAATTTCTTTTAAGATATCGGTGTTCCTTTTCCGATCCCATCTGGTGTAACCCGCTGTTCTGCGCATGAATCTCATTTCACAAGCCGTTATTCTGCTTTCATGTTGTTTCTTAGTGTCCAAATATTTAGACAGATTAAATAAGGGTACACCGTAGTTTTTTTATTATTTACTAGCTAATACCCGGCGTGCGCTGCTACGCCTAAATAAATGAAAAATAATGTGTTTTTATGTTTACTTGAATAAGCAAAAGCAAAAATAATTATAAATTTATATTTTATTTTTAGATACCCCGTTCAGATTACCCGGCGTTGTCCCGATCTTCTTGACATAAATGAGCTGAAATACCAAAATTAATGTGTTTTATGTTTAGTTAAATAAGTGGTAGGAAAAATTTATATCGAATTATTTTTAGATACTCCGTGCTGTTTACCTGACGTTGTCGGGAATCTACTCATCCCAATTTTCTTGGCATAAATGAGCTGAAAGACAAAAATTAATGTACTTCTTATGATTAGTTGAATAAGTAAAATGAAAAATAATTATAAATGTAGATAGTAATTATTTTAATATTCCCCGTGCTGATTACCCGGTGTTGCCCGGGAATCCACTTATCTCTATTCTCTTGGCATATATGAGCTAAAAGACAAAATTCGTTATTTGAGTTATCCGTAAAAGATTACCCGCCATGCGCTGCTATGCGTGCAGAGGAATCTGCGTACTTGTCTCGAGATTCCTGGCATCAATGAAAGACAAATTTGGTTATTGTGAGTTATCCGTAGTAAGATATAAACATATGATGTCGCGTACTTTTTTGTGGAGCTTTTCGAGATATTCAATTCTGTGTACACCCTTAGACAAAAAAATGAGTAATCTCTTGAACGCATATTTCTTCTAAGACGTACTCGACACAGCGCTGGGTTCACACTAGTAAATTAGTCATAATTGTGCAGGCCCTGAGCTGGTTCGCGTCCTCAATTATGTAGGTTTTTTCGTGATATTTGTATTAAAATGTTTCATGAATTAAATACATTTTATTTTGACAATTGAACTAAATCAATGTTAATGACGTTATTGTAACAATTATTTTACCACATTCAGGGTTTGTTCTAGGTGATGTCAATGTATCGATTTTAATAGACTGATGAGCAAACGTTCTGCGCAAAAGCAACAGCCTCTAACAAGTTTGTTATTCTAATTGTCCTGCAGATGCACGAAAGACGGCTTATGGGCAAAATTTCAGGACGTCTGGGATGCTCTAGCCGAAAGTCCACGTGGCTGCAGAAATTTGATTGCATCAATGCCCCGCAGATTGAGGGCGGTAATAATAGATGCTGAGGGTTCATACACACGATATTAATTTTGTTATTTTTTTCATTTTAGAAGATATTATTTTCTTTCTTCATTTAATTATTAGAAGATTTTCATTTATGTGTTTTGTGTGTGCATTAAAGTCATAAAACGCAAAATAAAAATTAAATATGAAACTATATTACAGGCGAAATGCTATTCTAACATTCAGTAAAAAAAAAGTAGAATGGGAATCGAACCCGTGAGGTTAAGGCTTCTGCGACTGCTCACGAAGTTCCCCGATCGGTTGATACAATCAAGAGATGACTCTTTTTTTTTGTCTAAGGGTGTACATTAATTTTATGTATTTGTTATGGTTAGGCAGAGTAAGCCATTTAGGTGTCCAAAGAGTCTACTTTTTTCACGTTTTCCACTACAAAGGATGATTTTTAAAGGTGTAGGAGTTGAGTTCACCAGTTCTCTTATAGCCTAATGTTCATCCCGGAATCACCTGAACACTTTACAAAAAGCCCCATCACAATCGGATCAACGGTATGGCCGCGCATAAATACGAATAAACAAACAAACCAACAAACAAACAAACAAACATTTTTATGTATTAGATGTGGTGCCCGTGGGTATAATTATTATTAATATACTTAAGTGGTTCGAAACAACGATCGCAATTTAAGAGTCTCTACCCGGGCTCATAAGAGGCAAAGTTTTGATCCATCTTTTCTGTATTGTTTTACCAACATATACGCTATAAACATGGAAACCTAAAGGTACATAAGTTATTTAAAAAATAGTACTTCATTCCTAACCAAAATACAATCATGCGAACAAGAAAAGGAAGGGAGCTTGATTGATATAGGAAAGCTTTACATAACATAGCAATTTAGTGATCTAAGCAGCAACTTAATTGCAAGTCTATACAACAAATAATAATCTTTAACTAAAAATGTCTATAATGTGAATAAAGCAAGTCAGATAGGTCAAATAATAACAATAATAGAAATAAACTGAATATTTACAGTGCTTGACCAATGTATACAAATTAGAGGAACAATAATCAATTTTAACAATAGAAAATTAATTGAATTGGTCGTCAACAATTTCTACACTCTTTACAAATTATACAATGATAATAATAATAATGATCAACCATACGTACACTAACACACAGCCGAGCCAAGGTTAGGGTCCACGCCCTGATTCCCTACCCAGGCTCTCAGGACCATAAAATAATAGACCAGCTCTGACCGAGCTCCAGACGACGACTCTTTCTTTCACTTCGTGAATTTTAGTTCCGGGGAAGAGGGGAAGTTGCTGCGCGCAATATCCATGGCGCAGGAGAGGGGAAGGTAGGAGAGTGAATAAAATTGAAAGGAATGGCACTGTTCTCGAATCTTACAACAAAGACATGAAAATATGATGCAGACTAGCAAACCACAGCTTATGTCCGCGCGGCCATGAACCTATGGGTTCGATAATACCAGTGAGTAAGTAAATAAGATTAGCAAACCAAAAATGTACTTTCGGTACAAGGAAACCATGTGTCACATATAATGATACGTCCAGTAGTCCACCTCATAGCATGTTCACATTTATGGATTGGTTGACAGAAATAATACGCCATAAAGCTCTGGCAGATTTTGTGTTAGAGGTGGAATATAGACAGCATTATTCACATAATCCAAAAAAAAAAAAAAAAACAGCTATACGGTCAAGTGACCAGACAGCATAATTATGCTCTCATCTAGTTACTAATATTATTTGTAAACAAAAGCTGGTTGTAAGAATTCAAAACAAATATCAAAAGAATGAAGCGAAAACTTAGGCTCAATTCTGAAAATGCGTACTATTATGCATTACAGAGACTCTTGAGTCCCAACTCTTTTCAAAAATGTATACTGAAAATATATAAAACTATTATTTTACCTGCTATATTACATGGATGCGAAACATTGACTCTTACTTTAAGGGAGGAAAGGAGGATACGAGTATTTTATAATAAGTTATATATAAAGACAATATGAAAGCATAATAACGGCTTGTGAAATGAGATTCATGCGTAGAACAGCGGGTTACACCAGATGGGATCAGAAAATGAACACCCATATCTTAAAAGAATTGAAAGACCACGCCAATTTTGGGATATATTAAACAGTACCAACTAAATTGGAAACACCATCTTGAAAGAATGACTTCAAATCGGATCCCCAAAGCTGTTTACAAATATATACAAGAGGACGAACAAGATCTCTGGGCCGTCCTATGAAACGCTGGAGGGAAAATTTTCTATAGGATCGTAACAGGTCTTGGCCTAATACTTGGAAGAAGAAGAAGAAGAATAAGAGAAGATAATAAAGTTCTTAGGATCATTTTTGGATCAGAGAGAGATGAACAGACGGGTGAATGGAGAAGACTTCGATAACAATGATCTACATGGTCTTTATAGGAAGCCAGATATAATAAACAGTTAAGTCTCATGGATTGCGATCGCCAGTACAGGTGGCACGTATGGAGAATGGAGGACGTGCATGGAAGCTTCTTGTAGGAAAGCCAGAGGGAAAACGCCCAGTTTATATACCAAGAATGAGATGGAAGAATAACATTAACTATGATTTTGTGGGAAGTTGATTAGCCAGTTAACGATTGGAAAACATTAGCTCAGGATGGGAATGTATGGAGAGCTAAGGTCCGCGCGGCAATCAACCTATGGGTTAGATTAGTGCCAGAGAGTGAGTTAGTTTTGATGCGAAAAACTTTGAAAGTTTTTGTAAACGTTGTTACCTCAAACACCTTTTCTATCATAAATAGACAAACTAATAACATTATTTTATTTATATTTTTGCTTAATCTGTAATTTGGGAGCAGTTCAGGTTGAATAACTAATGCATTCAGAAAATATTAAAGAAAGGACATGAACAGATACGTACAGGAAATTCTACTATAGCGAAGTTAACTGGATGCACTCTGAGGTAATAAAAGAACGATAATTTATAGACTTGACCAGCCCTCATAGGCTAGTGGACGCGTGTTTCTTCTTCTGACTACAAGTCCATGAGGTCCCGTGTTTCGCATTCTCGGTCAAACCACAGCATTTCTCCTTAAAAGGGAATTATTCCTGTGGTTGTCCAATGGTATGGAATTTAGGTTAGGAGTCTCTCCTGGCGTTTCTTTATTATTTATATCACCATCATAGCATCGGGGGGTAACGTAATTCCGTCGTCCAGGTTCCCCAACCTGAAAATGGCTTACAATTCCTCCAATGCCAGGGGAGAGAACACCAGAAAATGCCATAAAATACAACCTGGTGGCATTTTAGATAAAACGCATAACTAACTTGTATAACTCTCTGGCATTGATCGAATGCGGAAATTCATTGTTGCGTGGACATAAGCTCTCTATACAACCTTTTCCTGAGTTAAAATTTTCCCATCATTCCTTATATAGTTCATCTCCCTCACGTTATCGTCATTAGTGCTTCCACCTAATTTTTGGCCCTACCTGAGGTGGTTGCTTTTCTTCTTCCTTTCTGGTTTCCCTGCAAGAAGTTTTCATGCTCCCTCCATTCCACCGTTAGTGCCATAATTCCGTCCTCATCACAGCCTACCAGAATTAATTGTTGTTCTTATTACATCGGCTTTCCTATAAAAAAAGCATATACCTGCTTGCCTATAATAAGATCACATCCGCATTGTCTTTTATTTAGTCCTATATTACTTTCATAATATTTTAAAATTGTAATAAGTAAATGTAATAAGATTTGTGTGTATGATTTTCTTATTCTCTAGATGAGTGGAAGAGAATACCTTATGATCTTAATTCTGCCAGCCTTGAATGCAAGTATTATTTTATTATTATTATTATTGTATAGGAATCTTATTTTTGACTCTTTCTAAGAATGGCCAAAAGATGCACAAAATTGCAACCACATAAGAAATGAAGAAATAAGGAGAGATTTATAAATATTTATTCAATAAAATGATATACAATGCAACAACACCGGCTTCGTCTGGGAAAAGCAATACTTCAGAGAATGGAAGAAACAAGATTGCCCAAGATAGCATATAATTATAAACCAAGAGGATTAAGGTATGTAGGAAGACCTAGAAAGGTTGGAAGGAATCATTGTAAATTCGGAACTTTGACATTTATGATGATTATAGACCTATTTTTTTGTTATTATTATTATTATTATTATTATTATTATTATTATTATTATTATTATTACATCATAGAAAAGAAAAGATTACAGTGGTATGGCCATGTCAAAAGATTGCCTGAGCGAGGATTACCTAAAATTGTTATGCAATTGATCCCAATAGAAAGGAGGAAGAGAGAAAGGTCGAAGAAAACTTGGATAGAAGGGATACAAGCAGCTATGAATATCAGAGATTTGGAGGAAAATCAATGGATGGACAGAGAGCAGCGTTTGGTTTCCGGAAGACGGCGGCAGCTGCTACGATACCGGATGATGATGATGATGAGTATTGTTATTGTTATTATTATTACTATTATTATTATTACTATTATTATTATTATCACTATTATTATTATCATTATTATTGTATGTACTTTTTGCGCATACCTGTCTGTCTGCTTTAAAATATAAGAATGATTGTAAGAGTAAAGTAAAAAATAATGCAATGTAGTACAGAAACAGGGTAGTCTTTTTTTCGAGAATGTTACCACTGCACGGGCAGACCCTTCTTCTCTCCCATGACAATAGTTATCTGCGCTATTATACATGGAGAGAGCCGCTAGCAAGACTGGAAATCTTAGTAACCAGAGAGTAATTTGAGCTGGAAAGCACAGAGCTGCATTTTGATGTAAAGCTGGAAATGCTGATGTATTCCTTTATATCCCAGCAAAACGACATCCAATTTCAACTTTACAGGATAACACGGTTCTAATTGTCAGTACCAGAACAGCTGTCTATGACTAGATAACAAAACTAATTCACCTCTACAACTCCACCCAAAACTTGCTTTACTTTCTATTAAATACATTTTTTTTGCAAACCACTTGAATCATAAAAATGCGAACTAAATTGTATTATTTCAACATCCTATTTATGTTTAATTAGTCCACCGCTGTGGTCTCAGGTAGCATCGCTGCCTTGTGCGCAGCGAGCCTGGGTTCGATCCCTGGTTGGGTCAAGTTTCCTGAGTGATGGGGTTTTCCTCACGTGTAAGATGAATGTCAGGAAACTTTAAGGCCGAAGTGGCCCTCAAAAATCACCTGCCCATCGTAATCATCATCATGGAATTCCCTATGTTTAGTATTAACGTGTGTGTGTGTGTGTGTGTGTGTGTGTGTGTGTGTGTGTGTGTGTGTATGTGTGAATGGTGTGTTTCGTTTTAATTTGGCGTTGTCTCGGAGCAGGCCCTGTCATTGAGCTGACTATTTAACTCATGCCCCAAATGGGAGTCAATGACCAATCACGTTTCAATGATTTCTGTTTTACAACCAATCAGAGTCGTATTTCACCAAATATTTATCAGTGTTATAATTACCATATTAAAGAAAGCTCCTCCTTACAATATTGCGTTCCTTTGGCAATAAATAGTATGATCTGGTTGCAGTGATAAACAAAAGAAGCAGTAGAAGCGTACCTATCGTTTCTCATTTGTTTTCAAACATCGCCGTTTACATTAAATATAAAATATTTTAAAATAACTATAGTTAAATAATGATTTGTGAGTAAACAGCTTAATTTTATTCGTTAAATAGTCCTAACAAATGCCACTCTTGATTTCCAAATTCTCTAGATAAATTCACTCCTCACTTCGTGAGTCGTGAATTTATCGATAATTTGGAAATCACTCGTGGCATTACTTATGATAATTCATTTGGGGAAGCCCACCATTTCCTGTGTGGTCAAAAAAGCATGTGTGTCATACATAGTTAAAATCCCTCTCCCGACAGTTTGTGCCACTGTAAGGCTCGAGTGGCGTGTGACACGTAAAAGTACCTATAAGGTGAGAGGTTAAACTGCGTTTATGGAAAAAAGAAGTTTAATTACGTAATTCTTATTTACAATTCAATTAAGAGGGAGAAGTTATATAGTATCCTGCTGGAGTTCGGAATTCCTAAAAAGTTAGACTTATACGAATGTGTCTAAATGCACAAAGAGTAGGGGGCGTGTAGGCAAACAGTTTTTCGACACTTGAAATCCAGAATGGGTTGAAGCAAGGAGATGCACTATCTCCTCTACTATTTCATTTTGTACTAGAGCATGCCATCAAACATTTGGAGGATAAAGAGGGCCTACAACTCAATGGTATTAATAAGCTGTTAGTTTATGCAGATGATATAGTACTATTGGCCGATAGCGATGAGATATTAAAGGACAACACGCACACACAATTGAGTAACACTAAGAAATTAAGACTGGAAGTAAATATCAATAAAACTAAATATATGGCCACACGTAGAAATACATTATATAATGGAAATGGAGAGCTAATGACAAATGAGGGAAATTTTGAGGAAGTGGCTGAATTCAAATACCTAGGGACAATAATCACAAATAGGAATGAGATGGACAAATAAATTAAAACATAGGCTCAATTCTGGAAATGCGTGCTATTATGCACTGCAGAAACTTTAGATGTCCCAACTCCTTTAAAAAAAAACGTTTAAACTGAAAATATATAAAACTATTATTCTACCAGTTATATATATATATCGGTGCGAAACATGGCCTCTTACTTTAAGGGAGGAAATGAGATTACGAGTTTTTGAGAATAAAGTTCTTAGGAACATTTTTGGACCAATGAGAGATGGATAGACAGGTGAATGGAGAAGACTTCATAACAATGAACTACATGGTCTTCATAGGAAGCCAGATATAATAAGAACAATTAAGTCTCGTAGACTGCGATGTGCAGGACATGTTGCGCGTATGGGGAATGAAAGACATGCATGGAAGTTTCTTGTAGGAAAGCGAGAGGGAAGGCGCCTAGTTGGTAGACCAAGAATGAGGTGGGAGAACAACATTAACTATGATTTGAGGGAAGTAGATTATAGAGGGAATGATTGGAAAGCATTAGCTCAGGATGGGGATGTATGGAGAGCTTATGTCCGCGCGCCCATGAACCTACGGGTTCGATAGTGTCAGTGAGTAAGTAATTCTTATTTACAAATGCTTTAACAGAGAAGTCATATCTGATTTATAATCCTCGATACTGTCTAGAAGTCATTGTATCTAGTAGCTTGTGAATTTACACCGTATTTGTAGTAAGTTTTACGTGGAATATCACTGATTCGATTTCCATGATTTTATAAAACAGTGATTATGATAAAATGGGTCCCAATACTGAAATTCCAACCTGGAATTTTCTTTGATGGCTGAGGAAAATCTGGTAAAAACTATAGTCACTTTAGTTGATCAGCAGGTGATTTGATTAGATTTGTTTTTATTTAAGAATAATTCTAGCATCTTTGGTAAAAATACCCATATTTTCTGTTCGTTTATGGCTCCCCAAGGCCCATGGGGTACCGTGATTTGAATCAGGAATTTCCACAATAACAGCGATGAACGTTACCACTTGAGCTAATCGGGTTTTTTTTCTATTCTGCGCTGAAATAAGAAGAAAAATATAAAAAATAACACCTAATTAAATCAGAGTTCATATTATCTCAAAATAGAGAAGATAATTCAGTGGTAAGGAACTACCTGGATCTTTAACATCATAGCATATCGTAAGTATAGAATTAACTGTAAAGATTGTAATAAACATGTGAATCAAAATTTTAATTCTTAAATTCTAGGGTATGAAATAATAATAATAATAATAATAATAATAATATAATAATAATAATAATAATAATAATAATAATAATAATACAATCCATATGTCGTGAGTGACATGTGGTTAGCATGTCGCCTTATGGGAATACCAGTAGGCAACTAATCTATTACTTGGATGGAGGAAAGTCGTTTAAATTTTGCTCAACCGTCCCTTTTCAGGCTTGAGGTTCTTTACGAGCATGAAAATCTTCAGACTCGGGACCGACGTTATTTTTTATCGTCCTCTTCTTCTTCTATCAAATGACACCTATACTAGTATTCTTCTTGGGAATCTGCTTCTCTCATTTTTTTTTTTACGTAACCATACAATTTTAAATGTTTATTTTTTTATGAAATCCAGAATTGGAGTTTGAACATTCATCTTTTCTTTCATTAACTGTTTATTATTTTATCTCTTTTATAAATTCGAGCTGAATCCATCCAAAAATCCAGTTCTGTAAAATTTAATTCACTTATTTTTCTAGATTTTAATTCACATGTTATTGTACTATATGCCAAATAGTTATAAATGTGTGTTCAAATAATTTGTAAATTATCAAATATCTCATATTACGAGAAAAAAGTTATTCTACTGCAAAATCTGTAAAGAGGTTCCTTACTTCAGTTGGTATTGAATTCCAATAACGCGAAACAACGTGTAACAAATTACTAAGAAACAATTTTGAGGAAAAATTCTACAAAAAAGAATATTTAGTTTGAAACCAGTATGTTTATGAACATGGTCTTAATTGTAATAGCCTTTGTATTCATTGTGTTACTATGAGGTATAATGTACATTGAATTCCATTAAATAATATACATATTGGTAAACATACGGCTGTTACAAGGAACTAAAGTGCATCTGATCCTATAGTATTCCACCAATTCTCACGTGTTTACTACAGACGTTCACTGATTTAATTATTAGGAAGAAGGCAAATATTTCTATGTAAAATCATGTATCTTTTAAGATACATGAATTGGTTTAATTTATTTGCTATTTTTAATAAAATAATAGAAAACAAACAAGTAGAAATTACTTAAATGTGTGTCGAATTACACAATATACCCACAACGTGTAACAAATTACTAAGAAACCATTGATGATCGGGGCAGGAGGTACTATACCAGGATTCTTAGCCAAATTTTGGAATTCCTTAGATTTAGACAGGGTGTATCTTTCTAAAATTGCCATCGCTGCCATTAAAGGATAAATTTTAAGAAACCATATTCACAAAATTTCTACTTTATAGTATGTATACTTCAATTAGACCTAGAATTTGATTTTTTAATGGATTTACAAAATGTATTTCATCAATTCCAAAAATTAATTGTCTGTATCACTTTGTCCTTGAGGCAATCCTCTAATGAGGAAAGTTTTATATAATTAAAATAATAATAAATATGAATTGCTTCGTTTTCGATGTGGTCTTCCACATTTAAATAATTGATCGGAACAAGTAATGTTTTGCCAATTTAACGGTTACGACCGTAAACCAGCCAGCGTATGTTTAAGTGAATTGCAATCAATAAGTGTAGATGAGTGGGAAAATGAATGGGAAAACACCACAAAAGATGCAGTGACAAAATCCTTTTTCCTAGTGTGAAGGAAAGATTGAAATTAAACTTGCCTTTAACTGGGAAAATAACTACTTTCTTAACAGGGCACGGGAAAATAAACAATTCTATCTTTTTTAAAATAAAAGACAGTCCTTTGTGTACATGCGGAAAAGCAGAACAAATGATAATCTATTATTTGAATGTACAAAAACTAGAAACAAAAAGACAGTTATTTAAGAACAACATGATTGACAATTATGAAAATGGACATTCATTAAAATAAGACTTGTATAGGATAACACACTTCAATTATATTCTCATGCATTAATTCAATAGATTTAGACAGATTATCAATGAAATATCGAATGTTATATTGGGTAAGATATGTGGAACAAATATATCATAATATTGCAATTAGCCATAGAACATGAATTAAAACATAAGAAAATTGTGCAAATAATTTTATGTAAATAATTTATATATTAAAGCACGTAGTGTTACTTTCTTTGTGATAGAACATGTTTAAAAAAAGGTTAACATTTTGTTTACGAATATTTGAGTGGTTTAAGAGTTGATGTAATATAAGTTATTATAATTACACACTTTTTTTCCATGTTGTCTGTATTTCAGTGTATAATACATATTTTTACATATTTAAAAATCTGTATATTTTTACATAATATGTTCTATATTTTTTTGGTTTCAAGTTATTCTTGTCAGATAAGCGTATAGTAGTATTTTATTAGCAACTGTATTCCAAAGTTGGATTCTTGAATTTTTATGAAATCCTCAAAACAATTTATCTGGTATACTTAATGTTTTCTTTCTTTTGTGGGCTCAACAAACAACCCCGGTAACAATAGAGATTCAGGAAGGGTGACGCGATTTTTTTAAAAATTCCTATCATACACCATGCGCATGCGCCAACAAATGTGAAGCTGTTTACACTATGGAATCACGACATGCAGTCAACATATACACGATATTTAACGAACCTAAGAACTAACCTAACGTAATTTAAGTACTCTAACCTGTGAAAGACCAATCTGAAAGCTAGCCTTGCGCAATTTAAGAACTCTAACACGTGAAAGAATGCAACGCCCAAAAATAAATAGTAAGTTCTGAAATTCTGAAGTATATGTGTACAGTTAATTAGTACATAGCCTATGTTGGCTGCACTGGAACATGTCTTTGTTTTTGTTAGAATATTCGTTACAATCAATATGGCTGCCACATCTTCACGCTCCGTATGTAGTTAAATATCATACGAAAATATATTGATGTAATTGTTAGAAAATATGAAAATTTTTTGTGAATGTTGGGAAATAAATTGAAAATGAAACCCTAAGCATAGAATTTGACAGGAGTTTATGAGAAGGACGGAGATTAAAAAGTCGCCGTCACAGGTTCTAAAGTTTAGCCGAATTTTTTATCCTGAACATAGCAGGTTTGGTTTGGCAATCAGTAGAAATATAGAGTATTTTTGTAAGCCTGACAGAAAACTTGTGCACTATTTCTATAAAAATAGTCTATATTCCACTTCATGTTACGAAATCTGTACTGTATAAATGTATGTATATTTTTAACCATATATTATTACTTACTAGTTAATACCCGGCGTGCACTGCTACGCCTAAATAAATGAAAATTAATGTGCTTTTATGTTTAGTTGAATAAGCAAAATGAAAAGTATTTATACATTTATATTTTTTTTAGATACCTCGTGCTGATTACCCGGCGTTGACCGGGAATCTATTTATCCCGATCTTCTTGACATAAATGAACTGAAATACGAAAATTAATGTGTTTTTATGTTTGGTTGAATAGAGAAAGTAAACATTTATATCGTAATTATTTTAGATACCCCGTGCTGTTTACCCGGCGTTGTCCAAGATTCTACTCATCCGGATCTTCTTGGCATAAATCAGCTGAAAGACAAAACATTAATGTACTTCTTATGATTAGTTGATTAAGTAGAATGAAAAATAATTATAAATGTATATCGTAATTATTTTAAGATTCCCCGCGCTTATTATACGGTGTTGCCCAGGAATCTACTTATCTTGATCTTCTTGGTATAAATAAGCTAAAAGACAAAATTCGTTATTGTGAGTTATCCATAAAAAAATACCCGCCATATGCTGCTATGCTTGAACAGGAATCTACGTACTTGCTCGATCTTCTTGGCATCAATTGAAGATAAATTGTTATTCTAAGTTATCCGTAAAAGATAAACATATACTGTCGCGGACGTATTTGTAGAGCTTTTTCAGATATTCAAGTCTGTGTACATTAATTTTATGTATTTCTTTTGGTTTAAGCAGCGTAAGCCATTTAAGCGTCCAAAGAGCTACTTTTTCACGTTTTCCACTACAAAGGGCAATTTTTAAGGGTGTAGGAGTTGAGTATCACACACTCTTATAGCCTATGTTCATCCCGGGAATTTCCTGAACATTTTGCAAAAAGCCTTATCACAATCGGATCAACGGTATGGCCGCGCACAAAGTACGACAAACAAAGAAACAAACATTTTCATATATTATATAAATCCTATCCCTGATACTGTATACTACAGTATAAAATGATGATTATGATTAAACTGATCCATGGTAATGAAGTACTACGCCAGAATTTGTTTTGGCGACTGATGAAACTGGAGTTAGAATGGGTTGACATTGGAATATGAACCCAGGACTTCGTGAATAAAAGTCTCAAATGCTGCTACCTAAGTCAGCTTAAGTTTCGATGTTATAAACTTAGAAAAGTTTCACGAAATCTCTTATAAGAATAAGCATTCAGCTAACATATAATTTTGATTTAGTTCATTTCGTTCATTTGAAAGGAAAATACTATTTGATTATTGTTATGTTTAATTCAATAGACGGTCCATTATATTTAATTGAAGAGTTTAAGTAGATATTATTGAATGTTTAAATAAGGTATTTTCTGGTTTGAGTTTTACTTCTAATTGCAATGTAGAATGCGAATGTATTCCATTAGTAAAATTGGTTCCGTCGCGAATCATTCACATTAATAAACATTCTTTTTATAAAAGCAGCAGAAAACAATACACAGAAGTACACAATGCATCCGTAAAATGAAGGAACTAGCTTTAAAAGTTGAAGATATCACGTGATGCTGAAGAAGAAGACAGATACAATAGCTACTATGCTTTCGTTTTATTTGTGGAATAGAACATGTTTTAACATTTAAGAAATGTTTTGCATAGAAGTCTGTGCAACAGTTCATATTCCAATGTCGTACCAAAATAATTAAAAAATAAATTGAGGAAATATTTTCTCATATAACATCGCACTAATAACATAATAGGGTCTATATCTTGTAAATATATTATTACTTGTTTTAATTTCATTACACAATGCGATCCATATAAACCTGAACCATTTTAAGGCGCCATAAGTCTTGAACCAATAATAGGACACACGTGTAATTTTTGGAGAATATAATACACAATTGGGAGATTACATTACACTGTTTACCTCTCAGAGCAAATGTTGGAAGTGGCCTCCACTAGCACTCGTTTCACCACATTCTGTGAAGTGCTACGGGGAGTATCCAATGTTGCTTATTTAGTTTCGAATGTATTCCTTGAGATCATAAATTGTCCGAGGCCTATTCTTGTACACCCTATTTTTTAGATACCCCCACAAGAAAAAATCCGGTAAGATTACGTCGGGGGATCTGGGGGCCACAGACCTCTTGAGATTATTCAATTATCAAAGAAACTGGTTACAAGGGTCATGTAGGCATTATATGTATAGCATGTTGCTCCACCTTGCTGTAAAATAACCTTCTCTCAATTCGATATCATCCAGCTGCTCCACAAATGTATTGAATATACCCGTATAAACTTCAGTGTCTACAGTCGTACCAAATAAAATGGGACCAACGACCCTGAAAGCTGACACCGCGCTCCATACTCCAACCTTTTCATCATGCAGTAGTGTTTCGTGGAACATACGGAACGTACAGCACCCCGATATCTGGTGTTTGTGTGTTTATGTAGCCTGACAGATAAAACCATACCTCATCTGTAAACCAAGTTATATAGAGAATGTCTGGACGTGGAATAAGAAAATCCTGAAACCATCGACAATAACGGATTTGTTTTTCATAATCTGCATCTTTCAGTTGTGCACATATGCACTCTGTTTGGTCATAAATCCCGTTTTCTTCACAGCTGTTTAGCATGTGCCATATGAATAGCCTGATTCCTGGCTCAATCGACTGAACGATTTGTTTGGAGAGTTCACTGGCCTTCTTCGAACATTGTTAACCTCTGCATTGTTAACCCTTAACTGGTGGTCTATGTTTTCCACTCTCACAGAGTATACCAGGGCTCCAGCTTTCTTGCTAGTGATAAAATTGTTGCCTTCGTCGGAACATTTCGTATATTAAATTATCTTCGAAATTCCCGTTGTCTTGTTTCCAAGTAATTTATCTTCCAATATGTTTTCACAATGCAAACACGCTCTCGAAGTGAGTACCGCATGTTGCTGTTATGACTGCAAACTAAAGACTGTCTGCAATGCCATGAAAATGCTCGTAATTTCCACCGAAATCAACAATATAATCCATAGATGACATTGATCGATTGTTACCGTGATCGATTGTTGTCGATTCTGCCTGAGCCACTGAGATAATTTAAACAAATTTCACATTTCTACGCTCTTTCAAAGAGAAATTATGGCCTATTAAAATGGTTCAGGTTTATATGGATTGCACTGTATTACGTAAAATAAATTACTGATATATGTACACCATATAGTTTGTATGACATATATTAATTTATCTGTTCTTATATGCCTTTGATTAATATTTTATAATTTTACTAAATAATATATAAATTAATTAGCTTATGTTATATGCCTATATGTGTTGTGGCGCATTATTGACCCGTTTCTCAAATCACCACCTTTGAATTCAGGCGGGAGGCGGCAAGACTTAAAATCTCGCCTTATAAGGCATGAGGGATTCAGATTCGCGGATCGTGAGTCTCGTGTGCAACTCACAGCAATATTTCCATATATATTTTTTCTCGAAATATCTATTTTCAGATGCGTCTACGCATCGCTTTCTAGAAGAATCGTCACTCGAGGTTTTCATTCGAGAAGGATTTAAATTGAGCTTACAGATGATTCGACCCTTTCATATAAAAATAGATGCGAATCGGTTGCCAGTAGTGTTCTTAAAAGTGGCGAGTGCTTGTGACCTGAATATGAAGCAGTGTTGGGAAATAGATGCTTCTGCGAAAGTGAATAAATGAACTATAAGGTAAATTGTGTTTGTGAGAGACTCATAGAAAAATAATTATAAGGAATTTATTGTGTATTACTGTGAAAGAATTAAATGTGAGAAATTTTTGTGCAAACTGATATGAAATAAAATTAAAGAAACTCTACCTGTCCAAACGGCACCATTTACATCACGAACAAGAATTCGTTTCCTGCAGTGACGTAATCTATCACGAACTTTGTGCCAGAAAGTAATTCCTGTCATTTGTTACCTTGGGTACGTTACCTGGTTATAAGAATAACTGAAAATAAATTTTCGGTGTTTGATTTATAATACTTCAATTAATAATTAATTTTTAATGGTCATTATGATACTAACAGCGGTGATAAAGTGACAGCGTTGCCTCAGACGCAAGGTGCCCGGGTTAGATCCCCGGCCGGGAAATGTTTCCTGGGAGAGTTTTCTTCCGGGGTTTTGCTCATCTGTAAGATAAATGCCAGGAAACGTTATGGCTAAATAATCTCCAAACATTTTATGATCATCACAATCATGCATATAATATTCGGATTTTTTGTTTGAATGCATTAGTGGTGTCTTGTCTTAAATGTTCGTTTTCTCTCGGAAGTGGCCCTGCAATTGGATTGATCACTAATCCAAGGAGGCTCTCCATTTCCATGTTTGGTAAAAAAATGTGTTATCTCGAGTTAGAATCCTCTTCTGACAGGTCGTTTCCCTGTAATGCTCGGGTGACTTAGTAAATGTTCCTACAAAGGGAGAGGTTGAACTAATTTTCTTTTTCTTTTTTTTTTCAAATGCCCCAGGTTTCTCTTTGAACATTCCTGGTTTCTCTCCTGGCATGGCGTACTTGTATCCCACTTCTAAGGTTGGGGCGCCTGGAAGGCGGGGTTACGTTGCCCCGATGATATGATGGGTGATGATAATGATAATGGTGCGCCAGGAGAGTCCCTAATCCTAAGCTTAACATAAGATGAATATGAATGATGATGATTGCGATGGCCATATAATTTCGGGGACCGTTTGGGCCTTAAAATTTTCCTGACATTTGTCTTACAGGTGAGGAATAACCCCGATAAAAACTCACCCACAAAAACTGTCCCGACCGGGGATCGAACCCGGGCCCGCTGCGTGACAAGGCAGCACTCTACCCCGAGACCACAGCGGTGGACAGGTTGAACTAAAATAAATAAACAAAATTATTAATGTTAAGAGATTCCGGGCTATGTGGCCGTGGTCGATTACTGGTGTTTATTCCATATGTTTCACCCTCACCGGAGGTTGGACCAAGGAATACTACCTGAAGTACTCACCACTGAAGATGCCCTCCGCAGTTGAGAGAGAAAAGTATGTAATAAACACCAGTTCGACCACGTAGCCCGGAATATCTTAACATTAGGATTACCGGTTGCGAAAGCCTTCGTTCAACTAAATAACATTATTATTTGTAATCAATTGAGTTGGTGTTTACTTGATGAAAATCCATATTTATTAATTAAATAAAATAAAACGTAGTTTTATTTGATTTTCATATTTACTATATAATTCAGTGACAGCTGTTTCGGTACACTGTATCTTCTTCAGACATGTTAACAAATTATGAATTGTGTTCCAACTGATCTAAGCAACAATACAACAATATTTATTTAAATTTTTAAATTTAACAAAGGGGTTTCATCAAAGGGATTTATCAATAAAACACATTGATAATAAGTTTGAGTTTGGTATCTTTCACAAACCATCTCACACTGATACCACTATCCATAGTTCTTCTCTTCACCCATATACTCATAAGATGGCAGCCTTTAATAGTTACATTCATAGACTTCTAAATATCTCTCTTTCACCCTTGGAATATAATAATGAATTGAATATTATTAAACAATTAGCTATTAATAATAAGTACGACCCTAAAATTATAGAATATTTGATTAAGAAAGTTCATTACAAAAAAGCAATTAACAAAGTTTTTCCTTTACCCAAAGAAAACGTAAAGAAATATGTCGTAATGTCATACATAGGCCCACATTCAAATAAAATATCTAAACACTTCAAAAAGTTGAACATTAATGTGGCATTTAAAACTAATAAAACTTTACAAAATATAACAAAAAACAATAAAACCAAAATAAAAAAAGAAAAATTATCACGTGTATATAAATGGAAGTGTGGCACATGTGACAATGTCTATATAGGACAAACTGGTAGACCTTTTATCTCTCGGATAAAGGAAAACATGAGAGCATATAACAGAAATTTAGAATATTCAAAATATGCTAACCACCTATTCCAATTTAATCATTGTTTCGATCCAAATTTTGAAATTTTACATGTTTGTGATAAGGGTAAGAAGTTAGATCTTTTGGAGGCTGTAGAAATAAATAAATTGAAAAGTAGTAACAAACTGTTAAATTCTCAACTTGATTTAATGAATCCCCTTTGTTAAATTTAAATAAATATTGTTGTATTGTTGCTTAGATCAGTTGGAACACAATTCATAATTTGTTAACATGTCTGAAGAAGGTACAGTGTACCGAAACAGCTGTCAGTGAATTATATAATAAATATGAAAATTAAATAAAACTACGTTTTATTTAATTAATTATTATTTGTTATTTGGAAATACATCAGCCTTGATTTGTTTATTTCCTATTTGTTTAGATTTTCTATTTGTCATATGTTTTATAATTTCACGGATTTAATTTTAATTGTATTATGGCATGAAGATTATAATGAATGGATCCTGGTTATGAAATTCCAAAATAGTATTTGCATGACGCCTGAAGAAAACCAGAAAAGAAATATTCAAGTCAGTCGATACCGGGATTTGAACCAAGATTTCTCTCATACGAGTTCAAAATGTCTGCAGCTCCTCTGTCGTTTCACTCGGGAATATAATTTTAAAACTAGGTTATTTAGTGTATTAGTTTCTTAATAATTATTTCATTATAAATTCCAGTACTACTTTGTTTTTATGTAAATTTGCAGCAGACACACTGAGGAATACTGCAGACAACTTGTGCCTCGTTTACATATGCATAACACGTGTCTTAAATGAATTTACAGATGTGAAGATGAAGTTCTCGAGAGAGCAATAACTTCTCAAATTTCTAGAAATTCCAACTCGTTCTCATTTATAGTTCATAAAGTCTATTTTTCTCTCGTTAAACGTTTATTTTCTTGCTTAATAATTCTCTGCAGAAAATGTTAGTGTTCTCTATTTATACCAAATGAATGTTTAAACAGTAACATCTCGTTATTTGAGAGTTCAGGAGATTAGCCCCGAGAGAAAAATGGATTCATTAACATAATTACTTTTTGGCGATAGTGCGTTTTATCGTACTTACAGCAATGGCGACCATGATTGAATGTTCAACTTCCTACATTTCGGGGTTGCCAACCTAAATAACTATACTGTAGCATTACATATTACAAATTTCCTGCAGGATGTAAAATCACTGCTGTTTATTATACTACATATAATGTATATACAAATATATATCCAAAAGGTAGTGTTAATATACATTATACGAAACAAATCACTACATTTTAAATGATCTGAACTTCATTTGAAACAATATAAAACAAGAAGTACTTGTCGCCATTTTATGACTGATTGGTGTCACGGCTTGCTGTAGTCTCTACTAATACATTGCCCACAGTGTTAACGTTAGTCTGTTGTTTATAATATTTCCAACAAAGATGTTATTATTTTACTATTATTAATTATTTTGAAAACACTATCGCGCAAAGAATTATGTACAAAGCACGTTTGTGCAGTATTTTACAAAATCGGAAATTAAAAACCTTGTTATTGCTCAATTTTTAAACATTTCCTCACTTCTGTAAAAAAACACTTCCCAATCTCGCATCGTAATATACTAATATTGCAGGCTAAAGAACAATGCATTTTTTAAAGATTTGGAGGGAGACAGTAACATAACAGACTAATTGGCTTGAAAGGTGGTGATGTTATTGATGCTATTTCAGCACGCTTCAAATGTACGGAATATAGTATAATTCCCGACAGAAAAATGAGTTAATCATTGACGTAATTATTATAATTTTAAAAGTTTATAATGCATAAATAATCTTCTATTTGCTGACGATGTAATCATAATACAGAAAAATGAAGACGACTTACAGAAATCAATGCATGCATTAAATTAAATATGTAAATTATACGATCTAAAGATTTCTGTAAGGAAACCGAAGACCATGGCTTTTAGAGGAAGAGATCCAGTGAGATCCAAAATTATTTTAGAAAATCAAAGTATAGAACAGGTGTCTAGTTTCAAATATTTGGGCTGTGATGTTGGCTACAATGTGGAAAGAGATATTGACTCCAAAATAAATAAATTTCAGACGGTGTGTGGAACAATACAGAGAACATTCAAAAATAAAATTAGAAAAGAAACCAAGATAAAAATGTATAATGTTATGGCGGTTCCCACAATATTGTATGGATGTGAAACTTGGGCTCCAGTGAAAAAACAGAAGCATAGAATACAGACGGCGGGGATGAGGTTCCTAAGACAAGTAAAGGAATGTACAAGACTTGATAGAATAAGAAATGAGGATGTAAGAGAAGAATTGAAAGTACAGCCTTTATTGGATAAAGTCACGAATTACAGACAGAAATGGATTGATCACATGGATGGAATGAGTAAGGAGAGATATCCATTGTTAGCAAGAAATTATCAAGCAAGAGGAAGGCGTGATGTTGGAAGACCTAGAAGATGTTGGGCTTATGCATTATGAAGTCGGAACGGGCAATTGCCTAATCCCTGGAGTGATGATGGTGATGATGATGAAAAGCTTATAATGTAAAAGATTTCAAGGAAGGAAAAAATATTACGAAAATTTGAGAATAAAGTTCCTAGGACAATTTTTTATCCAAAGAGAGATGATCAGAGAAGACTAAATAACAGTGAACTACATGATTTTATAGGACACTAGATATAATAACAGTTAAGTCTCGTATATTGCGATGGACATGACATGTGGCACGAATTGGAATGAAAAAGGGGCACGGAAACATCTTGTATGAAAACCAGAAGGAAAACGCTACGTTGGTAAACCAAGAATGATGTGGGAGGATTAAATATTAACAATGACTTGAGGAAAGTAGATTTATACAGGG
The DNA here is from genome assembly GCA_030220185.1 of Diploptera punctata. NCBI lineage: Eukaryota > Metazoa > Arthropoda > Insecta > Blattodea > Blaberidae > Diploptera > Diploptera punctata. Next base: position 90,398 of record JASPKZ010008858.1, read on the forward strand.
GATCATTGGAGAACATTAGCTTAGGATAGGGATGCATGGGAGCTTATATCCACGCGAATTAATTAGTGCCAGCGAGTTAGTTATTTTATAATGTAAAAGGTAAAATGATCCCACTGCAGGCCTTAGGACGCTCTTGGAGTAGTAGGAAGTTAAGGCTCCCACTTTTCTAGATAATCGATAATTGATGTCAGCCGGCTGCCTGTACCCCCTAAAGAAGCGTCTGATACTCATTTTTGTTAGATTCTGAGACGACCCCAGGACCATGGTGCGTCAGTGGGTTTGGGCCAGTTAAAAAATCCAGACCTCACCGTGACTCGTTCCTCGATCTTACGGGTTGTAGCGTATTGCGTAAACAGGTCCGGGCGTCTAGATACTCAGTGTGAGCGCGCCTTTCTTTGTTTACAGTTTTCAATCCGTTAGTAGTATACATAAACGACAAAACCTTATCAGTGGGATACAATGCATTTTACGTAAAAATTACATTTCAACTACAGAATACATATTTCGAAAGACACGGCACTGAACTGGTTTGTACTTTTTATTATCTGTAGCCAGTGCGTGAGCGAACTGGTGCTCTCAGAGTGTGTAACCTCCACCTCTGGCCTTAAACAAACTACGCTACGGTGTGCCCCCAAGCTTATAATGTACTATACGTTATTACTGACCCTATTTATATTTCGCACCACAGAAACAAACTTTACCATAACTGATGTAATTTTTGCGTCGCTTGGCAACGTTACCATCACAACTAAGGAGAGATATAGGGGAGTACATCGGTATTTTAATCACCAACCCGTGTTAATCCTGTAATGTCTCAGCAGACTATTTCACTGCATGAGATCCCCGCATTCTAAGTCCGCTACGATCAATGTCTCAGCAGACTATTTCACTGCATGAGATCCCCGCATTCTAAATCCGCTAGATCAATGTCTCAGCAGACTATTTCACTGCATGAGATCTCCGCATTCTAAGTCCGCTACGATCAATGTCTCAGCAGACTATTTCACTGCATGAGATCCCCGCATTCTAAGTCCGCTACGATCAATGTCTCAGCAGACTATTTCACTGCATGAGATCCCCGCATTGTAAATCCGCTGCGATCATTGTCTCAACAGACTACTTCACTGCATGAGATCCCCGCATTCTAAGTCCGCTACGATCATTGTCTCAGCAGACTATTTCACTGCATGAAATCCCCGCATTCTAAGTTCGCTAGATCAATGTCTCAGCAGACTATTTCACTGCATGAGATCCCCGCATTCTAAGTCCGCTAGATCAATGTCTCAGCAGATTATTTCACTGCATGAGATCCCCGCATTCTAAGTCCGCTACGATCAATGTCTCAGCAGACTATTTCACTGCATGAGATCCCCGCATTGTAAATCCGCTACGATCATTGTCTCAGCAGACTACTTCACTGCATGAGATCCCCGCATTCTAAGTCCGCTACGATCATTGTCTCAGCAGACTATTTCACTGCATGAGATCCCCGCATTTTATGTCCGCTACGATCAATGTCTCAGCAACTATTTCACTGCATGAGATCCCCACATTCTAAGTCCGTTACGATCAATGTCACAGCAGACTAGTTCATTGCTTGAGATCCCCGCATTCTAAGTCCGCTACGATCAAAGATTTCAAGTGCTTAATTTGTATATAACATTGTGACCAGTCTCATGGGATAGTGGTCAGCGTTTCTGACTGCACTTCGTGAGGTCCCGGGTTCGATTCCCGGTCAAACCATAGGAATGTTTCCTTAAAGGAATGATAGCATTCCTGTGGTTGCCCATGGTCTTGAATATAGAAGTTTAGGTTAAGAACTCTCCTGGTGCTTAATTATCATTTATTACCCATCACATCATCGGAGTAACGTAACTCCGCCTTCCAGGTGCCCCAACCAAAGAACTGGATTACAATTCCGCCAATGCCAGGAGAGAAAGCCAGAAATGTTATAAAAGACAACCTGATGGCATTAGATAAAAAAGTGTATATAAAATTATAATAATAAAACAATACATTGTTAAAATTATTAGTTATTGAATCCAACGCTGTAATAGTGTTAGCGTAGCTACCTCATAAGCAGTGGGCCAAGGTTCGGGAAAATTTCCCGAGTGATAGCATTTCGGAGTTTTTTCTCACTGAAGACAAATGTCAGGAATTGTTATGGCCAAACGGTCTCCGAACATCATCTGTCTATCATATTCACCATTATTATATTTGCCATGTTAAAAATATAAAATTCGTACCTGAGATCTCACTCGTCCTCAACTATATAATCCTGTGAAATGTACAGGAGGCCTTTCGGAACATAAGCTACATCTTCAGTTTGTAGACTGGCACTAAATGTTGCTTGTCAAAATGTTGTGAAGAGGGTTCAGGTCACTGGAAGTGTTCTCATTAAATAAATGTGTGTTCATGGTTTCTTTTAATATCTCGATTTCTTCGAGGTCACTGATTTCGAGATGATAATTTTCTTTATGGATAATCGATAACACGTTGTTGATTGTTTTAAATTGGTGACCTATTTCTGTTATATGTTTGGCAAAACTGCATATACCCCTTTTATATTTGAAATCCTTAAAGTGTTCATTCAATCGTGTATTGACATTTCTTATTGTGTTCTCACAAAAAAAACACCTATTACATTTTAGTTTGTAAACATCTTTGTTTTTATAAATTGTATTTTATTTCAGGTTCTGTTCTATAGTAATTCTGCCCGAGAGCAGGTCTCTCACTGCAATCGTAGCATTTTCATGGTATGCTTTGCAGCTTTTACTAAGGGCTCATAGGTGTGGAAGCTTCCCGTTGCTTTCCACACCGGTGAGGGATGATGATGATAATGATAAGGGTGATGATGCCCGGATGATTTTCGGGAACCGTTGGGCCCTAAACTTCCTGATATTTGTCTTACAAGTGAGGAAAAACCCCGAAAAAAACCTCACCCAGGAGCCTGTCCCGACCGGGAATCGAACCCGGGCCCACTGTGTGACAACGCAGCATGCTACCTCGATACGACAGCAGTGGTTTTATTTCAGGTTATGTTATTTAATTTATTGTTTGCTCTATACGCAGTTCATATATTTTTGTCATTTTTAATGGTTTTTGCCAGCTTTTGTCTTTGGATATATGTTAGAGTCAACCACTTAATATTATTTTCATCAATTTCCCTACTTAATGTTGTTATATTTGTAATATTCTTTATCTTTTTTGTTAATCAAAAAGTGAGTTAACAAGAATCGAAAATTTAAATATTTCTACAGCGGGACCAATTTTAGTTTTTTAAAACAAAACGCGGTGTATGCTATGGATATAAGACTAGAATGATATAATCCCAAAATCACCACACTTGTACCATTACGAAAGGCCATTTGCCTGAAATCCGAAATTTAAAATTCATCATGAAGGATCTGCGTAAATTAAGCACATTCCTCAACAAATTGAATGTATGATCAAATTTTGTTGCCTTACGGAATATATATTTCTTTTGTTAATGAAATTGTGCGCATTTGGTTTCATTGAGAGAACAAGAAAACATGTTGCTCGCTAGAGCGTTATCTTATTTTGTTTTAAATTCCTTTAAAACCAATTAATTCTATTAAAAAGAAAACTGTAACAAAATATTATGTGACTAAAATAAATAAATCGCGATAAACAATAAATTTGACATTAACACAAAATTAATACAATTTTAGATTCGACACATCTCATGCTCAAACGTAAACCAGCCTCATAATATGGCGAGAGGAGCAAACTTCCGGTTCTGTTTCCGCCTTCATTACATTCAATGCTGTGAAATAGGATATTGTCGATATATCTCTTTATGTCTGTGCGAAACCTGTACCTAATGTAGTTATTGTTAGGGTTTAGAGCAAAAAGTGTCATATGTGAAGTATCATTCTTCTTTCACAATTACCAATTTGTTGCCCAATAAGTAGAAGAAATTGTATGCCTAGAAATTTTAGTTAATACTGTGTTTATTTAACGCGTAGAGAAAAGATAAAAATATACGGGTGTTTTATATTTTGAGAAGGAAACTTATTAAAATTTACTATACTTACTTACTTACTCACTGGCACTATCGAACCCGTAGGTTCATGGCCGCACGGACATAAGCTCTCCATACATCCCTATCCTGAGCTAATGCTTTCCAATCATTCCCTGTATAATCTACTTCCCTCAAATCATAGTTAATGTTGTTCTCCCACCTCATTCTTGGTCTACCAACTGGGCGTTTTCATTCTGGCTTTCCTACAAGAAGTTTCCATGCACGTCTTTCATTCCCCATACGCGCAACATGTCCTGCCCATCACAGTCTACGGGACTTAACTGTTCTTATTATATCTGGCTTCCTATAAAGACCATGTAGTTCATTGTTATGTAGTCTTCTCCATTCACCTGTCTGTTCATCTCTCTTTGGTCCAAAAATTTTCCTAAGAACTTTATTCTCAAATACTCGTAATCTCCTTTCCTCCCTTAAAGTAAGAGTCCATGTTTCGCACCCATATAATATAACTGGTAGAATAATAGTTTTATATATTTTCAGCTTAACGTCTTTTGAAAGGAGTTGGGACATCAAAAGTCTCTGCAATGCATAATAGCATGCATTTCCAGAATTGAGCCTATAATCGACGTTATACTACCTACCATAACTCATGTTTTCAACTCCTCACTACAAACCTCTATATATCCCACATTATGGAAGGAAGCAATTGTACGCCCACTCCCGAAAGTAAAAACTCCCTTAACTCCTAACGATTTTCGACCCATTAGTATTTTACCTACCCTTTCAAAAGCTTTGGAACGATTAGTCCACAAACAACTGACTGACTACCTAACTGAACACGACCTTTTAGATCAATACCAATCAGGCTTTAGGACAGGACACAATACAAATACTGCTCTACTAAATATATGTGAAGACATACGCGAAGCATCTGATAATCGAAAACTTACTATTCTTACACTACTTGACTTTAGTAAAGCATTTGACACGGTAGACTTGGACTTATTGTTGCTTAAATAAAAAACCCTCTCACTTTCTGACAGTGTCACGCAATGGTTCAACTCCTACCTTCGTGAGCGCCAGCAATATGTTGTAGGAAATTCTACATTACGCTCTTCTTGGACCTACCGTAAAGCTGGAGTTCCACAGGGCTCGGTGCTCGGCCCACTGCTTTTTTCAATCTATATAAACGACATATCTGACTCCCTAAAACATTGCAAACATCATTTATTTGCGGACGACATGCAGATCTACCTTCACTCAGACAAATATTCAGTTAAATGACGCGGTAACCAAAAGTAATGAGGACCCTTGACTCGCTAACGGCGTGGACCAGAGAAATATGGACTTCAATTAAATCCTAGAAAGACACAATCAATCATTATGGGCCCCTCAGAGACATTTATCCTCAATTACCACAAATGCAGTATTATACATGTGTCACTTAATGGGGTTTTCCGATCCCTTATAGTGAGACAGTAAAAAATCTAGGAGTGTTTGTGGATAAACATTAATATTTGGGAATCAACAAATAATAAACAGTTGCAAAACTATCCGTCTCAATAATACACTCTGTAAATCGTATAAGAAATTGTTTCAAACCGGTGTTCTCTAAGAACAATGCTAGTAGAAACACTCGCAATGCCCCATTTTGATTATTGCGATACTCTTTTTTTACTGCGCTAAATACGGTTCTAGCCCCAAGACTTCAACGTGTTTCGCAATTCTGGCATACTTTTTTAGTTGTTGTATACGTAGATTTGATCACGTTAACACCCTCCCTGGAACAAGTGTCATGGCTTCGTCTGAAGATCGTAGAACCAAGCCATTCCCTATGCCTACTCTATAACAGATTACACACATCTTTACCTTATTATTTATCACACCGCTTCACTAAACTCTCTGATACACATAACTTAGATACCCGATCCCTTGAGCACAGTGTCCTTTATATCCCTCCTCATCATACTACCTATTATTCGAAATCTTTTACAGTTTCTCTTTCTTGCTATAACATGGAATTCACTTCCACCCTATGTCAGAGACTGCCAAACTTTACCATCTTTCAGAAATAAATTGAAAATAAAATCACTAACATAAACAACTCACTAATACTACTTTTTAAGAATTAATAATGCGTTTTTGCATTATTTAATAAAAATAGACTTAGGATTTGTTAATATATTTACCTAATGCCTTGTATAAAAAGCGTAGATTAATTCATTGTAGTGTATTTTTCTCTTCTTTTTATGCATAGTAGATTCGAGCTGTTATTCCTTTTTTATTCATTGTATCATTAATTTAATTTTAATTGTATTTAGTTTCATTCTATTATTAGACATTAATTTCATTATTATTCAATATGACAGATAATGAATTGTTCAATAACTACTATTGTATTTTTTTTGTATTCATGTGTAACATATGTTTGTCCTGTTTTATATGACTATTATTGTATTTTTTTTTGTATTCATATGTAACATATGCTTGTTCTGGTGAGTGGAAGAGAAGGCCACATGGCCTTAACTCCACCAGGCTAAATAAATAAAAAAAAAATGTTTAATTTCTTTGTGCATCTCATTCCTATTTGTGATTATTGTTCCTAGGTATTTGAATTCAGCCAATTCCTCAAAATTTCCCTCATTTGTCATTAGCTGTCCATTTCCATTATTTAATGAATTTCTACGTGTGACCATATATTTAGTTTTATTGATATTTACTCCCAGTCCTAATATCTTAGTGTTACTCAATAGTGTGTGCGTGTTGGCCTTTAGTATCTTCTCGCTATCGACCAATAGTACTACATCATCAGCATAAACTAACAGCTTATAAATACCATTGAGTTGTAAGCCTACCACATTCTCTAAAAATTTAATAGCATGCTCTAGTACAATATTAAATAATAGAGGAGATAGTGCATCTCCTTGCTTCAACCCATTCTAGATTTCAAAAGTGTCCGAAAACTGTTTACCTACACGCACCCTACTCTTTGTGCCATATAGACACATTCGTATAAGTCTAACTAACTTTTTAGGATTTCCGAACTCCAGCAGGATACTATATACTTTCTCCCTCTTAATTGAATCATATGTTTTTTTTAAGTCTATATATAGTTGATGTACAGTACCATTATATTCCAATTCCTTTTCTTAAATCTGTCTTATACTAAAAATCTGATCTGTTGTAGACCTGTTTCTAATGAGTCCACATTGGTGATCTCCTAGAATGTCGTCAATATAGGGAGTAAGTCTGCTGACTAATATATTTGTTAGAATTTTGTACGAAGTTGAAAGTAATGAGATGCCCTTGTAGTTGTTGCAATCAGTTTTATCTCATTTCTTATAAATTGGTACGATAATGGATTATTTCCATTCATCTGGAACAGCTTAATTTTCCCGAATCATACCAAGCAACCAGCGTATCTTGTCCATCAATTTTTCTCCCCCTGATTTTATCAGTTCTGCTGGGATCTCATCTGAACCTGATGCTTTATACATCTTCAATTTTTCAATCGCCATTTCAACCTCTAATGCACTTGGCTCTGCGACTAGCATTTCTGCTGTCTGTAACTTATCCTCCTCAATGTCCTGTTCTGTATGTACATTTAATAGCTGATTAAAGTAACTTTTCCATCTATTTAATATACTCCTGGAATCTGCAATCATATCCCCATTTTCATTCCGAATTATGTTTGTTCTAGCCTGAAACCCTTTCTTCTCTATACTAATTCCCTGATATAATTCTCTAATGTTCCTATTTTTTGCATTCATTTCAAGATCATTAATCTTCTCTCTCAAATATTCCCTCTTTTTACTCTTTAGTAACTTGGTGGTTTCCCGTCTAACACTACCCAATTGCTCTAAATTTACCTCATTTGGCTCGTGTAACCATTTCATTTTTGCTAGCTTTCTTTTCTTTACAATGTCGGCACATTCCTCATCAAACCATTTCTTGTTTTGCCTCTTTTTTAAACAACCAATGCTTTCTGATGCTGACAATTTAATAGTATCTCTTATAGCCTCCCATTCTTTATTTATATCAGTTTCTTCTTCGTTTGCCACATTGTCATCTGAAGATTCCAGTACTTCAAATCTATTAGCAATTTTGATTTGGTATTCTTGCCGCATTTCATCATTTTTCAAGTTTTTTAATTCATATTTTACAGAATCATCTTTAGCGTTTGTTCCTCTCATAAGCGATAGCCGTTGTCTGATTTTCACCCTGACCAGATGATGATCTGAATTGCAGTCTGTCCCTCTAACTGATCTAACATCAATGATGCTACTGTGCCAGCGTTTATCCACTAATACATGATCTATCTGGTTCCGAGTTTCTCCATCTGGGGACGTCCAGGTGTATTTATGAATATCCTTATGCTGAAATGTTGTGCTCTTAACAATGAGATTCTTTGATGTGGCAAATGTGACTAATCTAACCCCGTTGTCGTTACTATCTTCATGAAGACTGAATTTGCCTATTGTTGGTTTGAATATATCTTCCCGCCCCACTTTTGCATTAAAATCTCCTAAGACAATTTTCATATGATATCGTGAAAGGCTATCAAATAAGCATTCTAATTCTTCATAGAACTCATCCTTGATCTTGTCATCTTTATCTTCTGTGGGGGCATGTACATTTACAATTATAAAATCATGTCGTTTACCCTTTAGAATTATGTATGATATCCTATCACTAACAAACTTAATATCTCGGATAGCGGATAGGATCCTCCTTCTGACTAAAAAACCCGTTCCAAATGCAGGTCTTTCTGCACCCCCATAGTATAATGCAAAGCTTCCTGATTCCTGACTACCTTCTCCTGGCCACCTAACTTCCTGTAAAGCGACTATATCCAAGGGCGATTTATCCAATTCCCGCGTTAATATCTCTAGTGCCCCGCTATTGTATAAAGTCCTAACATTCCATGTTCCTAGGAACATGTCCCTGTGTTTGAGCCTTTGGCATGGGTTCCCTGAAGTAGTCCCCGCCCGGAGAACCGAATGGGGGACTATTTGACCTCCGGAAAATTTTACCCCAGTAGAACCCATGTCCGCATTTCTTGACGGTTGTATTTTTACGGTGAAAGATCGTCACTCTTTCGACCAAGGTACTTTTTTCGTCTGGCTTATCACCTTCGACCAGTCCGGCATGGGTAACCCTATCGGCAGCAATGCTACCGCCGGCATAGCTCTCAGGATCATTTAAGCACGCAAGCCACTCCACCACGACAAGGTAAAGATACCATGGAGGGATAAAATGACAAGATTGCGAGAATTGAGATTAAAGTTCTTAGGAAATTATTTGGACTAAAGAAAGATAGACTTCATAACAGTGAGCAACATGATTGTTTTGGGAAATCTCATAGATTGCGATGGGCAGGACATGTGCCACGAATAGGGAGTAAAAGAGAACAGGGAAGCTCCTTATAGGAAAACCAGAGGAAAAGCGCCCAGTAGATAAACCAATAATGAGGTAGGAGAATAACACTAACCATGATTTGAGGGATGATTTTGAACATTAGTTCAGGACAGGAATGCAAGGAGAGCTTTATGTGTGCGCGGCCATGAACCTATGGATTCGACAGGGCCAGTGAGTTATTGTAATATTTTATTATTATCATTATCATATAAAAGTTAAAAAATAAACTTCCCATTCGCATTCCGCATAATGCCAGGTCGAAGGAGGGTTAATTAATGAAAAGACATAGGAATCACCCATTCTATCTAGTTGATAAAAGACCCTAACCTTTAGAACAGCGGTTCCCAACCTTTTTCTACTCGCGAACCCTTTCAACAACGATCTGAGTTGGATGAACCACTGACTTTTAAATATACATAAAGTAGACATGCATAAAATTTAGTTCCAAGAAAAGGTTTTATAACCTTAAATTAACTTAACCCTTAACAGATAAAACCTAAGTTACTTAGGTTACGGCTTAAAAGCTACTCAACATGTAAGCCTGTTTGTAGCGAAATCAAATGCGTTCCTAACGTTTTTATATAACTGTAAATCAGGCATTCGAGGTAAATATTAATTTATTGTGGAAAAAATATGATAAATTCCCAATTGTACACATATGCAACAAGGGACATTATAGGGTTAATCTAATTTATAATAATAATAATACTAATAATAATAATAACAATTAGTCCACCGCTGTGATCTCGAGGTAGCGTGCTGCCTTGTCACGCAGCGGGCCCGGGTTCCATTTCCGGTCGGAACAGGCTCTTGGGTGAGGTTGTTTCGGTGTTTTTCCTCACCTGTACGAAAAATGTCAGGAAGGTTAAGGCCCAACGGTCCCCGAAAATCATCCGGCCATCATCATCATCCTTATCATTATCATCGCTCACCGAAGTGGAAAGGAACGGGAAGCTACCACACCGATGATTAATTATTAAAGTTGCAAAGCATAGCGTGAAAATGCTATGATTGCAGTGAAAGACCTGCCCTCGGGCACAATTACTATAGAATATAATAATAATAATAATAATAATAATAATTATTATTATTATTATTATTATTATTATTATTATTATTATTGCAATGCTGCAGAAATGAAGTAAACAATAATAGACCTCGAAACCCGCCATTATGGAAAAGTTTTGGCAAACCCCTTGGGGGTTCGCGAACCACATGTTTGGAAACGATGCTTTAGAAGTTCATATTATTTAAGGTCTACAAAAACGTTATTTTCAATGGCTAGTTCTGTTGTTTATATTTAGTAAAATCTGTAAGACAAAATACATAAAAATAACAATAAAAAATAAAATAACTGAAATTAAATTGTTACAATAACAATTCTTCTCCTCCGACATAATATATCTCTCACCTTACAACTACTTTTACATCACCCACACCTGTCGGGCGTATCAGAGGCACAACCTCTCGTGAATAATTTTAAACTTTGGTTTACATACATATTTTTTTGATCACGCAAGATCATGGAAGGCTTCCCTGAATGAGTGATCAGCTCAATTCAAAACCTCCTCCGAGACAACACAACATTAAAACAAAACACACCACTCATACTAAACATAGCGAATATATTAATGATGGTTACGGTGCCCAAATGATGCTCAGGGATTGTTTGGGCCTTACAGTTACATGACAGTTGTCTTACAGGTGTTGAGAACACCGAACAAAATCATCTAGGAAATTTGTCGTTTCTGGGGATCGAATCCAGGACGGCGGCGTATGAGGCAGCGATGATACTCCGAGACCACAGTGGTTGAATAATAATAATAATAATAATATTACTATTATTATTATTATTATTATTATTATTATTATTATTAGTATATTGCCGGAAGATGAAATGGGCGTAATTAAACACCATAGAGGAATATAAATATTTAGAAGTAAAATTTACAGAAGATAGGAAGCAGGAAAAGGAAATAAGATCAAAAATAAACTCAGGAAAATATGTAATATCTGTCCTGAATGGAATATTATAGGATAAACATATGAAAAGAGAACCTAAAATTAAAATTTTTAAAACAATAATTAGAAGTATTATGACTTATGGTTCAGAAGTTTGGACTATAAATTATCAGATGAAAAGAAAATTAATGGTAGAAGAAATGGACTATAGGAGAAGATCCGCTAGGATATCAAGGAGAGAGAAAATTAGAAATGATGTCATAAAAGAGAACATGAATGTACAAAACTCAACTTTAGAATTTATCCAAGAAAAACAACTAAAATGATATGGGCATACTAGGCGAATGGAAGTTGAAAGATTACAAAAAGAAATAATGGAATGGACACCATCACGAATGAGAAGGAAAGGACGACCAAATCTCGCGTGGATCCAAGGAATTAGAGAAACTTTGAAGGTGTACCGGAGCTCAATGGTAGGCAAGAGATCTCAGGGTTATGAACTCTTTATAAGCAAAAGAACAATGTATAAATGTACACTCAATTTTAACAATCCAAGAAACTGTTTAATTACGGAGAAATACACTTTTGTTAATACAGTTACAAAGTTTTATCTAAGAGTGGAGTCGATGAAATACTTAGAGGTCCACGTGCTCGAATCAATATTTTCAAAGTCCAAATGCTTAACGGACTATAACTTTAAATTTAACTATATCTCGGACGAATCTAATATTTAAACTGAATCGGAGATCGCGGTCTGCAGGTCTACGATGTTCCAACACTGAACACAGAGCCACTGAGAGTGATCTTTAACTGAATCGGAGATCGCGGTCTGCAGATCTACTATGTTTCAACACTGATCACAGAGTCACTGAGAGTGATAGTGAGTGCGTATTTTGATATAAGTTCTCGCTTATAAAGGCGGTGGCTCCTCCCACTTTTCTCGAATCCACTCCTTACAATTGAATATATATGTTACAATAATATTATTTACTAGTATATATAACATTTCTAAGAACTGGGTAAATTGGTTCTTTGATATTTAATAGATAAATGTTTATCAGTTTCTTTGTAAACTGTCAATATTAAGAGATTATCTTTTCTAAAGGTGAATGAATGTCTTTTGTTGTCTGTACTAGGCAGGTAGTAATTCTTTATCATCATTTCTTGGAATTTCTTAGTAGCGTTAATTGGTTTCTAAGAATTGGTCAATAGATTTTTAATATTTTTAATAGCTAACTAATGTTATCTTTTCTTATTAGTTGTATAGACTGCTAATTGGAATTAGTTATATTCTTTTGACAATACCTTTTTTTGTGTTCCTATATTATTTGTAAGTTGTGTAGTAGGTAGAGTTCTGACAATACCTCTTTATTCTATTATCTGTCATTTGTATAGCAGGTAGCGTTTTACAGTATTTTATTCTAGACAAATGTACGTGGAATTTTTACCTGGATATATTTCTACTTTTCCACATACATATTTTATAGCGATATTAGTAATATATTCTATTTTCATTATTTATAGATTTATTTAATTTAATAACAATTTAATATATTTCGGAACATTTTAGTTTCAGATCCATGCATATTAGAGTTGTATCTTAGTTTATATGTCTCCTATCCTATTAATCGCTACAAAGGACTGGGAAATAGAGGAAGAAATGTGTTATAATAGAGACGAATGGAGGAAAATTATAAAGCGAAATTGAATACAAATCATTGATGTCGGAAAAATGTATAAACATTGTAAAAACCGGAAAAATATGTATATATATAACAATTATTATTATTATTATTATTATTATTATTATTATTATTATTATTATTATTATTATTATTATTATCATTATTATTTTGGTCATGTGAATTTCCACAGTCGTTTCTGGTTTAAACAGGTTTAAATCAGGCAGGATCAAATATTTTTTCAGGTCATATATATCCTGAGTATGGCTTCTTTCTCAGAGAAATGATACTTAACAAAGATTTATGCACATAGAAGGACCTCTAGCCTAAATAAGAGGTCTGCGACCAAATTTTGTCGACCTTTTACGGCCAGATATGAGTAATGGCCAGATATGAGTAATGATCCTAAAGGCCGATAAATATTTTTGAAATATTTTTTGAACGTTCACGTATTCATATGTAGCCAGTATAATACTACAATAGGAATATACACTAATTTTATTCTTCGTCATCACAATTTGTATTTAGATAGGATTATATTTCGTATGGAATAATTTTCTAACAGTATGAATTCGCGATCTTTTGATATAATATTTTTAAATATTTGTTTCATTATAAATTTTATGTTGACGGGAAGTACGAAATTCGAGGCATTTTGAATATAAAAAAATGCAATTAAGCAGAAAATAAGGGTATTTACTTTGACTTCCTGTTATAGTAAAAATCAAGAAACAAATCTTTTTGCAATTTCCATTTTTTAAAACTTGCTTTCTTCAATACACAGAGGAACGGACTTTTTATTTACCACGGATAGAAATATAATTGCTATCTCGGAGATTGATTTTTCCGCACATAACATCCCGTTGCGACAAGCTAGAAATTAACAGCTAGTACATTAATCAACTTTCCAATTATTGTTCATGAAGGTAAAAGAAAATACACAAATAATGTTGCAAGAGTAACATAGCATTCAGAACCTGGCGAGTTTTAGTAGGTAAAAAAAATTGAAAATACTTGGCTTATTATTAATAATATCATACCTGTCACTATCTTCTTTGTTATCCAGATGAGTGAAAATTAATTTTTTGTTCAATCATAGCTCTAAGTTTTCATAGATCCAAAGTGACGCATGTCAGTCACGTTTAAAGGGACTATGTCCAGCTCACTCGTGCGCTTGCAATGTTGTACCTTAATGCCGGAGATATATTTTTAATTAACATACCCACATACAGAGAGAGAGAGAGAGAGAGAGAGATAGGTTTACAGCTGTGATCTGGAGGTAAAGTCGCATCATTAACTTGGGTTTGATCCCCAGCCGGGACAAATATCGTAGGGGAGATTTATTATTTCGGTTTTTTACACACTTAGTGTGATGTGTAGCATTGTATGGTGCAGAGACTTGGACATTACGACGGAATGAGGAAAAGCGACTGGAAGCTTTTGAGATGTGGATATGGAGAACGATGGAACGTATAAAATGGAAATACAAAATTAAAAATAAAGATGTGCTAGACAGAGTGGGTGAAGGAAGAACAATGCTGGAACTCATAAAGAAGAGGAAAATAAATTGGATTGGTCACTGGCTAAGAAGAAACTGCCTGCTGACGGATGTCCTAGAAGGAATGGTCAACGGAAAGGAAGTTAGAGGCAGAAAAAGACATCAGATGATAGACGATATTAAAGTAAATGATTTGTATGCGGATACAAAAAGGAAAGCTGAGTTAAGGAAAGAGTGGAGAATGATGAGTTTGCAGTGAAAGACCTGCTTTGGGCAGAAAACTATGAATGAGAAAAGTAAACAAATGTGTCTATCGCGGTGGGCTTCTAGTTATGATCATTGCCTCTAATTCCGAGGGACGCGGATTCAAGCCCGGCCTCGTCAAAGGATTTTTTAGGATGGAAAAATCCAAAGGACAAGTCCTCAGGGAGGGGCGCTAAGTCGTGGGTCCAGAGTCTGAAGATATTCAGGGTTGTAAAAGAACCACAAGGCTAAATAAAAGGTCTCTATGAAAAAATGTACCTAACGTTTTCCATCCAGAAATACCTTAGTTATCCATTAAATTTCTCATTGAGGTGCTTGGCCGACCCCTATCACTCGCTGACATATATGGGTAAATGAGCGTGACTAAATTAACTTGATCAGTAAGTTCCCATAGGGAGCGCTTTAATCCCGGCACAGGAAAGGGCACAAGAAGAAGTAAACAAATGTCAGGGAAATTTAAGCCCATACTGTCTCCGAATGCCGTCTGGTCTTCATAATAACCCCATCTCATATTCCCCTTTTTTAAATATGCATTTAACATTTGAGTTGTCCCGGAAGTGGCCTCAGCAATGATGTATGGTCTAGAGTTAATATTCCTCTCTTGACAGGTGCGTCCATGTAAGTCACGGCAGATACGGGGCACGCATAAGTATTTATAGTCCCGCGCCTAGCCTAGTGGTTAAGGCAAGATGCCTTGGCGCAGAGCTACGGGATTTGCGCTGATTCGAGTCCCCATGGAGGAAGACATTTCTCATAGAATTTCGGTCAGTATGGGACCGGTGCCCACCCAACATTGTGAGGAGTTTGGATAACTACAATAAGGTTGAAAAAACTAGCTATAACGGCTGGGGACCCGACATTCTGACCACATGACACCGCTATACTGGCTGGATGAAAGCCTATCTCTGTGATTAACATAAATTGATCTAAGGTCAGTAGCCGGCTGGTAGGACAAGGGCCTTCTAGGCATGTCGCGCCATGGGGAGGAGAAGTATCTACAAAGGAGGATGAAGAAAGGGATAAGCAAGGAGAGAAAAAAAAAAGATGTAAAACTTTATTCATTGTTGTGTGTGCCTTGGGTAAGATGGAACGTCCATACTTAAACTGATGTAGGGTCTTTTAAGTTTTGCCTTATACCTATTTCAGAACAATTCTCAATGACACACCACATGAAAAACGAAAGCATATATATGTG
This sequence comes from Diploptera punctata, assembly GCA_030220185.1. Classification (NCBI taxonomy): domain Eukaryota; kingdom Metazoa; phylum Arthropoda; class Insecta; order Blattodea; family Blaberidae; genus Diploptera; species Diploptera punctata. The sequence continues at coordinate 106,420 of JASPKZ010008858.1, forward strand.
ATTGCTGTAATTACATTGACCTGATAACAATAGGCCTGTATCATGAAATGAGGTTACCTCTCTAAGTTTCAATTTGTAACAATGAAAATGTAATAAAATATTCACAGTCACCTGAACGAGTAGCCTTCAGCATTATGGACTGGCCGTACTAGAGTGTATGACGAGCCATTGATGGTGCGTACTTACACTATACGACGTTTCGTTCTGTTCACTTGGAATAATAGCCTAATGTACAAGAGTAATGGCGTACTCCCAGTTGTTCAGCAACTACAACATCAGATAGTCGATAGGTAATTTAGGTCCTCGCAAAAAAAATAGACTGACCGTAGCACAAATGTCCCCCACATCGAGTAGCTGTGGATTGTTCAAAGAACTTTAGACAACGGACCTTTTTTATGGTTAAATATATATTTTTAAATAATAATTAACTGCAGTAGTCAAATATTTTCTTCTTATATTAATAATTTCGTCCACACCTGTGGTCTCGAGGTAAGCGGTGCTGCCTGGTCACGGCAGTGTGGCCCGGGTTCGAGACCCGGTCGGGGAAGTTTTTCTGGGTGAGGTTGGGATAGGGGTTGTTCTCCTCACCTGTTGGACAAATGTCAGTAAAACTTTAAGGCCCAAACGGTCCCCGAAATCATATGGCCATCATTATCATCGTCATCATCATCATCCTTCACCGGTGTGGAAAGCAACGGGAAGTTACCACACCTACAATTCCCTAGTAAAGCTGCAAGCATAGCATTGCAGCGAAGGATCTGCCTTCGGGCAGAATTACTATGGATGGATTAATAATTTAGAATTGTCTTGAATTATTCTTAATTATATGGACGACACATTCCGAAATAATACAACAGAAAGGTGAATAATTATGTAAATCCTAATTTTATCGGTATGTTTTACTTCATTATTCCCTCTCTCGCTCCTGGCTTTTCCATGTCAAGTTATTAGTTATTCTTAATGTCCAATGCCGGTTTGTTTTGATTACTTAACTTCTTATTTGCAGCTTAGTTTTGAATTATTTCTTGTTGCAGTTCAATTTTATAAAATTTTAAAGAAAATATGTAGATAATTATATAAATAAATATAGAAGTTAGCCTGAATAAGATTGGTGTGTTTTGGAATTACGGCCTTTAACATCAAGTATATGTCACACGGACTTCAGTTTCTTTTTAAAATGCCTACTTTAGATGTTTAAGTAATTTTTTTAACTCAATTCGCTAACGTGCTTCTCTTCTCATGTTTTGCGGACTGTTCGCTCTAAGTCAGGTCATTTGTTTTCTCGCTCGCTATAGAGCTACTAGCGATAACATTGTGCCTTAGCTAATAATTAATAGACAGAGATAAATACATATGTAAATAAATAATTAAATATAAATTAACAGACAAGTAAACAGGCAAATAAATAAACAAACAAGGACTTTAGGTCTTCATTAGACAAAAAGTAAGATATTTACAATATTATTTACAAATATGGGTCGCACGGGCAGTAAGCCGTACGTGCTGTCGACAGTCCGTTACAATAAAGTAATAATTGCTAGTAGTGTAAAGAAAAATAAACAACAAAAAAGCAAAAACATTACAATTAGATAAAGAAAACACAATAATATTACAATTAAATAATAACAAAATAGCATTATACACTAAAAAACATTAACATTACAATTGCATAAAGAAAACACAATAATATTATAATTAAATAATAACACAATAGCATTATACGCTAATTAATTTATATATAATAGTTAGGAATAAATGGTATTGCATTTTGATAACATATATTTATTCATGAATGAGTGTTGTTCTTATTTTCCGCGTTTTGTTCAGAAATTTACCGAGGTTTATCCAATTTTCTGGATTTACCAATAACTCGTAGCATGCCAATCTTTCCCGATTTGAATTTAGAAATCTTTCCGGTAATAACAGACGTCTCCAATATTCTAAATCATTACATTTTCCTAATATATGTATATCATCTTCAAGGAAATGAATATCCATAGTAATTCTGCCCGAGGGCAGCTCCTTCACTGCAATCATAGCATTTTCATGCTATGATTTGCAGCTTTACTAGGGAATTGTAGGTGTGGTAGCTTCTCACACCGGTGAAGGATGATGATGATGATAATGATGATGATGATAAAGAGGATGATGATGACCATATGATTTCACGGACCGTTTGGGCCTTAACGTTTTCCTGACATTTGTCTTACAGGTGAGGGAAAACCCCGATAAAAACCTCACCCAGGAAAACTGCCGCGACCAGGGATCGAACCCGGACCCGCTGCGTGACAAGGCAGCACGCTACCTCGGGACCTCAGCAGTGGATGAAATGATTATAAAGCTACAGGAAATAAGTAAATAGGCAAATACAAATATATACAGGATGATTCAAAAGTCACTATAGATTTTGATGATACAGTGACTGTATTAATTTTTGTTGCAGGTAATATAACAGTATGCTAACCAAAGAAGAAAGAATAACTGTTGTTTCCGTTCGTCTTCGTGGTAAGACGTATGAACAAACGAGGGCAGATTTCGCCCGTAAATTTAGGAAACCAGGCCCCACCAGGCTGGCCATAAATTTCAGCGTACTGGTAGTGTTGCAGATGAAGAGCGTCCAGGGAGACCAGTCGTACCACCAGATACCGTATAAAATGTACAGAATGCGATCACTCGCAGCCCCTTTGCATCAACCAGGAGACCTAGTAGAGACCTGGGTATTCCTCAAACCACTGTTCGGAGAACTCTCCGCTACAAATTGCACAAACGTGCAGATCACATCAGGTCGTGCATAAACTTGAAGCTGAGGAGTATGCATCCAGAGAAGCTGCGTGTCATGATCTACTAGAAGATGTGGAAAATATCAATTTAATGGAAAATGTCTTATTTAGTGATGAGGCTACATTCCACACATGTGGACATGTCAATAGACACAACTGCAGAATATGGGCACAGGACCAACCACATGCGATGCAGGAGTGGGAACGGGACACACCCAAAGTAAATGTGTGGTTAGGATTAACCAGGTCAACATTTTACGGGCCCTTCATATTTGCAGAGAAAATGTTACTGTAAACGTAGGCCTATACCTCGATATGTTCGAACAGTTTTTGGAACCCCAATTAATATCTGATGGTATTATGGATACTGTTGTTTTTCAACAGGATGGTGCATCGCCTCATTTCGTCATAACGGTTCGGGACTACCTAAATCAAGCTTTACCCGGTAGATGAATTGGATGTGCAGCACCAATGATGTGGCCTCCCCGCTCCCCAGACCTGACACCTTTAGACTCTTTTGCCTGGGGATTTAATAAAGTCTGACGTGTACCAGGTGAAGATAACATTCAACTGCTAAAACAGCGGATTAGAGCTGCGGCTGCTAAGATTACACCAGCTATGCTTGAGAAAGTGTTTCGCAGTATAGTGGAGCGATGGTCGTTATGTCTAGACGTGCAAGATAGTCATACTGAAATGCATTGAAATTATGTCCTACTGTGGCATATGTTTCAGTATTATTACATAATGTGTAATAATACCTGCCTAAACACAAAATGTATAATAGTTCAGTATGGATATTAATGTATTTAAGTATACAAATGTTTACCTTTTCTTGAAGTACAATATTATTAAAAGACAATATATTTTTACATATATTCACAAATCAAGTAAACTGTAATTAAACGCTTATTTAAACAAATTCAAATAAGATTAATCTGATGTAACTTCAATATATTTTACATTATCCACCATTGAAATCAGTGTCAGTGGGAGTAGTTATGAAAAAGCAGTATGTTTTGTGAAACTGGTGTCTCGTGACAGTCTCATTCCTGACCTTTGTGGATCGTTGCACGCGTGGGCTTGAGCATTTAATGTGGTTGTGCTGGAGCTATGCCTCTACATTCCAGAGGAGTGCACACCCCAGAATGTAGTGCAACTCATATCACAAAATGCCCAACATTTTTACTTACCCACATTCCTCTGCTACTACTTCCAATGAATGTTAACTTTTGTCCCTTGTAATGAACACTTCAATATTCAAAATGAAACTGTACGTGATATTCCAGATACAAAGATGGCGTACCTACTTATTTATCATAAATAATGCCTCGAGTGATTTCCAATTTATCTACAGAATTTGGAAATGAAGAGTGGTATTGTCAGGACTATTTAACGAATAAAATTAAGCTGTTTACTGACAAATCATTATTTAAATATGGTTATTTTAAATTTGTTATATATTTAATGTAAACGGCGATGTTTGAAAACAAAATGAGAAAGATTTGTTATGTCTCATTTGTTCATCCATTGCAACTAGATCATATTATTTATTGCAAAATAGGATCTCAATATTGTAAGAATCACCCTAGTGGAGAAAAATGAAACCCATAAAACTATATATTATAACCAACATTATAGGTTATTAATTAATTTCTGATGTCCTATGATGTACATATGTCAATTATATTTTTTTGAACGTAAACACCCGGGAAATAATACGTTTAAGAAAGTGCAAAGAGTGGGTTTATTAAAGTATAATAAATTGCTACAATTTTTTCTATTATATCCCACAAGCGTTACCTGGTTACATTCGTGCACTATATACGTATACTATCCGGGAGCCGCAAGCATTCTAGGATTCTTACATCCTAATATAAATTGCTATATTCAACGTGTTTCTTAGAGTGACAGTCACTGCAAAATAATGCTCTGACCTATTCATAATATTAAAAAGGAGGAGCTTTCTTCAATATGATAAACTGAAGTTGATAAGTATCGAGGTGAAACAAGACTGTGATTGGTCGTAAAAAAAAATTCGTTGAAACGTGATTGACCATTGGCTCCCATTTGGGTCATGAGTAAAATAGTCTAAAATTAGAAAATAAAATTCGTAGCCTGATCTGATGAATCGCCACAGCACAAAGTGATAAAAATCCGCTTCGCCTGATTTTTTAATAATTGTATATCATTTGAATATTGCATTATATTTTTACTTCACCTTAAAATTGAATTAATCCTACACTTTTAATTAATTCTGAAGGAATGTTGCTACTGAAGTTTTCCATGAAAATATAATCGATTTTTTTTTAATTCTTCATCTAACTTCTTACCAGTCAGTAGAAATGACTACCGTATATCACTAGTAACGACGGCGTTATACCAAGTAAAATTTCTTTGAATAACATCACACTGATTTAACTAAACATTCCCAATCTTCTTTTATTTGGTCCACACTAAATTTATTTACATTTACATGTGATTACTATTAAGAGATATGAACAGACAGGCGAATGGAGAAGACTCTTTTAACAGGGAACCACATGATCTTTATAGGAAACTAAATGTAGTAAGAACAGTTAAGTCTCGTAGACTGTGATAGCCAGAACATGTGGTACTATTGGAGAATGAAAGAGGGGCATTAAAGCTTCTAGGGAAACCAGAGGGAAAAAGCCCAGTTGGTAGACCAAGAATGAGGTGGAAGAATAACATTAACCATGGTTTGAGGGAAGTATATTATACAGGGGACAATTCGAAAATATTAGCTCAGGATAGGGATTTATGGAGAGCTTATGTCTGCGCGGTCATGTCGGAAAACGTTACAGAAGCATTCAATAAAACGTCTCATGTATACATGTTAAATTATGCTAGGAAATGTACTCGGGAAGTCTGTAATTTGAGTGATAAATTTGCTGCTACTCATATCTGATTCCTTACTAAAGGGAATGAGACAAAGGCTGAAAAAAGAGTCAATTTTCAAAGGAAACTTTGGATTTACTCTAGCCTACCGATCAGACACACTCTACTAATCGTGAGTCTGGAGATCAAACCAATGACAATTAGTTTTGTTCCTTGTAAATAGTGTTTTCAGTTGTTATAAGGACAATATGGTGGCATTAGTAAATAAATAAACGAATAAGTAAATCCATTCATAATAATTATGCCCGAAGGCAGGTCCTTCACTGCAATCATAGCATTTTCATGCTCTGCTTGCAGTTTTACTAGGTAATTGTAGGTGTGATAGCTTCCCGTTGCTTTCCACACCGGTGAAGGATGATGATGATGATGTGGTGATGACAACGATAATGATGATGACAAGGATGATGATGATGATGATGATGATGGCCATATGATTTCGGGGACCGTTAGGGCCTTAAAGTTTTTCCTGACATTGTTCTTACAGGTGTATGTAAAACCCCGATATAAAAACTCATCCAGGATTAACTGCCGTCTACGTTCGGGAATCGTAACGCCGGGCCTTACTGTGTGACGAAAGCAGCACGCTAGCCAGACCAACCATGAGGCACACTGGACAATATAAGAATAAATAAATCCAATAAAAGTGTCATATATAGTCTGAAATCTTGAGATAAGTTATACATGTTTATTTTAGATAGAGTTAAAGAAACGCCCTGGGAATAATTTTATAGCAAACAAATAATTTTTTACTCCGCTTTTTGGTTGAAAATAAATTCTTGTATGACTGGAGACCTTGCAATCTTCAAGAAGGATAGATGCTTTCCTCGAACTATGAATTTCGAGAGGCCAATTCCTTCTAGAAAGTCGTATGCCATAGACGTATCCGCAAGGCTGCGCTGCAAGTGGACTCCGATTTCGTGATTAGTCTGCTCTAATGGGGGGCGATCCCTTTTAGCGGCCTTATAAGGCGCTGTCTTCGTTGCAGCCTGTGACATTCAGAAAGCAATCTTCTCCACAATGCGAACTATTTTTTTTTAACTGTTAACTAATATGCATAATTATATTCCTAATGTGTGTGTGTGGTGTGTGTGCGTGGCGTGAGCGTAGTTTTAAATGCTCTAACTTAGGATTTGGGATGTTCTATAAAAAACTAACATTCTAGTGGTGCATTTTAAGATACCTGCTCTAGCCGACCTGGAATTTTTGCTTCTCATCCTCTTCTCCAACGAAACTTGGTTAGCATCTGTTATACGATTTGATAATTATCAAAAGAAAATAGCACATTTCCTTATAATCAAGCAAAATCGGTACATTACATATGGGGGGCAGAGGCTAATTGGGATATCCGGATCTTTGATCTGGTGTCAAATCCTGGATGGAACTGGATATTTAACCTCTGGTGAATTTCGGTGAAGTCCGGAAGGTCTAACCTTAAGCCCTAAAATCACTCTCCTCACCATCCAGGTTTGGGTCCCTCGGGACCTTCTTAACATCTTTGAAGATTTTCCATCATCATCATCATGCAATCAATCATCAACAACAAGGATTAAGCCCAATAGCCTGTTCCGAATCCCATTATAGGTTCAATTTGGTCCCCTTCGCATCTCTTCAATGGGTCTTCCCAACAATTCTTCGCCCTTTGGTTTAGAATTATACTGTTTTCCTTGGTTATGCGCGTTGTTTCATTCATTCGTAAATATGTGCTGCAGATAAGCATTTTGATAATATGTTGATTTTTTCATGGAGAGTTAATATTATTAAGTTCCTGTATCGTGATGATCTTCGTTTTTCTTTTTATCGGTCCCTTTGGTATCCTGCTAGTAGCCCTCGCCACTCTTCATTTCGCTAGCCCTCTTCTCTTTTTTTTTTACTATCTTCCTTGTTAAAATGTCCAGGTTTCACATACATAGTAAGATTTTAAGGTGCAGAAAAGAAGAGTGTATGTGTGGAAAGAAACTGCAAGCTATCCAACAACACATAGCCTTAATATCCCCGCCTAGTTAAAGCTGCAAAGTGGAGAATGCTGAGTTTGCAGCGAAATACCTGTTCTTGGGCAGAACACTATATGCAGGCTAATAGTAGAAGTTAATTCGAACCCAAATTTAAAAATTGATCTATCGGCCCCAAATTCTATTACCTTGTAATGAAACTGGATACATAAGATTTAATTAACAAACGAAATGTACATTTTGTTTATATATCAGAGAGAGAAAAAAAACACTAAAAAAGGCCATGTTTGGTAGCTTAAGTTAAAGAATGAAGGTGCTATAAGCTTACGTGCCTTGTTTATTTAATTAAATACTTCTTTACAAAAATAAAAACAGGATACAATACAATTTATATTACTTAAGGGCATCTAGTTCTTATTTGAGTTAAAAAAAATCTATTATTTTCTTTCTGCTTCAAAAATGCAGGAAGGTCTATTTTATGAATGTGTAATATTATTTTGTCTATTTTGGGTACTATTTCTCACAGGCTCAGTCACTGCAAAATAATGGTCAGACCTGTTCAGAATATCAAAAAGGAGGAGCTTTCTTTAATATGGTAATTATAACACTGATAAATATTTCGTGAAACACGACTCTGATTGGTTGTAAAACAGAAATCATTGAAACGTGATTGGCCATTGAGTCCCATTTAGGGCATGAGTTAAATAGTCTGTTTAAATTCTGTCACATGTTCCGTGCTTTTACAAATTTCTATTTGAGCTCACTTCAATACAGCGGTAAAACAAATTGCGGAATTAGAATCACTTTTTACTGTCAGAGTTCTGTTATATTAAAACCATTACAATAGCAACTGGACTTGAAGTGATCATCAGAACTAATATTTTATGTAAATTAGATTTATCGTCACACTGTCAATTGTCTCTTTTTCTTTTGTGCATTGATGTTGATTTGTCAACTATATTACATATCATCTTGCTTATAGACATTGAACTGCATCCATATGTTACCATTACTATATTAATATGTCAGTATTCATAATAACCAGCTTGTTTACAAACAACCAATATAACTTGTTAATATGATAAAACGTAAGCATTTCATCTAATAAACAAACCAGATTTTTTATTTTAACAATAATTTTACATATATATATAAATATATAAATATATATATATATTTATTTATTTATTTATTTTACCCGATGGTGCTAAGACCGTAAGGTCTTGTCTTTTTCACTTCACCAGGATTAAATTATACATATAATAACAATTATGAATTATCATAAGTAATGCCACGAGTGATTTCCAAATTATCGATAAATTCACGACTCACGAAGTGAGGAGTGAATTTATCTAGAGAATTTGGAAATCAAGAGTGGCATTTGTTAGGACTATTTAACGAATAAAATTAAGCTGTTTACTCACAAATCATTATTTAACTATAGTTATTTTAAAATATTTATATATTTAATGTAAACGGCGATGTTTGAAAACAAATGAGAAGCGATAGGTACGCTTCATCTGCTTCTTTTGTTTATCACTGCAACCAGATCATACTATTTATTGCCAAAGGAACGCAATATTGTAAGAATGCTCTCTAGTGGAGAAAAAATGAAACACATCAAACTGTATATTAATTCATTTCTGATGTCGTATGATGTAAATATGACAATTATATTTTTCTGGATTGATACCTGGGAAAAAATACATTTAAGAAAGTGCAAACAGTGGTTTCTTTTTTTGGTGGTATAATCAATTGCTATAAATGTTTTATATTAACTCCCGCATGCGGCATGTGTTGATATTCATGCAATATATATACAATCTGGTAGCCGTATTTCTCACAGGCTCAGTCACTGCAAAATAATGGTCAGACGTGTTCAGAATATTAAAAAGGAGGAGCTTTCTTTAATATGGTAAATTTAATATTGATAAATATTTCGTGAAACACGACTCTGATTGGTTGTAAAACAGAAATCATTGAAACGTGATTGGTCATTGAGTCCCATTTGGGGCATGAGTTAAATAGTCTACATAATTAATGATCTATCTATCTTCGGGTTTTTACAGCTGCTGCCGTCTTCCCGTGCCAAACCTCCAAATCCTACTATCTTGGACATCTTCAATGCTTAGCCCCCTTGCTTGCATTAATGTCTTCATGTTTTCCTTCCATGTTAACTTTGGTCTCCCTTTTTTCTTCTTTCTGGTCGGATGCCATTGATATAGTTGCTTTGGCCATCGCTTATCTTCCATTCTTAAAACATGTCCTAACCACTTTAATTCCTTCTCCTCAATTCTTTCAATTATGCTTTCTTCTGCTTCCATTATGTTTCTAATTTCCTTATTTGTGACATGATCTAATTTTGACTTTCTTGGCACTTCTGGGTAAGTGATCAATTTCTAGAGCTATTAGTCTATTCTTGTAGTACTTATTGGTTGTCCATACCTCACTTCCAAACATTGCAACAGATTCCACCAATGTTTTACCAGTATATTTTTGTGTCTCTTTCCAAATATGCTTATCCCACCATATGGAATTTAACGATGATATTATTTTGCTACTCAATTCAATTCTATGTTTTATATTCTCTTTGCCTACACCTTCAATGTTATCCATAATTATTCCCAAATATTTAATTTGTTTTACTTGATTTATTTGAATTCCTCCCTCCAATATTAAATTTTCACTTTCATTGCTATTTATTGCCAGATATTCTGGTGTTTTTGTAAATTTACTTTGCGACACCATGATTCATACATAATTAATGATACATAATATATATATATATATATATATATATATACATAGGCAGGCTCCACAATATAGAGTTGACAATAGAAATAAATGAAATCTGTGATGATGATGATAATAATAATAATAATAATAATAATAATAATAATAATAATAATAATAATAGTAATAGTAACAATAATAATAACCCATAATTTGATTAAGTAAACAGTTTGATAAATGATGTTTAAAATATAAAAAATAATAAAAGTATACAGGGAACACGGTAATATATTATTTTGGAAATAAGTAGTGAGCTTTTTCTTGAACTGTTTTTTGAGTCGGGCAGTCCTTGAAATTCGAGGTAGGGAATTCTAGAGTCGGGTGACAGAAACAAGGAAGGACGAGGAATAGTGAGATGTTAAATGAAGAGGAACAGTTAGAATTAAATTTTCTCTCGGTCGTGTGTTCAAGTTATGGTGGGAGGATAGCGAATGGAAGCAAGTAGAAATATAAAGGGGTGATGAGGTGTACAAAGTGTTGTACAAGAAGCAGAGGCAATTTATCTTCCGCCTGTCTTCCAATCGGAGCCAAGACAACATTTTAAATACTGGAGTTATGTGGTCTGATTTACGGAGGCTGCATATTATATAACGTACATTATGAACTCGTTGCAGTCTTTGTCCGAATGTGATACTCATGTTAGTTAAGAGTAAGTCACAATAATCGAAATGCGGCATAATCAAAGTTGAGACAAGCACTTTTATCTATGTAGAAGGGAGGAAATTTTTCAAACGTTTTAGGGAATGGGGTATTGAATAAAAACGTTACAAATTTCTCTTATCAACTTTTATAAGATTCATGTTGAAACTCCCATTAAGCAAAGACAATTATATCCAAGAACTCAACTACATTAAGTATATGGCAAAAACCAATGGCTATAATGAAGAATTCATAGATAAGCTCGTAAAAAAACAAAAAAAGGAAGAACAACATAACCAACATAACTAAACTAGAAAAAGAATCTGACAACAACAAGAAAACATGGATAACACTTACATACACAGGAAAAGAAACGACAAAATTAGCCAATGCACTAAAGAAAGCCGATAAAAACGTAAAAATAGCATACAGAACCAATAACAAATTAAACAACATAATAAACAATAACATTGAAGAAAATAACATTTTCAACAGCAAAGGAGTTTATAAACTGACATGTAAGGACTGCAACAAATTTTATATAGGAAGGACAAACAGGAGTTTTAACATCAGATTCAAAGAACATTTTCGAGACTTCATTCACGCAGAAGGGAAATCAAGCTATGCAAAACACGTTATCCATGAAGGACATCGCATGTTAAATATTGAAAACACCCTAACAGTAATGCACAGAGAAAATAATCCAGCGAAGATAAACGTACTCGAAGAGATGGAAATCATGAAAGCAGCTCACAACGACAGCCTGATAAACGAAAACGAACCCAATACATGCAACCCCCTCTACCAGATCTTCGGTGAAACACCAGTTTTGAATCCTGCCGATGATGGGACAAGTCCCAAAAGCGCTACAGTTAAATTATTAATTAAGTTGAGGAGACGGACCTTTCAGGTGAATATTCTATAATTTTATATTAAATTTCTCTTAAATGAACCTGCCAACTGAGATTTTTGTCGAAATATACGGAGTACAGCAAGATTTTTCACGGAAGGTTTAAATGGAATTTCAGTTCGATATATATTTACAGAAGTTATCGATGAATAGTAAATTATGTTTAATAGACTTTGATGGCCGATGACAATTGCTTGTGATCTCTCAGGATTTATAATAAAGTCTATTTTTTTGTGCACGTTGCTATGGAGTCAATATCTTCATTAAGTTGTTTAATTGCATCGCTAATGAGTTCCGGTCTAGTATGTATATAAAGTTGTAAGTCATCAGCGTAGATATGACATTTGCTATGTTTAATGCAGTCACTTATGTCGTTAATGTATATAGAAAGTAAAATTGGACGTAATACTGATTCTTGTGGTACTCCGCACTTCACTGACCTCCATGAACAAAAACGATCACCTACAACAACGCATTGTTGGCGGCCAGTAAGTTAAGGGATGAAAAATGGAATAAATGGATCAGAAAAGAACTTAGAATCTTTAATGTTGGACAAAGGTTTATAGATAGAAGGATTGGTAAACACATTTAAACGGATGGAACCACATATAGCACCTAGACAGGTATATGGACATAAACCAACAGCACGCCGTGATATTGGACGTCCGAGGAAATAATAGATTAATTCATTTCTATGTGAGTGGAACGGATCTAAGGATCCACCATGAACATGAAGAAGAATTATAGCGGTTTTGGTAAAAATGCTTATATTTTCTGAAATGATAATTTATAATTCAATTAATATATTATAACCGGCTATTTTATTTATAAAAATAAGTGAACAAACTGAAATTACAAGGTATTGGGCATTACATAATATAATAAGTTAATTTAATCCTGTAAAAATATAATATTTGTTACACTATAACCAGAGTGTGCTAATAATATTATTCGTAACAACACGTTAATGCGATTAATTCTTTAAAATATTAATTACTTAACAAATTAAACTGGAGTACTAATTATTATGTGTAATCTGCAGTGCTTATGCATATTATTAGTATTATTATTATTATTATTATTATTTATATTATTATTATCATCATCATTATTTTAATAAGTTTATAAATGTATAAAATCATCTTCATGTGACAAATTAGTATTTCTTTAGCACTGTTTCATTCTCCACCCGTTTTAAATTCCCATACCATTCCAACTGTCTACATTTTACAAATTAAATCAAATATTGACTTCTATTTATTTATTTTATTCCCTGTCAATTTTTTCAAGTCTAGCTGAATGTTGTAAGCATTCCATTTCCAGTGTTAATAACTTTGATCTGAAATTCTAGTTTTACTTCCATGTTTCTGCTAAAGTCACTACATTTTAGTTTTTTCAAATATATTTTTGTATAATATTACACCACTTATGTTTATGTATTAACCTATATCTAACGAACTAACGATAACATAATATAAGACTACATACTATATCTTCAACTTTAAAAAGAAGAAAACGTTATAAAAATAAAGTCAAATTTTAGTAACGTTTCACTCTTTTTACAAATTAGTTTACTGCATAATATATTGGCCTCACTGCTGACAAGTTCACCAAAGAAATTGAAAGAACGAGGGTAGAAACACGATTAGTATTAAATTTATAACATTTAGAGCACAGAAAAATGTAAATCTTAAAGATCTTAATTCATGTGGGAAAATATAATAATGCCATTCAACTTAAAGCGACTACAAATACTCATAAATTGAACGTTGCAATATAAATGTATACTTACTGTTTGACATTTAAGTGATTCATTGCCAATATCATGAAACTGCATAGTACGTACTTAGGTACATAAATAATTTTGATCCAACATACATTTACGTGTAAAATCACTAATTTGAATGTTTACACCATGTAGATGATTGTATAATTACTGAATGGACTAATTCGTTCTCATTATATCGTTTTTCGATATATTATAAATATGTATTTACATTTTAATAAAAAATACAATATTTCCAATGGATGTGTTAATAGCACGATACTATCGTATTTTTTCACGAACCACTTCACAAAAAATGTTCACTTATAGCCAAACAATATATTCACATTTGAAAATCATTTAATTATTTCAGATTCATTCTATTAGAACTCTAAGTTAAATACAACATTAATTAAATTTAATTAATATATCTTATTATTTATTTACTTGCGGTACACTTATTTCTGACACCAAAAAGGCCCACACTATTTTTCAGTTTAAACACTAAAAGTTCAAGCAAGAAATAGATAAAACTAATTATGTTGCCACATAAGTATATGGTAAATATGATGTTTAAATGCTGTAGATTAAAAACTAAAAATTTTATACTTGCGAGAAGTTTACTTTCTAATTTTGACATGCCATTTATCGATTGAAAGGAAGTGAAATTTTCAATAATATGCATTATCAAACCTGACTCGAAGTATTGTAAAACTTTTTTATTAAATACTTCATCATACAAACTCAATGGACTGAAAGCAGCTGTGTACATACCGATACTATAATCATAAATTGATAGAACTAGTTAATAAGTGTTAGGATAAGAACATTATTTTAAGGAAGTGTAAATATTGATCATGACTTGTTAGGATTAGTCAGTACTATAAGTGTAAATAGGAACCAGATAATTTGTTAGAACTAATAAGGACAGTAGAATATTTAATTAATTGTAAATTACTCATAAAATGTTAGAATTAGTCAGTAACTTAAGTATAAATAGGAGCTATATCTTCTTAGATTAGTAATTGATAGAATATTATCTTATCGTGTAAATATAGATCATAGCTTGGTAGGATTAGTCAACTTAAATGTAAATAGAAACCATATTTTGTTAGAAATAGTAATGAAGAATGCACTAATTTAACCCTTAACTTCACAATGTATCTTATAAGAAACATTGATTTCATATATTTATTATTGTTTATTAAACAGTAAAAAAAACAAATTATTATAAATTATCCAAGATTGTGTCAAATTACATTAAAAACACAGTAATATCTTACTTTTACATGATTTTGTTTTCTTTGCGGTCTGAAACATTTGAATAACGGGGATGAGAAAATATTGTTTCGCCAATTTAAGGGTTAAGTAAGTGCTAATAGGAACAATATCAAGCAACTGTAAATATTAATCAAAACTTGTTAGTGCCAAGAGGACCACAACTTGCTTAAGTATAATTAACAGAGAGCATTGAAATGCAAATAACAACCAAATAGATCAATTTAGCGTCACAACTATTCAAAATTATATTTTAAGGAAACGAAAATAGAATAATAACTTCACACTATAGATCAAGTAAAGAACATTATAAAACCTTTGTCAGGAAAATCAACACACATAAAAATGATAGAGATGTTTTAATATTGTTAAACCAAAGCATGTAGTACTGCAGAAAAGTGCAGTGTAGCAATGCTGTCACATGAAGACTCTTAAAAAAAATACCGATACTATGATTGCTACGAAAATAGCAACTTTTATTATTTTCAAATATGCTGTTAGAGGCCTATTCAATTTCATATACAAGTCTGTTGTGACGATTGCAGAATTTTCTGTGCTAAAGAACTGTTCAATTGCGGACATTGAACAGTTTTCTGTGGCAGTTGCAATTAATTTTTCTATTGATTTGTATTTTTTTCTATTTGGAGCATGTGAAAGAGAATCAAAGAAATTAGTATAGTTGAACATTATCGAAGTATACATAATATCTGGATCCATAATTATAGATAAACCCTCATTAATTAACTCTTCTGTAGCTGATATTTGTTTCTCTAATCCTGGTTCTATAATGAAACTAGTAAAACAACTTTGAAAAACTATACTCATTACGAAACAAAAGCATAATCAAAGCAGAAATATGATTCGGATCTCCGTTGTTTCAGGTATTTTTGGTACTGAAATTGATGTAACTATAGCCCACATATCGCAAGCAATATATGAAATACCAATAGATTTAATTCTAATTATTTTGTATATTATGTTTAAATTATAGTTTCCAGCATGTAAATAAGAAGAAAAATAACCATAAAGAAGGCCTGAAAACTTTATAAAACTTCCCGTGTTCAATATTTGGTTTTGGACAAGGGAATTTCCGAGAACAAATGAGGAAAAGTAGTATAAAACTGAAAAGAAGATATTTTAATAACTACAGCATTTAAGCCGATGCCTGATTTTCTAAGCAAAATAATGTCTAAATATTTACTAAATTGTTTAGATTCAACGAGTGTAACATTAACAGAATTGAAAATTTTACTTAATATATACCATTCGAATTTTCTCGATTCGCTATTGTAAATTCAACGTGATAGGAGAGTGGACAACCATCAAATATTTTTGGCAATTTATTTGTAAATAGATTAGTATGATATTCAAATCTTCCTTCACCATCTTCTATGAATCTATCTAGGAGCGAGACACTGTGAAATTTACCACACTGTTGATAACCCTTGTAAGGAAACCATGTGTAAAGTTCACTTACCAGCAATTGTTTCCTAATTTTAGCAAACTAACATCCGCTGTACGCGGTATTATTAACAAAATATCAAACAATTTGTGCATATTAAGTATAGCTCCCAATGAATCAAAAAACTCTTTTAAGTATTTTTTAGGGATTTCAGGGAAGGCAATAACAGCTTTGGCTTTATTATTTCCCAAATATCTCTCAGATCTATATAAGAGAAGTGAATATGTGAGGTCTAGTAATGCGTCAGGCCAAAACTCATAAACAGAGAGAATTATATTGACTATTTAACTCATGCCCCAAATGGGAGTCAATGACCAATCACGTTTCAATGATTTCTGTATTACAACCAATCAGAGACGTGTTTCACGAAATAATTATCAACGTTAGGATTATCATATATTAAGCAAAGCTCCTCCTTTTTAATATTCTGAACAGGTCTGACCGTTATTTTGCAGTGACTGAGCCTATAACAAATACGGCTACCAGATTGTATATAATAGTGCTTACATGTCAACATTTGTAGCAATTGATTATACCACCAAAAAAAGAAACCACTGTTTGCACTTTCTTAAATGTATACGACATCAAAAATGAATTAATATACAGATTGATGGGTTTCATTTTTTCTCCACTAGAGAGCATTCTTACAATATGTGCGTTCCTTTGGCAATAAATAGTATGATCTGGTTGCAGTGATAAACAAAAGATGCAGTAGAAGCGTAGGCTACCTATCGTTTCTCATTAGTTTTCAAACATCACCGTTTACTTTTACATATAAAAATATTTTTAAATAACTGTAGTTAAATAATGATTTGTGAGGTAAACAGCTTTATTTTATTCGTTAAATAGTCCTAACAAATGCCACTCTTGATTTCCAAATTCTCTAGATAAATTCACTCCTCACTTCGTGAGTCGTTGAATTTATCGATAATTTGGAAATCACTCGTGGCATTACTTATGATAAACTGAAGAGATTTGCTATGTGGGAACCTGGTAATGTTAGAAATTATCCCGCCTCTTTCGTACCAAATAATTCCAGGTTGTAATATATTAGACCTGAGCTCTTTTAGGATCACATCGCTTACTGAAACATACCTATCCATTGAAAAGCTGGAAAGTGTTCTCGTAACTTTACTTGTGTAAGTGTTACGTGGATCAGAAATTGCAATAACATCACCATCTTCAAAGTATTGGTTTGATATAAGTTTTATGCACCTCACTGCTTGACGATGAACTTCTGGAAGATTTTCAAGACTGGAGCAACTGACGAAAACACGAATAAATAACAAATATATAAACAGCATTATTAACTATAATGGCATCTATCTCGATCTTCAAACATGTTAGAAATATGTTTTCAATGTGTTACTTGATCAAGAATTATACGTTTAAGTCCTACATGTACCAACACTCAAAAGAATATTACATTTTGTTTGTCTTGTGGCGTAGAATGCTTTGCTCCAATAGTAAGGATTACAAGTAAATGTTGGGAAATATTATATTCTTTTTCTTCATACCTTAATGTTACATGACACGAAGCTTTATAACAAAATAGATAAACACGATACAATTGCCCACTTATGTTATGCTTAAACGTTCAATTATAGCTTTGGGAGTAGGAAAAACAGCACCTTCAAGAATGACGTACGTCTTAATGAAAGAAACCTTCTTCATTGAAGAAATTAGACGGCAGCTATTCCTACCGAACACCTGCGCATATGAGACAACAATGCAAAGATTACAGGAGAAGAGGAATGACATCTGCAGCGAATTCTACACAACAGAGGCTATGTGTACGAGAGAATGGACACGACCAAACTACGAGATCAGGCACATCCTAACACGGTATGCAATCCATGGTTTTCACCACAAGGTTTACAGCACAAAGAGATTCCACGAGCCAAACCAAGAATGCATATGCGAACTGTGCAACAATCCATGTGAACGATATCACGTCGAGAAGTGTGCGGAAAGACAATTATCGTTTAACAAGTTTTGCTTAGACTAAATTTACTAACAATTTGCACATTTGTGCGCATTTACTTTCACTATTATGTTATTTTTCAAAATATGGTTTACAAATTGTATAGTTTGTGTGAAACAAATAAAATATTAAAGACAATGAAGAAAATTGAGGTGATATGTTTTTTTAGCATCATTATAATTTGCAAAAAGAGTAGTATAAGAAAAATATTCTAGAGAACAAATAAAAATACTAGGGAATTCGATAGGTAATGGCAACACTGCAATAACATCACAAAAAATGATTTAGGTTAATTTTGACATTACGAATTTCATTTTCAGCATCACATTGCATCACATTGCTTAGGTTATTTTTGACATTACGAATTTCATTTTCAGTTTCCTGCTAAGTCGACTATACGTTACCAAATCCTTGAAAGGGGTGCTCCCCTTTTCCATCTGCAGCATAATTTCTGGATATCTCTATTATTTGATCGATCTAGAGCTTTCCGGATATTAACTATTTATTGTAATCAAATGCCTTGTAGAAGTTATTTGATCTTTGAGAATAAGTTATAGTCACAATGGCTATGTTTGGTGAATTTGTAGGATGTTCGAGTACTTCTCAATTACACATTCTAAACAAACTGTACTGAATATCTCTTTTTAGGGCGGTATTACTTACTACTATATGAGAAACAGTAAATTTATTCACAAAATATTGCTATTTCGAGACTTTCAATATTACAGATTTATACAACAAAGACTGTTCAACGACATACTACAAAATGACAATGGTCACCACTAGAATCGCTGATTTACAACAGTGTTGCATTACTTACAGAATGCCCTAGTACGATTTTACTGTACATCAGATTTATGTAGATTTCAAAAGAGTATAGTAAAGGGAAGAAATTGTATCCTGCCACAATTCGGAACTCCTAAAACGTGAAAGACATAATTGAATGGATATAAATGATCGTGTAAATATTTATATATTATTATAGTAAGATTATGGAGATATGTATGTGAACCAAGATTCTAAAAACTTATTCAAGGAGCAAGATGCGAGTAGGCAAATTGTTATAGATACTTTTTAAATTCAAAATGGGTTCAAGCAAAGAGATGCACTATCTCCTTTACTACTCAATGTTATACTTGAGCATAACATAGAGGATAAAGAATGTGTACAATTTAATGGTATTAATTAGCTATTGGTACATAGTATTTTAGGCTATAATGGGGAAATGCGATAAGCTTATGCTCGGAGTTTATGTAACAGGAAACTGGATGGAAGTAAATATCGATCGAAATAAATATATAACCACACGTAGTAGTACATTATTAAATAAGAATGGACACTTAAAAAAATGGACGAAATTATGAAGAAATGACCGAATTCATATATCTAAGATCAATAATTGCAAAGAGTAATTATGAAACAAATTAAACATAACTAAAACAAATCATGCTTTTCTGGGTGGGGCTGTACAATACCAGATATTTACTTATACATTTGAAGACAGTTTTAATGCAAATAATGTTATGAGCTATTAATATTAGTAATATTTATGCACGGAAAACATTTAGTTATTGTGAAAGTAATGAACGTAATATGAAAAGAAGAAATGGAAGTAATTACTTTCTTTGTAACCGTCGGCCATTTTGAATTTCATTAGAATAACTATAATGAAGAGGAAGTTATTTATGCAGTTAAACACAATTTTAATTCAACGTATGTTTGTAGAATTTAATATCTAAAAGCCAACTAATTTAATTACCCTAACCTGTAAAAGTAAGTAAGTAAGTAAGTAAGTAGGACTTTATTAGACAAAAAAGTAAGATATTTACAATATTATTTACAAATATGGGTCGCACGGGCAGTAAGCCGTACGTGCTGTTGACAGTCCGTTACAATAAAGTAATAATTTGTACTAGTGTAAAGAAAAATAAACAAAAACAGCAATAACATTACAATTACATAAAGAAAACACAATAAAAATATTACAATTAAATAATAACACAATAGCATTATACACTAAAAACATTAACATTACAAGTACATAAAGAAAACACAATAATATTACAATTAAGTAATAACACAATAGCAATAACATTACAATTACATAAAGAAAACACAATAATAATATTACAATTAATAATAACATAATAGCATTATACACTAAAAACATTAACATTACAATTACATAAAGAAAACACAATAATATTACAATTAGGTAATAACACAATAGCATTATACACTAAAAAAAACATTTACAATTAAATAATAACACAACAGCATTATACACTAATTAATTTATATATAATTGTTAATAATTAATGGTATTGCATTTTGATAACATATATTTTTTCATGAATGAGTGTTGTCCTTATTTTTCGCGTTTTGTCCAGAAATTTACCGAGGTTTATCCAATTTTCTGGATTTACCAATAACTCGTAGCATGCCAATCTTTCCCGATTTGAATTTAGAAATCTTTCCGGTAATAACTGACGTCTCCAATATTCTAAATCATTACATTTTCCTAATATATGTATCTCATCTTCAAAGTTCCCGCACATTGGACATATTCGCATATCGTGATCGTCGCTAATTTTTAGAAATTTCCATGCCCCTAGCCTAAACCAAGCAAGCCCTGATCTCTCCTTAAATCCTAGGTTGAGTATATACGATTCTTTTCCCCAGACGTGTTTTAGGTCTCTTTGTAAACACAGTGAGCGTTTTCCTGTACATTCGGCGAAGGTATCTTGTTGGTTACATCTAAGTACCTCCTCCTTATTTTTCTCCACACGTTCTTGCGATTTTCAGTCCCTTTTTCCCATATCCAGCCCATCCCAATCTTTTGGAGTTCTCTCCTAACCTCGTCTGCCCAAAATTTAACATCTATGTTTTAATTTGGTGGTCGTAACAAATTGCTCTAAGCATTGTTTGTTCACCTTGGATTACTCGCAACCAGTATTTGAGTACACGAATTTTACAGTTAATGTCGTCCTGGAATGACCCGAACTCATATAAAATTCCACAGTTAGAAACGGCCTTACTAAGTCCTGTAATATACTTTAGAAAATGCGTATATACCTTATTTAGTATTTCCGTTCTTTGTAAACCCCAAATCTCACTACTATAGTGCATTACTGGCCTGACCATCGCTCCATACACTTTTTCTAATGTGCTGACTGGAATATCAGGCACTCGACCCAGAATACCGAGTACACTGTTAAGTTGTCCCCTCCCTTTAAATAATGCTATATCAATGTGTTTTTTCCACTTTCCGTTCATTTTCAACGCAAGTAATAAATATAGAGAGTAAAATACTGACATAAACATGATAAACGGCCATTTTGAATTTTCATAGAACAATTTTCATAGAATAACTCTTGTAACAATAGGTAGTAGTGAGGTTATAACATCCATGTTGTATAATTGCACAGGTATTAGAATGGCCTTGAAAGGAAATAGTCCCATTTTGTCTTATTTACGAGTAAAATAAATTAAAGGTAATTAACTTTCAAACCTAAGTACAATTAATATATCGTTTTATGAATATTTGTTGCATTAAAATAGTGTTTATGTGGGTACATACATTTTTGGTTAGCTACAACCGCGCCCTATTAGTCTGCATTACAGTGCAAAGCATAAAGTAGGCAGACCAAGAATGAGGTGGGAGAATAACATTTACCATGATTTTAAGATAAGTATATTATATAGGTATGAATGGAAAACACTAGCTCAGAACAGGAATGAATGGAGAGCTTATGTCCGCGTGATATAAACTTACGGGTTCTATAGTGCCAATGAGTTAGTTAATTAGTTATGTATTGGACATTAAGTTGCAGTGGATATTTGTTGAATAGTAGTTTAGTAAAGTAGACTTGATTATGATGTTGGTGAATATCTTGCATTTGATATTTACATTTAGGATCTTCCAATAAATTAAAATGTGTTATAATTTAAGAATTAATAATTATATTTTGTCCATCATAGGACTGAATAGTAAGCTGTATGTTTAAGCAACTTAAGAATAAGTAAGCAACTTCCTTATTGTTTTCAATGATCATTTTTCTCTTTAATAGTATAATTAATTCGGTTATTTGAAAAAGGTGTACATGTTTACGGTAAAAAATAGAAAAAAAACTGAATAATATAAAACCTCTAAGATAAATTAATACGTTTTCTTTTAGATTTACGTATACCTCTACCAATCTACTTCCTACAATAGACATGGAAAAATCGCTCGTTAACATCAGTTAAGTAGCTCGCTCAGAGAATATATTTCTTCTTCTTCTTCCTTTCAAGTATTAGGCCAAGGCCTGTTACGATCCTATAGAAAATTTTCCCTTATGGGAAATTCTCATATAAGACTTGAAAGCATAATAATAGTCCCTTCGATTGGTTGCTGGCCAAAGGAAGGCAAGACCAGTGATGGGCTGCCATCTTATAGCCTCTGGTCAGGCTTTCTGGAGAAGAAAAGAAAATAAAGGAAAGAAGAAATGGAAGAAAGGAAGGACTCCCTAGCCCTCGGATGCCCTAATAGCGCCGGGTCGAAAAACAAGAGTTAACCAAGAGAGGTTAGATAGTAAAGTTAAAAGAGTGCAAAAACACAAGTAAGTGGAAGAAATGTTTTGCACAGCTTGGGCACCTTGTGGTCGCCATCCACATATCCTCTAGATGAGGACCCCTGAGGGCGAGAATATATTTATGTAATAAAAAAGGAGCAATTTGATAAATGTGGAGAGTTTTAAAATAACTGATACAATTATTATTATTATTATTATTATGTCCACCGCTGTGGTCTCGGGGTAGCGTCCTGCCTTGTCACGCAGCGGGCCCGGGTTCGATCCCCGGTCGGGACAGTTTTTCTGGGTGAGGGTTTTATCGGGGTTTTTCCTCACCTGTAAGACAAATGTCAGGAAAACTTTAAGGCCCAAACGGTCCCCGAAATCATATGGCCATCGCAATCATAATCATTCATATTCATCTTAGGTTAAGCTTAGGATTAGAGACTCTCCTGGCGCACCATATATCATCATCATCACCCATCACATCGGGGCAACGTAACCCCGCCTACCAGGCGCCCCAACCTCAGAAGTGGGTTACAAGTACGCCATGCCAGGAGAGAAACCAGGAATGTTGAAAGACAAACCTGGGGCATTTGGAAAAAAGTTATTATTATTATTATTATTATTATTATTATTATTATTATTATTATTATTATTATTATTATTATTATTATTATTATTATTATTATTGTGGAAATTATGCAAGTTGGAAAAAAAACCCTATTAGGAAAAATAGAAGAAAAACGTTTGAAATAAGAATGGAAGAAGGGAGAATACAAAAGATGATCCTTAACTGGAAAGCTAATGGAAGAAGTGGAAGGGCCAGGCCTATAGAACGATGGAAGGATAGAGCGAAGAGAAGTTTGGAAATAGAGATTTGAGGGAAGAAGATACTTTAGACAGGAACCTCTGGCGACAAATCACTTTGGGTTGAAGGAGAAACACTCTATTGTGGAATATTCCTAAATAAAAATATATTATTATTATTATTATTATTATTATTATTATTATTATTATTATTATTAGTATTACGAAAACTAATTGTTATTTCTTTCAGAATCGAAATATGTAATTAAATTTGTGTTTAACCTGTAGAAACATTGACAGCGTTATATTTATTATCTTATAGTAAAAAAGCAACAGTACATAAATGTTGAATGAAGCGTGTTTGCGATTTCATGGATCTACTTATGGCCTGAATATAGCATCTCTCCTGAGAAAGCGTTCAGTTTTTATGAACGCATAGTCACATACAGGAACATAAATAAGAGGACATAAAACGCGTCTTCTGGATCACAGAGAGGTAACCTAAGATACTAAAGATAGCTATGAAAGCTTCAGCTCTCTAGCCATAATCTACTTCCCAATTTCCTGGACATCCGGTAGCCAAGTTATGACCGTACAATTACTGTTCTTGAAGGAAAAACTCCTGCATATGGCGTCAACTAATAACGAATCGCTGCAGTGTGCCCACATGCACTTTGTACCATCTCGAGCGCAAGAACGGTTTTTTATATAAATACGGAAGCCAATAATAAAACTAGTATGTTATTTTCTTTACCTTGTCGTGAGAATAAAGTTCTTAGGAACATTTTTGGACCAAAAATAGATGAACAGACAGGTGAATGGAGAAGACTGCATAACAGTGAATTACATGGTCTTTGTAGGAAGCCAGATATAATGAGAACAGTTAAGTCTCGTAGATTGCGATGGGCAGGACATGTGGCACGAATGGGAATGAAATACGTGCATGGAAGATTCTTGTAGGAAAACTAGAGGAAAACGCCCAGTTGGTAGAACAAGAATGAGGTGGGAGAATAACATTAACTATGAATTGAAGGAAGTAGATTATACATGGGATGATTGGAAAACATTGGCTCAGGATAGGGATATATGGAGAGCTTATGTCCGCGCGGCCATGAACCTACGGGTTCGATAATGCCAGTGAGTTAGTTAGTATGTTATTTAGTTTTTGAATCCTACAGGAAATTGTTGCCTAATTTAATGTAGATTGTCTTTCGCGTCTTTCGGGCTAAATGACCGTGGTCTGGTTTTCTTAACACTCAACGTTTCGTCTACTACTGCAGTAGACATCCTCAGGAGATTCTGCTTGCTCTATGACCTCCTAACTCTTCAACTGTCGGCTGCAGCCAGTCTGCAGATCCTGCCGTGAAAGTCTACAATTCTAATGCAGATTGTTTTGATACACGTGTCAGCATAAATATATTTTAATTATTTTATTCATGTTTCTATCGCCATGGTCTCGGGTAGTATCGCTGTCTCGTATGCAAGCGGGCCTGGGTTCGATCTCCGTAGGGCTAGTTTTCTTGGGTGAGGGTTTTTTTCGGATTTTTTTTCCTCACCTGTAAGACAGATGTCAAGAAACATCAAGGCCCAAACGGTCTGGCCATAATATCATCATCATATTCACCATGTTTAGTATGAATGTGTGTGAATGGTATGTTTCGTCTTAAAGTCTCGGAGGTGGCCCTGATATTAAGCTGATCACTCATTCGAGTCCTTGTGTAGTCAATAAAGTAGTATATGATCCATAGTTAAAATACATCTCCTGACGAGTCGTGTAACTGTATGACCCGGGTGGCGTGTGACACATAAAGTACCTATAAGGCGAGAGTTAAACTGCATTAATGGAATGGAACACAATTACTCTTTCAATATTATAAAGTAATAAGTGAAGCTAAAAATTCACTTTTGTAAATACATACTTGGTGAATCCATGTAAAATGTGATATAACACATGATAATATTATAATGATATTGTGAAAAGAAATTTGGATAACGGGTAAATTTATGAACAACGCTCATTCGTGAATAAATAAATGTGTAACCTAATTATTGTGTAATGTAATTGTATTATTATCTATTGTGTTTTTCTTTTATTTTATTCTATTGTACATTATTACTAGACATTATTTAATTGATACGGACTTGTACGTACGGCTTGCTGTCATGCGACCCATATTTGTAAATAACATTTTTGCGCGATAGCGCGTTTTGTCGTACTTACAGCAATAGCGTCCATGATTCAAAGTTAAATTTCCTAAATTTCGCGGTTGCCAACCTATAAATACTCGTAAGTGAATATTATACTGTAATATTACAAACTATCTACCTAGTGCGGGAAGTAAACCATTTGTGTATACTACGTACAATGTATATATAGAAATATATCCAAAAGGTAGTGTTAATATACATTATATGAAACAAATCACTGCATTTGAAATGAACTAAACTTTATTTGAAACAATATAAAACAATAAATACGCACTAGCCACCATCTTATGACTCAATGGTGTCACGGTCTGCTGTAGTCTCAACTAATAAATATTGCCCACACTGTTAACGTTAGCCAGTTGTTTATAATGATCGAAAAATATTTCCAACAAATATGTTATTATTTTATTTAATTTATTATTTTGAAAACACCATCGCGCAAAAAATAATGTACAACACACGTTTGTGAAGTGTTATACAGAATCTCAGGAATTAAAACCTCGCTATCACTAAGTTTTTAAACATTTCCTCGCTTCTGTAAAAAAAAAACACTTCCCAACGTCCCATCGTAATAAATATTATGCATCTTACTTTTAGTGTAATAAAGTCCTGCTGCCACTATTTTATGGTCAGCCTTACGACTGGGGCGCTCTAATAGGTTAAATATGAAAATTTCCTGTCCTGGATTATATATAATCATATTGTATGAATTATGAATAAAATTTAATTATACTTGTAATTAATATCCTGCATACTAGAACTCATGGATCCATATATAATTATAAAAGCCTGGGGTTTAAATTCTAACTTCATGTCGCATTATAATTGTGACTCTTTCAAACACTTGCACTGTGTATGTAGGAAATGTAAGTCTGTGTTATTATTAATCTCGTATTGAAGCAAGTAGCTACCACAAGTTTACATAAAATATGAAGTAATTGCAAGGGATGTAATGAAAACGGCAAATACCTTTGTAATTACCTACACGTGAGAACTGCGCTTCTTCACATTTCAAATTTACGCAAACTGCATTGCGCAATTTTAGTATCATTTATATATCTTATACAGTCTAACGCTGTGGTCTCGAGGTAGCGTGCAGCCTTGTCATACAGCGGGCTCGAGTTCGATCACCGGTCGGGACAGTTTCCTGGGTGAGATTTTTATCGGGTTTTTTCCTCACCTGTCAGACAAATGTCAGGAAACTTTAAGGCCCAAACGGTCCCCGAACATCATAAGGCAATCGCAATCATCATTCATATTCATCTTAGATTAAGCTTAGGATTAAGGTCTCTCCTGGCGCACCACTATCATCATCATCATCATCATCAACACCCATCATATCATTGTGGCAACGTAACCCCGCCATCCAGGCACCCCAACTTCAGAAGTGGATTACAATTACGACAGTGCCAGGAGAGAACACCAGAAATGTCCCAAAGGACACCCTGGGCCATTAAAATACACACACACACACTTATTATGTTAAGATTGTGAATTTGTGTTTTAATAATTCTTGCTAGAGAATCAGTATTTCGTATAAATTATTTTGGTAACCTTTTTACATCTATAATTACCATATATATATATATATATATATCGTACACAGTCCACCGCTGTGGTCTAAATTAGTAAATTAGTTCATTTATAATAAAATAAACACTTAAAAAACTAATATAATTCTAGATAATCTTAAAAAATAAATCTTAAATAACAAATGGATATAAACTTCGGTAGCGTGCTGCCTTGTTACGCAGCGGGCCCGGGTTCGATCCCGGGTCGAGGCAGTTTTTCTGGGTGAGGGTTTTTCCTCACCTGTAAGACAAATGTCAGGAAAAAATTAAGGACCAAACGGTCCCCGAAATCATATGGCCATCATCATCCTTCACCGGTGTGGAAAGCAACAGGAAGCTACCACACCAATAATTCCCTAGTAAAGCTGCAAGCATAGCATGAATTACTATGGATCGATGGAAGTTTATTAAAAAAATATTTTCATTTTTAAAATAGGAGATTTCATATTCCAGATATTTAAAATTGTTCATTTGTTCAGCGGGTTTCCCCTGATCCTTTAAAAGCTAAGATTATTTGCAAAAAATAATATATCTAATTTCATATTTATAATTTTGTAATCATGATTAATGGCGATATAAAACATATTTACCGGTTTAAAAGCTCACACAGGCAACAACAGATGCTCCAGTAACTTCTCAACAACGCTATTTCAACCGATGTTGAATATGTTCCAATTGCACGAGTAACATCGTCCAGACTTCATTATAATTTCTTTATTACAAACTTTATGTATTCATTAAATTAAAATTGATATTAATTTTATTTTTGTAGCTCTAATTCTTCATTACATATTCCTCTTACATTCCAAGTGCAGATTTTTATCCTCTCCGCTATCCCTAATCGTTTGTCCTTATTTCTTGCTGTGGTCGTATCCTGATATCCAATCCGGCCTTTGCTTTGAGATGAATCAGTAGTAATAAATGTCCCCTGACTGCGTTACGAGCGCTGTGCAGGGTAAGGATAATGACAGGGCTGCTGTCTCAGAGCATCTATCCATGCTCCTCTAAGTATTAACCCCTTTAGAGAGGGTTGCTGCTTCCGCCCCTTGAGCCGTTGTGATGATCGCCTGGTATCACGTCGCCTCGTAGACCGTTGCAGACTTCTTGGTCGATGTCAACCTTCTGGCAGACGTCTCCCACGTTGCGGACTATTCTTAGTTTCCTCTCACCTCTGACCAATCGGCAAGTTAGCAAAGCTAAACTTCCCCGATTTGATCGTCTGGTTCATTGAGTACTCGGCGCCCCCAGCACGTCGAGGTATTGGCAGTTCCATCTCTTATATACGGATGTGAAACCTGGACATTAACAAAGGCAGATAGTAAACAAATAGAGGCTGCTGAAATGAAGATGTTGAGAGCAATAGCAGGATACCAAATGACCGATAAAAAGAAAAACGAAGATATAAGAACAGAACTTAATATATTTAGTCTCTGTGAAAGAATAACATATTACCAAAATGCTTATCTTCAGCACGTATTACGAATGAATGAACAGCGCATACCAAGAAGAATGTATAATTGTAAACCAAAAGGGAGAAGAACGTTGGGAAGACCATTAAAGAGACGGAAGGACCAATTCGACCTATAATGAGATCGGAACAGGCCATTGGCCCTAATACTTGTTGTTGTTGATGATGATGAATTTTATTTTTTCCTGCATCATGGCCTAGTAAGGCGTCATGCTTTGGCGCAGAGCTATGGGATGATCGCTCTAGACTCGAGGGTCGGGGGTTCAAACCCGACTGTGGTCGATAGATTTTTAGGATAGGAAAAAATCTAAGGAACAAAGTCCTGGTGGAGGGACTTTAAGCCGCGGGTCCCGAGTCTGAACATTTTGAGGCTCGTAAAAGAACTGCAAGCCTGAATAAAAAGCGTCTGTGCAAAATTTAACCGACCTTCATCCATCCAAGTAATACTTTGCTTGATGTCTCATTGAGGCGATGTGCTAACCAGATGTCATTCGTTGGCATCTATACGTAAATAAGCGTAAATAAATTAGCTTGATTAATAAACTCCGGCTAGGGAGCACCCATGTCTTCACGCGGGACATGTGAGGTACATACAAACACACACACACGCATTCACTAGTCCAGATACTTAGCAGGACCTGCAGTTTGCCGCATGGACTTTAAGGAAGGGAGATGAGAACAGCATAACTTCTAGTGAAATGAGATTCACAAAATGTACATCAGGGTACACGAAGTGGATTACAAACGTAATGATGATGTCTTGAAGGAATCACGTTTAGAACCAGTCATTAAAGTCCATACATGAATACCAGAATAATTGAATGAATCATTTGCGACGAATGAGTCAGACAGAGTTCCCAAAGCTATGCTTATTGTCCAACATGGAGGATACCTGTGAAGTTTTCAATTTTATTTCAACCAAGCAATTGTGAATATAATATATGTAAGAGTTACAAAATACATATTTTGAGTTTTAAGTTCTAATAAACCTTATAATAATAATAATAATAATAATAATAATAATAATAATAATAATAATAATAATAATAATAATAATAATAATAATAATAATAAGTAATGCCACGAGTGATTTCCAAATTATCGATAAATTCACGACTCACGAAGTGAGGAGTGAATTTATCTAGAGAATTTGGAAATCAAGAGTGGCATTTGTTAGGACTATTTAACGAATAAAATTAAGCTGTTTACTCACAAATTATTATTTAACTATAGTTATTTAAAAATATTTATATATTTAATGTAAACGGCGATGTTTCAAAACAAATTAGAAGCGATAGGTACGCTTCATCTGCTTCTTTTGTTTATCACTGCAACCAGATCATACTATATATTGAACGCAATATTGTAAGAATGCTCTCTAGTGGAGAAAAAATTAAACACATCAAACTGTATATTAATTAATTTCTGATGTCGTATGATGTAAATATGACAATTATATGTTTCTGCATTGTTACCTGGGAAAAAATACATTTAAGAAAGTGTAAACAGTGGTTTCTTTTATTTGGTGGTATAATCAATTGCTAGAAATGTTTTTATATTAACTCCCGCATGCGGCATGTGTTAACATTCATGCACTATATATACAATCTGGTAGCCGTATTTCTCACAGGCTCAGTCACTGCAAAATAATGGTCAGACCTGTTCAGAATATTAAAAAGGAGGAGCCTTCTTTAATATGGTAATTATAACACTGATAAATATTTCGTGAAACACGACTCTGATTGGTTGTAAAACAAAAATCATTGAAACGTGATTGGCCATTGAGTCCATTTGGGGCATGAGTTAAATAGTCATAATAATAATAATAATAATAATAATAATAATAATAATAATAATGTTTTATTTATTCCGGCAGAGTTAAGGCCATAAGGCCTTCTCTTCCACTCAACCAGCACAAATACAAATAAATATTTGACAAATATAGATATACTCTATAGTAATTATAAACAGTTAAATATACATTAAATGTAGCAATGTAAATTTCATGTACAAACAACATTTTATACGATAATAACAATAATAATACTTACGATAATAATAATAATAATAATAATAATAATATAATGATAATAATATAATAATAATGATGATGATGATGATGATAATAATATTATTAATAATAATAATAATAATAATAATGATAATAATAATAATAATAATAATAATATGAATACGATAAATTATACGAGAAACACCAATTAATATATATATATATATATATATATCTTACACTGGGTAATGATGAAGTCGAGGTTAGAGCAAATATAAATTTAGATTTCTTTTATAAGTTGCCAATGTCCGGCACTCTGGACCGACCAAGAAAGCCCTGGATACAAAATTCACCAGTGTGATCGTAACAGGCCTCTTGACCTATGACTTGTATGGATTAAGAAGAAAGAAGACAAAATTGGAACAATGATCATGAATAAAAAATATAAATGGTCCATTATAAAAAAAATGTCATCTAGGGTTACATGAAGCCAAAATACAGCGCTAAGTCTCCCATTTAAACTATATATCACCTGAATTGGTAGATTGGATAGCACTGACTACCTGCTGTTCACGCCGCGTCCCGCACTCCGCTCTTATTCATGCAGAGAGTACATCTGCTCCGTACAGTGGGTTAACATTGCTGGATTCTGGTTTCGATTTCTGTGCCTTGCAGTTAAAAAAACGACAGATAATTTTTCGAACACGAACTTGGTACATCACAACGCTTCTCTGAGAGAAATTTCAAGGTAGGTTTCGGCATGCAATTGTTAACAG
This sequence comes from Diploptera punctata, assembly GCA_030220185.1. Classification (NCBI taxonomy): domain Eukaryota; kingdom Metazoa; phylum Arthropoda; class Insecta; order Blattodea; family Blaberidae; genus Diploptera; species Diploptera punctata. The sequence continues at coordinate 138,293 of JASPKZ010008858.1, forward strand.
TTCCCTTGTGAGAGGTGAGCGTCTAACCGCTTGCGCCACGGAACCACCCTTTAGTGAACATATGTAAAGAGTACAAAAAGTCAGAGGAGAAAAACGAGAGAGGAATGTCATTTAAATCGATGCAATAAAGTAAGAACACGAGAAGAGGTTCGCCATCTTGTGAACACTAGGAAAGAAGATAATCATGTAGTTGATGAAACTCGTGTTACCAGAGAAACATTTCTTAAATTGCAACGATGATGATAATAGGTAAGTTCTAACGTCCCGATATTTAACCAACAAGAGAATATTCTAACCATTTTTAAGGAGATTGAAAGCGTTTAGTTTACTTTACAATTCTGTCTCTCTAAACCTCATTTTATTAACGAAATCAATAGAAGGGAGCGGAACAAAGTGAATTAACAAACCAAAGAACTACCTATCTGCCTAATCTCTAAGATTTCATCAATCTATTTAAAAAATCTATATATTAATACGTGAACAAAATAACTTCGTATCTCTTTGTAAGCACATTGTGCGCACGGAGGAGTGTGAATTTGTCATAATTAAAGTCTATATAGAGAAGGAGTGCAGAAAAATAAAATGTATGTATAATAAGTGTTACTAGTACAGTATGATACTAGGTTGGGAAGTGGGTTTTACAGAAGCGAGGAAATGTTTAGAAACCGAACGATAGCAAGGTTTTTAATTTCTAAGTTCTGTAAAACACTTCACAAATGTACGTTGTACATTATTTTTTGCGCGATAGTGTTTTCAAAATATTAGTAAAATAATATATTTGTTGAAAGTATTTTCGTTTATTATAAACAACTCACTAACTTTAACAGTTGTGGACAATGTTTATTAGTTGAATTAAAGGAGGCCGTGACTCCAATTCGGTGATAAAATGGCGGAAAGTACTTATTTATTGTTTTATATTGTTTCAAATAAAGTTAATTTCATTTAAAATGCAGTCATTTGTTTCTTGTAATATATATTAACACTACCTTTGGATATATTTTGTGTATATACTATGCACGTGGTATACAGAGGGCAGTGGTGTTACTTCTCGCACGGGGTTTGTAATATGTAATATTACAATATAGTTATTTATACAGTATAGTTATTTAGATTGGGAACCCCAAAATGCAGGAAGTTAAACTTTCAATCCTGGTCGTCATTGCTGTAAGTACGACAAAACGCACTATCGCGCAAGAAATAAATTACATTAAACGAAATAAAATAAATTGTTTCTAAGGAATTTATGTATATTACACATTCATTTGTGTACTAATTAATTTGTTTACGTTCATACTGAAAGTGCATTGTTAGAAAATTTAAAAAAGTGAGCACATATCATTATTTAAATTTAAATAAAACCCTGTCTAATTTTGATTTCAGTAATTTCATTACACTTTTTTGTATTTAGATATTCGCACCTACTTACATTATGCCTGGGCATAGAACATTGACGGGTCGGAGTGAGAAACAAAGACGAAGGGATATATATATATATATATATATATTAATTTGATTCTATCCCCGTACACATAATAATATACCAAATGCAAATTTAAATAGTATACAAATATCAAATGACGCGTTATTGTTTCTTAAATATGGCTTAGCCAAGCTATACAATATATTTACTATCGTTCGTATTTTTAAAATAAATCGAAAATTAATGCATAATGACGTATTTGTAACAAATTAAAAAAATGAATTGTGATCGAATTTCGACCGCTGGGCAACCACTAGTACTTATAATTAGGGAAATAATTTTAATGCAGTAAAAGTTAAGATTGCAACATAGTATAATTACAAGTAAGACTTGTGACTATCTTTTGTCTTGGTTTCTCATACAAACAGTTGAATAATGCAATGAGAAGTTAGAGTTCTAACTGTATTTTGTTTTGATTTCACACAAAAACAATTGAATAATATATAATATCTGTGTTGCAATCCTAACTTTTAGTGCATTATAATGTTTGCCCTACTTATAATCTATCGCGCTTTCATTTTATAACAGACATTCGATTCCATATGGAAGAGTAAGGATAATAACAGGCTAAAATCCACATTTACAAAATCTAAAATATCATATCCTTGTGGATATATGACTCTGTCAGATAATCTTGCATTGATAGAAACGTGGAAAATGGCAGATAACTAACTAGCACCGTAAAAGAACTACACTATAAAGTGTAACAAAACATATCATACAGGGTTTAGTCATTTGTCCTATGCCATTGGTTGGCGTTGTGCTAGTCCGGTGTAGATATGGTTTTAGGAGAAATGAGGATGACACAGAATTAACGTAGGGCATCGTAAACTGTATTGCAGACGAGTCGAGAGTCGGAAGACCGACAGCCAGCACGAGCCACGCTACAGTAGCTAATATACATAGCACATTTCAATTTCGTTGGTTCGGGAAAACCGACTAGATACGGGTAATTTACCTTAACGGAAAATTATTTGCGGTTGCTAATAAGTATTCAGGTGAACAAAAATTGTATTCGCAACATTCGTTTCCTTTTATTAAGATTGTAACCAGAGTCTCGCATTTTTGTTAAGACATCAAAGTATATCGTCATGTTTTTATACGAGTATATAATAAATTTGGGAATTTTTAACATTATGAGGTTTTATTGATAAGAATCAAATGAATTCACGATTTATTTGATTCTTATATCGTTATGTACTAACATTCATAACAGTTCGAATACTGAAATTATAATTTTCGGACCCATTGATGTATTACATTTTTTCTCTCAATATAAGGAATTAATTCCCGAAATTTTGCAGTATAGTTTCGTTACATCCTATGACCTATATCTTTCTTTCCTTTCATTAACTTCTTATTTTCAGAAAATATTAAACACTCCAGGTAACTCGGATCTTACATGGACTAGATTAGAAAGTCTTGTGAGCCACACATTTTTTACCATATAAGTACATGGGGGGGGTCTTCATGGATGAGTGAACAGTTCAATTCCAAGACCACTTCCCAGATACATGAACGTTTAAGACAGGACATACCATTCACTCAAATACATTAAACAATATGGATAGCCAGATGGTGTTCAGAGATATTTGGGCCATAAAGTGTCCCGTTATTTGTCATAAAGCTGAGGAAATACTTCGAAAAACCTCAAACTGAAACATGTCCCTTCTGTAGATCAAACCCGTGCCTGTTGTGTGTGATAACATTACCATTTAACTACAAGCGGTGGATACAACTTTAATATGAAGTAACTGTATGATGTGAAATCTATTTGCAGACTGTGATAACGTCGTTACCTATTAGCTCTGGTTTCGACATTCCGGTCGGAATAATTTTCCCCGAACATCTATAGCCACAATATTCTTCCTATCGTATTCGCCTTGTGTCCACCGCTGTGGTCTCGGGGTAGCGTGCTGCCTTGTCACGCAGCGGGCCCGGGTTCGATCTCCGGTCGAGACAGTTTTTCTGGGTGAGGGTTTTATCGGGGTTTTTCCTCACCTGTAAGACAAATGTCAGGAAAACTTTAAGGCTCAAACGGTCCCCGAAATCATATGACCATCGCAATCAACATCATTCATATTCATCTTAGGTTAAGCTTAGGATTAGGGACTCTCCTGGTGCACCATTATCATCATCACCCATCATATCATCGGGGCAACGTAACCCCGCTTTCCAGGCGGCCAAACCTCAGAAGTGGGTTACAAGTACGCCATGCCACGAGAGAAAACCAGGAATGTCGAAAGACCACCTGGGGCATTTGAAAAAAAAATATTCGCCTTGTTATGTATGAATGTGCGTCCACGGCTGTAGACTCGCGTTAGCATCGCTTTCTCGGGACAAGTTTCCTGGATGATGTCTTCTTCGAGGTTTTTCCTCACCATTAAGACAAATGTTAGGAAACGATAAAGAGCCAACGACCCCCGAACATTATCTGGTTATCATAATCGTCATTAACATATTCGCTATGTTTAGTATGAATGCATGTGTGTGTGTGTGTGTGTGTGTGTGTGTGATAGATAGATAGATAGATAGATAGAGAGACAAGGGAGAAAATGGTGTTTCGTCTTAATGCTGTGTTGTTTCAGATCTGACGTAGCCGCCTGATATCAACGATGGAGAAAGGGGGTGGAACGAACGTAATCTACATCTTACTCACTCCACATCTACCACAGCAACGTCAGGCGTATTTCTTATTTTCCGAATTCGATTATTTACAAGACGGGACCAAAGCTGTGGAGCGGCGTATTCCAGTAGCAACTCGATGCAATAGTGCTCTTGTTATATACTCATGATCTCTAGTATTGTTAAAGGGTGCTAATAAATGTTCATAGAATATTCCCGAATTTAGGCCATTTCTTGACCTGTTTCGGCCTCAAGAGAAACACCATCCAAAAATATTTTGGAGACTTGCAAGTAAAGTTGAGATTCCTTAGGACGGGTTACTGGCCCGACGCTAAGTATTCCAGCAATAGGGCTGCTATCTTTTAGTCTCTGGACAGAAATTAGGATACCACATTTACTCAGTACCCGATAGAACGGTTATACCGCCGTGACTCGGTCCTCAGAGTCTCGTTTGTGAAAACGGGTTGTACCACGTGAAGGTGAGGATGAGAACTGGGTAGGAGAGGTTATATACACCTCACTACTCCTTACTGTTAATAGAAAGAAACAAGCGTTTACATTTTAGTAATTAACATGTTTTTACAAAAAATAGAAAATAATAATGTTGTGTTACTTCATTCGGTAAACAGATCGAATGAGTAATACACAAAGTAAATAGAATGAAAATACCTTTCTTGCAAGAGTGGGAGGAGTTCAACTATGAGTGAGGGGAAGGGAACACAGTGTGGTACTTTTCCCATAGCTGCTATTATGTTTTTAAAAAAAATAAAATTGTTTATAAAACCATAATATTCCGGTACCTTTTAACAGAGGTAGAATGAAATCATTATTTTCTTCACTCATCTGAAAAATAAATGTTCTTACAAGGGTAATATTTATAATATAAAAATAGAATACCTGAAATCTCAGTCTTCCTCAACTTTGAATGTGTAATGTGGAGTACTTTCGAAGCATATTCTTCGAAAGTACTCCACATCACAAATCCAAAGTTGAGGAAAACAGATCTCAGGTATTCTATTTTTTTAATATTACAAGTAACCTCAACAGTGTTAAAGTTCTTAGCAAAATGTTTGAACCAAAACGATGAACAGACAGGTGAATGGAGAAGACTAAGTAACAGTGAACTACATGGTCTTTATACGAAGCCAGATATAATAAGAACAGTTAAGTCCAGTAGACTGCGATGGACAGGACATGTGACACGAATGGGGAATCAAAGACGTGCATGGAAGCTTCTTGTAGGAAAACCAGAGGGAAAAGGCCTAGTTGGTAGACCAAAAATGAGGTGGGAAAATAACTAACTATGATTTGAGGGAAGTGGATTATACAGGGAATGATTGGAAAACATTAGGGATGTATGAAGAGCTTATGTCCGCGCGGCCATGAGCCTGCGGTTTCGATAGTGTCAATGAGTTAGAGTTAGTTAACCTCAACGGTGATTCGTCATGAATTTTAAAAGTATCGGCAAGGATAAGTTTGCAATTTTTTTCGGCAATATCCAATAATTTAATAATTAGATGCAATAATCTATCTACAATGATATAACAGCCCAATGTTCGGTCTTAACCTCTCCATTGTTAGGAGTTACTAGACCAAGTTAATGTAGTCAGGCTGACTTGCCCAGTCCCCGAGTGTTTAAGGCGAGATGCCTTGGAGAAGAGCTACGAGACTTGCCTTGGTCTGATTCTCTATGGGGGAAGAAATTTTCTCGTGGAATTTCGGCCAGTATTGAACCGGTGCCCACCCAGTATCGTGAGGAATTAAGTAGCAACAATAAGGACCGGCTCCAGGTTGAACAAATACTATAACGATTGGGGGACCCGACACGCTGACCACATGCCAACCTCTTCACTAGCTGAATGATCATCTACCTCTGTGATTAATACATGTGGATGTGAGGCCAGCTTCCGGTTGGTAGGTCAAGGGCCTTCTGGGCCTGTCGTGCCATGGATTTTTTTATTTGCCCACAGACGCATTCTAATGAATGGGATGCGGTCAACATACCGACCCAATGAGACATCTAGCAGACAACTGAGGTTTTACTAGGATGGTGAGATCGGTAAATTCTGCTTAGAAGGCTCTTTATTCAGGCTTAAGTATCTTTTATTAGTGTGAAAATCTTCACACTCTGGACCCACGGCTTAAATTCTTTCTCAGAGGAACTGCTCCTTGGGTTTTCCCATCCCTAAAAATCCATCGACTCCTGCTGGGGGATGTAATAATACCTTTTTTATTATTTCTACCAGATTTTATGAATGCGGTTACATCGTAAAATGCATGATAATTGTTAAGAATATCTCATAAGTATTTATTACAACTGAATATAAGGGGGCCATGAAAATACGAGAATCGTCTTATTTGAACTGAGGTTGATAATCCCTTTGGAAAATGTCTCTCGTGATGTAATACCAACGATTGGCTCCCTGCCTGGCAATTACAGGAATGAATGACTCCTATTGGACGTAAAGGAAAAGGATTACCAACAAAGGAAACAGAAATTCGAGTGTTTCCTCTTCTTTCTCCTCCTTGCCAAGTCGACAGATTCTATTCATGTAATTTATATATCACTGGCGATCGGTTGGGAATAATTGAAATTGGGTTAGTCACCAAGTTCGATATTCTTTTATCTATAACTCTTGAATGTTGTCACAGATTTATATCCCTTATCCGAGTGAATGGGTATGGTTTCTTACTCTCGTTCGATTTTGAGACCTCTCCAATATTTTAAAAAGAAACGTTAAAAGAAATTAAATAGGTGTCCCGAAAAGAGATGTAACCCATACAAATCGAATGTTGAGTTTTCAGTTGATTAGTGATCTATCCGAAGAGTATCACGACATGGTGCATCTAAAATTATCCACACTCTCTTCCAGACCTATTTTATTTATTTTTAAAAGTTGGCTTTCAAGCTAATATAGTGATCTATATGTAACAAAATGGTGGAATCAGGTAGTCAAGTCATGAATAGCAGTGCAGAAAACCAATTATTGCACATGTGCAAATTAATTCCATCACAGTTCCGTGGATTCTAATCAGAATCTTAGAGAAATTGAGTGAACATAAGAAAGACACAAATAATGCAACGAAATAACATTAAATGCAAAATAAATATTGAAAACTGATAACGTTAGAAATTGTTCTAACTGAATCAGTGTTCAATTGTATTTTCTATTCCTAATTACAGCATTTTTAGTTATTAAATGTGTGATATTTTTCCATTCTATACAGATAGATCACTTTTGCACTCAATTCTGTATTAAATTGTTAATATTTACTTAGTAACATGCAATTTTGTACTTGAATTGGCTGTATATGATTCCAACAGGATGAGAGATTAAAATTTATGATATAATAAAGTTAAAAGCCTAAAGATTACATTATACTTTTTTTTTTCGTTTTCCCAACAATTTGTAGTTTGGAGAATAGATCTGTTTTTTGGGCAACTATTCAATTATTAATTATTCAATAAATGAAACTATCAAAGTTTTATATGATTATCATAAATATTTATTTTATTTGTCATTCATAACAGTTGTTTCAATATACGGTATCTTCATCAGATGAATGACATAAATATATATTTTTTATAATTTACTAGCTAATACCCGGTGTGCGCTGCCACGCCTAAATAAATGAAAATTAATGAGTTTTAATGTTTTGTTGAAGAAGTGAAAGGAAAAATAACTATACATTTATATTTTTTAGATACCCCGTGCTGATTACCCGGTGTTGTCCGGGAATCTACGTATCCCGATCTTCTTGACATAAATGAGCTGAAATAAAAAAAATTAATGTGTTTTAAATAAGAAGAAGGACAAATTTATATCGTAATTATTTTTAGATACCCTGTGCTTATTATCCGGCGTTGTCTGGATATCTACTCATCCCGATCTTCTTGGCATAAATGAGCTAAAAGACAAAATTCGTTATTGTGAGTTATCCGTAAAAGAATACCCTTCATGTGCTGCTATATTTGCATAGGAATCTACGAACTTGTCTCGATCTTCTTGGCATCAATGAAAGACAAAAATGGTTATTGCGACTTATCCGTAAGAGATAAACATATGCTGTCAGGGACTTTTTTGTAGAGGTTTTTGAGATATTCAATTCTGTGTACATTAATTTTGTGTATTTGTTATGGTTTAGGTAGCGGAAGCCATATAAACGACCAAAAAGCTATTTTTTCATGTTTTCCACTACAAAGGGCGATTTTTAAGGGTGTAGGAGTTGGGTATCACAACTCTCTTATGGCCTATGTTCATCTCGGGAATATCCTGAACATTTTGCATAAAGCCCCATCACAATCGGATCAACGGTATGGCCGCGCATAAAGTACAAACAAACATTTTTATATATTAGATGTGTATAAAGTGATCCCACAACAGGCCCGGAGGCCCTTGGGGTACTAGGAGGTTAAGGCTCCCACCTTTTTCTAGACAATCGGCACTTTTTGTCAGCCGGGTTGTCAACCCTGCGTGATGGCCGCCTTTACTCCCAGAACAAGCGTCTGGTACTCATTTCCGTTAGAGGCTGAGTCGACCCCAGGGTCACAGTGCCGCCAGAGGGTTGGGTCAGTTTAAAAATCCTGACCCCAACGGGACTTGAACCCTCGACCCTCCGGCTTGTAGCTCAGTGCCTTAACCACTACGCTACATTGTGCCCCATTAGATGTGTATAGTGAACAATAGTTGTCTAGGTATAGAATAGAAATACTTATAATTATTTATGGAATTCATCTAATGCAAATACAGTGCGTTGAAACAGCTGTTATGAATGTCAAATAAAATAAACATTTAATGAAAATCATAGAAGCTTTAATAGATTTATTCATCAAGTACATAAGGATTTTCATCAAGTAAGTACCAAATCAACTGATTGAATTATTAATTCCCCACTACATGGGACATGTAATGAAGGTGTTAACTTCCTCTTTTATTATAAACAAATTTGAAGTGACTGAATTAGTTAACTCAGACGATAGTCTTTGGGAGTCTAATTCAGGGAGTATGGGTACAAGTCACGGTGTCTCACAGACTGGGAGTTTTGTTATTTTATGATTTTCCTTATTCGTCAAAAACCCAATGATAGGATGTAATTTTATCTCCACCATCCATTTAAGAAATAATCAATAAATAATTTTAAAAATTAATAATTGTATTAGTAGTTGTGTCCCGAGCAAGTGGTTAAGGCAAGACATTTTCTCATGAAATTTCTGCCAATATGGGACTGGTGCCCACCCAGTATCGCGAGGAATTTAGGTACATATTATAGCCTCACTAGCGGCTAGCTTTTTTTCCCCGCAGCTGTTATTTATAGCGCGATCAGTATAGCACTGGACAGCAGACGCGGGGATTTCACTATACACTACTGACGCACTCGCAACGGGGAACGGACAGCGTAGGATCGCGGTGATACAACCACACTTTCGTAACTATTTTACAAATTGTCGTACTTACCAATGTTATTGAAGCAGGTGCTGGAACAATTCACCTTCGTTGTCCATACATTTTTGACACCTCTTTACAAAATTTGTTGTACAGAATATGGACTGCTGAACGTAACGGATTGTTTACACCCGGGAACCGTATTTGAAAAAGTCTTCGTACTTGGGTGGCAGACTGAGTTAACAAATATTGATCATAAATAAATACACGTTGTTCAGTAGAAAAATTATTAGTCATTATACAGTTTACACTTTACACTAATGCACACGTCATTCAGTTTACACTTTTACACACCTGTTTTATAAGACACAAATTTTAAAATTGAAATAACTTATACAAATACGTCATTCAGTACACAAGGAAAATCGAGCGAGCATCTTATCCACTCGAAGCTCACAATTTGACTGCGACCGTGAATGCGTGGGATATGTTTGCATACTGCTGAGTCTGCGCACATTTCAAGTCCCGTGTCTGCACGTGTAAGCCTTCGTCACCGCACAGCACATACCCCGCGTCTGCTGCCCAATGCTATACTGATCTCACTGTATAATTAAATACAAAGATGCCGGCAACCGCCACTATAATAACTCCGCGTGTTAATCATTGTGAAGCATAGTCGCGCGGAACCCGATTTTATATAAACGGACAACCATCATAGTGAGGCGATAATATAATAATTAGCGGCTCCAGGACTTGAGAAAGCCATCTATGACGGCAGGAGGATATAACATGCTCACTATGTTACACATACACTGACTAGGGATATTTTATGCCCTGGAAAAATTCGTCGAGCACGGCCGGATTTGAACCCACGTAACTTCAGGCAATAGATGTGAGAACTGTAACCACTAATAAACCGGACCGACACCAGCACGTAAACTTGAATATTTTTTGTTTATATCCCCTTTAGGAACAAAATTAGACCATTAATGTGATAACACAGTGGAAATTAAAAATAGAATCGCACATACAAAACAAGCAATAAATGTTTTAAACTCCCTTTGGTGGAGAAAAATATTACAACAAACAGAAAAATAAAAATATATCAAACCATAGTTCAGAACGTTTTAACAAATGGTGCTGCAATTGGCAAATCCCTACCAGGGAAATGAAAAGACTTTTAAGTAGAGAAATGGATGTTTTAAGAAGATCAGCTCGAAAATCTAAAATGGATAGAATACGAGATACAGAAACAAGGGAAATTATAGATGTACAAGAGGAGCCGGGCATCATAGACATGACAGAAAAGAAAATATTATATTGGTATGGCCATGTCAAAATAATTCTAGAGCAAAGATTGTGTAAAATTATTATTGAATGGATCCCAATGGAAAGTAGGAAGAAAGAAAGGTCAAAGAAAACCTGGATAAAAGGTGTGCAAGCGGCTATGATTACACTGAACAACAAAAAATAAACTTTTTTTTTATCTCAGAAAGAAAAATATGTGATTCTGGTAGTATTTGTTTTCCTGAATTCAAATATGATATCGGTTTTTCTCCATCGCGTAAGGTTTCCGATAGATAGGAATTTATAATTTCAAACACTTTAATATTTTCTACATTCGTACCTACACAATATTCGAACATTCGGACTCACCTAGAAAGTACGAAATGACGATTTTCTGCTATATTCTCCTGTGGAGCATCCCTCTTGATGGTCCAACAATAATCGGCCAGCATATTAGGATTCCATTTGCCTTGATATATCTTTTCCATAGCTGAAATTTCCTGATAAAAGTGTTCCCATGTCTCAATGGACAAATAGACGAAAAAACGTTTATTAAAAAGACAATTATTTAAAACCATTAATTGAAATTGAAGTAAAAAACTGTGGGTGATGGATAAATTCTCAATACATATTTGACAACACGATAAAAAACTGCATTAAGTACAACTATTGGTACTCATGAGACAAAAATCATGTTGACCAGTGTTATTAGAGAATTGGAAAAAGCTCAAAGGTAGGACAAAGAGGAATGGAGTTTGGTTTCCGGAAGACGGTGGCAGCAGTCATGATAACGGATGATGATGATGATGATACTGGGTCAGGTACAGATTTCTTATTTACAAAGTCTGCTAGAAAAAAACGTTACATTTTAATAATATATAAGATTGTGATATACATTATTTAAACCAACAATATTATTGTTCATTCATTGAATGAATAACAGTTGAGAATAGAGATAATATCAATGAATGTATAACTGAACGAGTTTTGTACGTTGTTTTTTGTACATTAGAATGATTATACATAATAAAAGCAAATTAATATGTCAATTTCCTAATGAGAGAGTCAAACAAAATCCTTTTATACCTATGACATTAACAGTTGCACCTATTGAAATATTGTGTTTGGAAGATTAGTTTCACCATTTGTAAAATAATGACGTGACAGTCCAATTTTGCCGTTTGTTCTGTAAAATTAGTATAAACTATATATTTAAAAAAACTGATTACAATTAATCAATGCCATGTAACTGCATACGAATATTTGGATGAAAGTTAATCCTCCTTTTTTTACCTACTATACTAACTAAAAAACTAACTAACTCACTGGCACTATCGAACTCTTAGGTTCATGCCGGGCTGACATAGTTCTTCATATATGCCTATCCTGAGTTAACGTTTTCAAATCAAAGACTGTATAATTTACTTCTCTCAGTAATGGTTAATGATATTCTTCCATCTCATTCTTGGTCTACCAACTGGCATTTTTCCCTCTGATGTTCCTACAAGAAGCTTCCATGTCCCTCTTTCATCCCCATTCCCCATTCGTGTCACATATCCTACCCATCGGAGTCTACGGGACTTAACTATTCTTATTTTATCAGGTTTCCTATAAATATCATGTAGTTCACTGTTATGTAGTCTTCCCCATTCGCTTGTCTGTTCATCTCTGTTTTGCCCAAAAAGTTTCCTAAGGAATTCATTCTCAAATACTCGATCTCTTATACTATTATACAAAAAATATAAAATGCACATGGAAAGGTAGAACTTAAAAACTCTTAACAAAAATCTCTGAAACAATAGATACATTAATAAAAAATTGTACTATTTGAAAGATCACCATGGAATATGTTATTCTTTATTATTTTTGTTATTATTATTATTAATATTATTAATATTAATATTAATATTATTATTATTATTATTATTATTATTATTATTATTATTATTACTACTACTACTACTACTACTACTACTACTATACTACTACTACTACTGCTACTACTACTACTACTACTACTACTACTACTACTACTATTATTATTATTATTATTATTATTATTATTATTATTATTATATCTTGCGAAGCACAAACGTACGAGGTAGAGACAGAGTTAAAGAGGCTGTAATCACCAAAGTTATGTAAAACGTATTGTGTATTAATGAATTTCAAATTTTAAAGAATCATTTAAAAATCTGGATATAATAGAATTTTTAAATATTCTGTAAAAAGCTATTTTTTAATAAATGTAATTATTTATTTAATAGTTGGATTTCTTCCAATCACTCTCCGGGATCTAACTGAGCCAAAACAAATTTGTGGAGTTATAATTATGTTTTTTGTTACATGTATCATTAAGCAGCAAATTATTTACATTTAAAAAAATGGGTGTAAATTTTATACGGATTTTTTTTACAATGTATCCTATTCTGCCACTTAACCTTAACTCAAGAGATAAAACGAAACATGAGGATGCTATCTTGAGTAGTTTATAGAGTGAGAAGAAATTGACCTCTCTGTATCATACAGATAACAATGGGACTGAAAAAGATTATGTGCTGCAGAGTACGCTTTGATTTCACAGGATAGTGATTTCCAGTTCCGCTGACCCAATTGTTTTTATCTTTGTTACTTCAGAGTTAAATGCTGAATTTTTGTTCCAGTTAAAAAATAAACCCTCTATACGACCAAAACTATAAACTGCGAGTTAATACATGACATGGCTCAGTGTAAATAAATTCAGGGAATTAAAAGAAATTAAGACAAGACGACTGTTTTAAATAAGATGTAAAATATATCAGAATTTTAGTAAATGATTCAAAGACTATTATCAAACAATTGTAACTACAATAGAATGATAACACTGGTCAACATGATTTTTGTCTCATGAGTACCAATAGTTATACTTAATGCAGTTTTGTATCGTGTTTTCAAATATGTATTCGGAATTTCTCCATCACCCACAGTTTTTTTATTTCAATTTCAATTAATGGATTTAAATAATTATTTTTTAATAAACCTAGATTTCTTCCCGGATATTCTTGGCGCAATGAGTGATGAGCACAGGGAACACTTTCATCAGGATATTTCAGCTATGGAAAAGAGATTTCAAGGCAAATGGAATCCTAATATGCTGGCCGATTATTGTTGGACCATCAAGACAAATGCTCCATAGGCGAAATATAGCAGAAAATCGTCATTTCTTACTTTCTAGGTGAGTCCGAATGTTTGAATATTGTGTAGTTACGAATGTAGAAAATATTAAAGTGTTTGAAATTATAAATAGCTGTCTCTCGGAAACCTTGTGTGATGGAGAAAAACCGATATCATATTTGAATTCAGGAGACAAAATACTATCAGAATCACATATTTTTCTTTCTGAGACAAAAAAAAGTTTATTTTTTGTTTCACAGTGTTATTTGAGCTTATGGAATGTACTAGAAAATACGAGCCGTAGGCATGGCGAACCTTTGACCAATCACGGTAAGTGGACGTTGACTACTCGAAGGCTGTAAAAAAAGCATTAATTACAGAAGTGTGTGCGGCCAATAAAGAGTAAAAGTCAGGTGAAGTTTCTACAAGCATCCAGGCGTCGAAAAACAAATTCAGGTACTCAGCTGAAATTTGAGAAGTGAATGCTGCGTTAGCCATTCATAATAGAGGTCTAGAATTTTCTGGCGTGCTGGCGATGCTTACGTCATTGGTACGGTACTTGATAAAACGATATATCACTTCGATTGGGTTTGATGGGCTCAATATTTTTTTTTTAACTTTTACATATATTTTTAACATTTTACACCTCCTTTCGGATAGAAAATAAAATCTCATTCTATCTAGTGTTAATTGGTCGAAAATCAAGGGGGATGCAACCGCACCCTCTGTACCCACCTCGCTACGCCCACGTCCACTAAATTTCTTCTACAATCCCCAGAACAGTGCAATATTGTGAATCATTGTGAACGTGAAATGAGTGTAAAAGAAAATAAAAATCCGAAATATATATGTTATGAATACATAGTATTTTATATAGATTTTTAATTGTTTTATAGATTATTTTAATTATTCAAGCAAAGTCTTTTCAAATAGAGTTTAGACATGATATAGTTCAGAGCAAAGTTTCGCTTAGCTAACTGTAAACATCCCTACATTTAGTTTATTGGAATGTTAGTGAGTACAGTTAGGGTAACTAGAGGTCAAATTGAGTATATAATACTTGAGAAGTGAGGGTCTCGTGTCTGTCTGTCTGTGTAAACTGCTGAAGGGTAAGTCACCGACCATTTTTCTTAATATGTAGTCTCGACTTCAGAAATGTAATGAAGTACAATTAACTATTTTGATATTAAATTTTCAAAAGGGATATAATATTTTTAAACATGTAGATTAGGGTAGAATGATAACTTCCACAACCCCCTCTCTCTCAGACCCCAGAAAGTACTGTAGTTTTTAATATAGGCTTAGATTAGCTATTTAGGGCTAGAATACTTAGGGATTCTAATTATTTATACTTAGTAATAAACTAGTTTAAAATAAGACTCCTTTTGTTTATTTCAACACATGTATAACTATACATCCTCATACTAACGCTCGGCTAGATAAACGCTACCTGATTTTCCAAGTCCCGAAGGTCCTTTAAGCCTAAGAAATCCAGTTGGGCTTATAATAATATACATAAATCAGATAAGTGCAGAGAAAATAAAAAATGACTTTGAAATATATAATCATATCTGATAACTTAAGTGTATACAAAAAATATTCTGATGTATGGATATACACAAATATATACATATAATGAACAATGAACAATAAAAACTTCTGAAATATAGATAGTATTATTATTATTATTATTATTATTATTATTATTATTATTATTATTGAAAACCCGCTGAAACCTGTCCCAAGCCAGGGGGAGGAGTAACAACCTCGTTAAAAAACCAGGGTTCAGTGTGCTCGACTAATATTGTATATTGACTTAACTTGGCAGAGAGAGTGAGATGGAGATACAAGGGTAGATCGTTGACCACTTTTAGTCCAGATACAAAAGAAACAACCCATCCTTTTGTCAATTTTCCTCTCCCCCCCCTTCACCTATTAACATCTGGCGAAGAAAAAATCTGACAACACTGGTGCAAGTGACAGAGGTGAGTACTGTTGTCTCATTCTACAAATTTCTCGTAAAGTTATACCAGAGAGACTATAGTACCCTCTGAGAGCCCTTTCCTAAGATTGCTGCCTTGTAGTTTGATGTTGGTTCATCAAAGGTTAGAGCAAGACAACCTTGATCAATGATCACCCGATCCTTCAGGTTAGAGGTTGTTGGGTGGGCCAGCTCCTCACTCATTGTAAAAAATACAAAATGCTAAAACAACCGAATCTTAAGCCTCGGAAACAATGCATATTACAAACTGATAGTCCATAAGTCCGCAGTCATTTACGTATTTTTAAAACTCATGTTAATTATTAATATTGGTTGGAGAACACCCTCAATCAGGAGAGAAATTCTCAAAACGAATGAATTAATATTATTGAACTAACTAACTCACTGGCATTATCGGACCAGTAGGTTCATGGCGAGCGGACATAAGTTCTCCATACATCCCTATCCTGAGTTAATATTTTCCAACATCCTCTGTATAATCTACTTCCTTCAAATAATGGTTACTGTTATTCACCCATCTCATTCTTGTTCTACCAACCGGTCGTTCTCCCTCTAGTTTTCCTATTAAAAGCTTCCATGTCCATCTTTGATTCCCTATTCGGACCACATTTCTTGCTCAATGCAGAGCACTAAACTTAACTCTTCTTATTATACCCGGTTTCCTGTAAAGATTATGTAGTTCACTTATGTAGTTTTCTCCATTCCCATTATTATTTTTTATTTCAGGATTGTTTCTGTTATTACACAGGTATCCTCAACCAAATATACAATTGTTTTTCTTCCACACATCCCGGTCTTGCGTGTCTGCTTCTGTCATATGTATCTTCTTCATGTTGTCTTGAATTTCCTTTATCCACGTTGGCTTTGGTCTACCACATTTCCCTTTACCAGGAGGTACATATTTCAATACTTCTTTGTTTGTTTGTGTGTCCCTCTTTCTTATAATAATAATAATAATAATAATAATAATAATAATAATAATAATAATAATAATAACAGTGAGCTACATAATAATGGACATATCCATCCATAGTAATTCTGCCCGAGGGCAGGTCTTTCACTGCAATCATAGCATTTTCATGCTATGCTTTGCAGCTTTACTAGGGAATTGTTGGTGTGGTAGCATCCTGTTGCTTTCCACACCGGTGAAGGATGATGAGATGATAAGGATGATGATGATGATGATGATGATGATGACCATATGATTTCGGGGACCGTTTGGGCCTTAAAGTTTTCCTGACATTTGTCTTATAGGTGAGGAAAAACCCCGAGAAAAACCTCACCCAAAGAAACTGCCCCGACCGGGGATTGAACCCGGGCCCGCTGCGTGACAAGGCAGCACGCTACCTCGAGACCACAGCGGTGGACTAATGGACATAAACGATACAATAATTAATGCAATAAAAATTGTATAAAAATGCGCTATCTAGCATTACGAGTTTTATAAACTGATATGTAAAGATTGTAATAAATTTTATATAGGCTGGACAAATAGAAACTTCAACATAATATTTAAGGAACACGTCAGAGATTTTATGCGCGGGTGGCAAATCAAGCTACGCTAAACACATAATTACCATTGGTTATCGCATGCACACAATTGAACACGTTTTATCGATAGTTCACCGAGAAAGAATACCAACCAAAATCAATCTACTGGAAGAGCTTGAAATCTTGAAACAAGTCGACAACAACTTGTTTTTTAATGAGAACACACCTCAAACATAAATCCCTTATATGAGATATTTAAAAACCAATCAATTCCTACTGGAGACGCATTAGGACCTTAACTACTAGTAGCGCATACTCGTCCTGCTGATGATGGAATTTAACTTCCGAAAGACCTACAGTTATACACCATTTTAACAAAGTTGAGGACGACGGCTCCTCCCAAAAGGTACATTCTAATTTTTAATTTTTATCTTATATCTAAAATTAAAATTGGAAAATATGTATCGGAAGAAATTAAACTAACAAAACGCCTTGGTCAATGATATAGCATATCACCCACATTATTTAAAATATTTATACATAAAGCACTGTCAAACTGGAACACAAAATGTTCAGGAATGGGAGTACCAATTGGAAAAGGATCAAGAGATACAATATATACACTGCTATTTGTGAATGACCAGATAATAATTGCTTAAGAATATGAAGACATGGAGTGTATGTTCAAAGAATGTTTGGACGAATACGATAACTGGGGTTTGAAAATAAATTTAGAAAAAATATTTTACATGGGATGTGGAGCAGAAACCGAAGATTTAATATTAGAAGATCAAAAGGGGTAAATCAGAGGATGTGAAGAATTTGAGTATCTGGGAGTAAAAGTGGATAAACAAGAAAGTGATATTAAAAACATAATAAAGGTAGAGCAATAACAGCAATGATAAATTGAGTTTAATTGAACAAATATAAAAAAGTAAGTTACAATTATATAATTCAATAGTGCGAAGTACTGTCACATATGGAGCTGAAGTTTGGAAATTCAACAAAAACTTAGAAAAAAACTTGTGTCTATGGAAATGGATTTCTTGAGGAAAGCAATAAGATGTTCAAAATGAGAAAAAAATAAGAAATACCCTCATACGAGAAAAAAATGAATATTAGATATTCAATAGTATATTATATGAGATACAATCAATTAAATTGGTATGGGCATGTACGACGATTGCAAGATGAAGGGTTACCCAGAAAAAAAAAACATTGGAAGGGTGTCCACCTGGAAGAAGAAGGAAAGGAAGACCTCGAACCTCGTGGATGCAAGAAATAAGAACTGAAATGAGAACAAGAGGACTGGAGAAAATTGAGTGGATGGATAGAAACGAGTGGAGAAGGAAAATAAAACTTTAGGCACAGAAGGATATGTAAACATTGAAAATTTGTATATAAATAAAATTATTATTATTTTATCTAAGCTTAGCCTGTTTATTATCCTGCAGGAGATTATTCACTAGAATATGTTAATCGTTCTTTCCATTTTCTTTCGGTCTACCGACATCTCTTTTTTTCCTCTTGGATATAAATTCAGACTGCTCTAATTATCACTTTATTAATTGACTCTATCTATATGAGTGTTCCACTCTCTTTTTCTAGTTTATATAAGTCTTTTGACGTCAATTACATCGCTGTCTCACATCCTCGTTTTTCATTTTGTCTAATCTGGTTTTACCAACTATGGCTCGTTGTTTATTAATTTCTGGGTATTCATTCTGCGCTGCGTCTTTTTTGTCCCTGTCCGAGTTTCAACAGCATATGTCATCACTGGACTTACTCTGGTTTTATAAATGTTCTCTTTACTTTCAGTGTTATGATATTTATTTTTCCATGTGATATATATTTTACGGGTAAGTTACCCATTTTCTGGAGGTTTTTGATACCTGCATCTTACTTAAGTCCCGATGGCTAGTTAAATTTACCTCTAAGCATTAAACACATATGACATGTTCAACATTTCTGCCGTTGATTTCCAACTTGCATCTCACTGGTTCTTCAGATATGTACTTCATTTTTTTCTTATTAAATGACATCCCGAAATTCCACCACTTTACGACCGGCCTGAGGATTATTATCATACTCTTACAAGAAAATTCCGGACTGAAATGTAGAAAATTATAAAAATAATTTAAAAGTAAACTTTGAACGTTCTCTGAAACTTAGAAAAATATTATAAGACATTACAAAAATCGCAAATACGTATATATATATATATATATATATATATATATATTCTATAATGTTCTGCCCTAGGGCATGCCTTTCTCTGCAATGACACCATCCCCATGCTATGTTTTGCAGTTTTACTAGGGAATTACAGATGTGGTAGCTGCCCGTTCCTTTCCACACCGAGGATGATAATGATGGCCAGATGATGTTCGGGGACCGTTTAGGCCTGAAAGCTTCGTGACATTTGTCTTATACTGTAGGTGAGGAAAAGAAATCTCACCTAGGAAACTTGTCCCAATTGGAAATAGAACCCGGGCGTCACAAGGCAGCACACTACCACGAGACCGCAGCGGTGGTCATATATTAGAGAACTATTTAACAATATATTCTGTAATATAAAAATATATGTGATAAATGTAAAATAAATATAATTTCTATAGACCTATAAAATGGGGCACACCGTAGCGTAGTGTTAAGGCACTGTGCTACAAGCTGGAACGTCGAGGCTTCGAGTCCCGGCCGGGTCAGGATTTTTAAACCGACCCAAACCCTCTGGCGGCACTATGAACCTGGGGTCGACTCAGCCTCTAACGAAAATGAGTACCAGGCGCTTGTTCTGGGGTAAAGGCGGCCGTCACGCAGGGCTGACGACCCGGCTCACATCAAGTGCCGATAGTCTACAAAAGTGGGAGCCTTAACCTCCTACTACCCCAAGAGCCTCCTGAGGCCTGTAGTGGGATTACTTTACTGTACGTAGGCTGTACTGTGTCCACCGCTGTGGTCTCGAGGTAGCGTGCTGCCTTGTCACGCAGCGGACCCGAGTTTGATTCCCGGTCGGAACAGGTTCCTGGTTTCATTTCGGGGTTTTTCCTCACCTGTAAGAGAAATGTCACGAAGCTTAGGGCCCGACGGTCCCCAAAAATCATCCCGCCATCATCATCATCATCATCATCATCCTTATCATTATCATCATCGTCCTTCACTTGTGTGGGAAGCAACGGGAAGCTACCACACCTATAATTCCTTAGCAAAGCTGTGAAGCATAGCATGAAAATGCTGTGATTGCAGTGCAAGACCTGCCCATGGGCAAAATTACTGTGGATGGATAGATGTATATATATATATATATATATATATATATATTCCACCGCTGTGGTCTCGAGTTAACGTGCTGCCTTGTCACGCGGCGGGCCCGGGTTCGGTTCCCGGTCGGGACAGGCTCCTGGGTGAGGTTTCGTTTCGGGGTTTTTCCTCACCTGTAAGACAAATGTCAGAAAGCTTAGGACCCAATGGTCCCCGAAAATCATCCGGCCATCACCATCCTTATCATTATCATCGTTGTCCTTCACCGGTGTGGAAAGCAACGGGAAGTTACCACACCTATAATTCCCTAGTAAAGCTGCAAATCATAGCATGAAAATGCTATGGATGGATGAATATATATATATATATATATATATATATATATATATATACATATATATATATATTAGACAACTATTAACAAATACATTTATTCTGCAATATAGAGATATAACAAATAAACGTAAGAGAAAAATAATCTCTAGTAGGCTTATAAGAATATGGTGACGCATTGTTGGGCTGGCATTTGAGTTTACGGACGGCGACGAGAGCCAAGTCTGGAATCACATAGTAAAAAAAATACGTTAATAAGTAGGCGACTCACGAATCGGTGAGCCCGCAGAGAAAAATCGACATGCGTTTATACCTCCATTCTGGAAGAGTCGGTCTCTCGATCTTTCTATTCGAGAGGAATCCCAACCGGTATCCAGATTGTGCCTATCCACGCATATATAAGGAGGTGCGAGGTTCTCACAAATCAGTCGTATATGGATTGAGGACGAGTAAAAGTTGCTTAAGTGTGAAGAGAAGAAGATTTTCTAATTAAAATCGTCAGTGAGTGTGGTGAGCTGGAGTATAAAATAACTGTTTGTAATAAGTTTATTTTAGCAGAAAATTATTTGTTTGTACAAAGTGAAATACAGTAACGAGAAAGCAATAAAGGAAAATTGGAAATTTTATGTAAACATTTGTGCAATTAAATGAAAAAAAAAATCCACTATTTTCCATCATTACGGTCATCCCAGGACATTTGGTTTCAGAAGTAAGAAGGAGAAAGTGATACAAGAATATATGTCTAATAAATAGAAATATATATATAAGGAAATCAATAAAAGTATTCTGAAATGTAAAACACACACACACATACAAATATATATATATATATATATATATATATATGCAGGGTTCGCTAGTATATATATACTAGCGGACTCTGCAGACGTTTTCCTGCCCGAACGTTCAATTCTCATGTCATGGCCGGACGATAAAACTATAAGTTACTTTTTTACCATAAAATTCACTAATTAATAAGTTCGAAAGAAAACTCCTCACTGCCATACGTTTAGCGTGCATGATGACGTCACACTTGTCGGAGAATATGTTGATAATGCAGGTGACTACACATCTTATATAAAAAAATGCCTATAACCCGATCGCAGCGCCACCTGCCAAGCCAAATTGTGAATCAAAACCATCCACGGACCCACTCAAACACACATACAAAATG
The DNA here is from genome assembly GCA_030220185.1 of Diploptera punctata. Lineage (NCBI taxonomy): Eukaryota > Metazoa > Arthropoda > Insecta > Blattodea > Blaberidae > Diploptera > Diploptera punctata. The sequence goes on from JASPKZ010008858.1 coordinate 160,483, forward strand.
TCATCAAAAACGGCCCTGTCGTTTAGATAGTTTTTAATTTCGGGTTTCAAGCAAACCTCTACTTCTAATTGTCGAATTTCGCTCATTTCGGATAATATGTACTTCGATTTATTTTAATACGATATACTGAGTTTTGTTGCGAAACATCGAAAAATATAACCGCTAGAGCGATTTTTAAATTTTCACTTCAGGCAAACTCCTACACCTAATGTTTTAGAGAGTCGGATTGTGATTCTAAAGCACCAAGGGACCAAATCAGGCACTCAAAAATATTGTATCAAAATCCACCCAGTCGTTTAGAAGGAGTTCAGTTACAAACACACGTACAGAATAATTACTGTATATTTATAGCTTTTTATTATAAAAAATATATACAATGTATGAGAAGGCCAATTAGTAATATTAATTACTGTGGTTCACAATCAGTCAATGCTAAAATATTAATGGACACTAAGTTATAAAGAGGGTTTAAAATTAATAATGTTCTAATTGTTCTTTTAATTTTGAAACAGAAAGATTCTTTTACAATCCTGAATATTACTGAACATATTCAAAGACTGTGACAAGTTCTATATAGGTAGAACGAAACGAAGCTTCAACATAAGGTTTAAAGAACATCGTAACGATTTCGTATACGCATATGGAAAGTCTAATTACGCTAAGCACATAATAAACGCCAGTCATAGAATGAACTCAATAGAAGACATCCTTACAATAGTACACAAAGAGGGAAATCCAACTAAAATCAACAAATTGGAAGATCTGGAAATTATCAAGGAAATAGACAACAAGCTTTTAATAAATGATAGCATTTCCAGACTAAACAACCCACTATACGATATCGTCAGGAAGAAGCTTTAGTCACGACAAAGCCACATTAAGACCAGCAGCATCAAACATCATACTGGATGTTGTAGCGAAGAGGGACCTGCTGAAGATGGAACGGATGTTCTGAAAGGCCTACAGGCATAAAGATTACATATTTTATAAGTTGAGGACGACGGATTTTACCTAAGAAGGTATATTTTAACTTATTTTATTTTATGACTCTCCACCTCAGCGGTTTTAACAATGAATTTTATTAGTATTGATATTCATAGATACCACCTCATCAATATGCTCAGTTTTACTAAATTTACACTTATTTAAATATATATTGCGTGATAGTTAGCAGAGATATACAGCACATATAGCTAAATTTTTGTATAAATTATTCTTATATAAAGTAAGCAACTAAATACGTACAATGCATTGATGCCAGAGTAAGAATTTTTAATTTTATAAAAGGCGGTTTTTATATATATTTATGAGACCGCTGTGGTCTCGAGGTAGCGTGCTGCCTTGTCACGCAGCGGGCCCGGGTTCGATTTCCGGTCGGGACAGGCTCCTGGGTGATTTTTGTTCGGGGTTTTTCCTCATCTCTAAGACAAATGTCAGGAAGCTTAGGGCTCAACGGTCCCCGAAAATCATCCGGCCATCATCATCATCCTTCACCGGTGTGAAAAGCAACGGGAAGCTACCACACCTATAATTCCCTAGTAAAGCTGCAAAGCATAGCATGAAAATTGTATGATTGCAGTGAAAGACCTGCCTTTGGGCAGAATTACTATGGATGGAGATATATATACACACAATATGTAAAAGGAAATAAAACAACTATATAGTAATATACGTACTATAAAATGTAAATAGAAAATGTAAAATATTAGTATCTATCTGATGAGTATACAAATAAATTAAAAATAATATTCTGAAAAATACAAGCATGTCAAAGGGAATAAAGAAATGCTATGCAATAGGTATCGGACTATAGTTGCTCCCGTTAATACACTGCTCAAAAAAATTAGGGGATATTGTAGAATTACCTACTAAGACTATGTTTTTTGGAATAGTATTAGATGCAATCACTTTCTATTACTCCACGATAATGTAAACAAGAGTTTGAAGTTGTTACGTAACCTTGGTACCACACCAGAGGGCAGTGTCTGTACAGTTGATGTGAAAGGGTGATGTGGGGGTGAATGTTTTGTTGCTGTTTTTAAATCCAGTCCAGTTTTCAGTTAGTGAATGACTTGCCTTAGGGGCAGTAATGCCTCGACAACGTGATTTACCTGAACCAATGGCTTGGAGGGCCATAGGAAGGATGGAAGCTGGACAGACACAACAAGAGGTGGCACAAGCCATTTGGGTGTCTCAAAGCGTGATTTCCAGGCTTTGGAATCGTTTTCAAAGAACATACTGTTCACAGAAGAGCCGGACAAGGTCGACCATGGGCAACAACAGCAAGGGATGACCGTTACCTCATGTTAACAGCCCGTCGGAATAGACAGCAGAATGCAACTCAACTGCGAAATACACTTCAAACAGCAACAGGACGCAGGGTGTCAACTCAAACTGTCCGTAATTGACTGCATGGAAGTGGTCTCTATTCCCCTAGGGCCATAGTGTGTACCAGGTTAACTCCACAACACCGTAGGGATCGCAGAAACTGGGCGGAGAAACATCGTGGGTGGAGGCATGCCGAATGGGATCAGTTCTTTTTTCTGATGAGTCGCGATTCAACGTGGAATGTGATAGTCGGCGTGTATTCATCTGGAGGGAAAAAGGGACACGAAACAATCCAGCATTTGTACGTGAAAGATCCCCATATGGTGGCGGTGGATTGATCGTGTGGGCAGGAGTCAGTATTGGTGGACGTACGGACCTCTACGTCATCCAAGGTGTACTTTGACTGCGGTAAGGTATAGAGATGAGATTCGCCGCATTTTGTCGTGCCTTATGCTGGTGCCATAGGTGATTATTTTCTTTTTATGGACGATAATGCACGACCCCACAGAGCTGGCTTGGTGGACGACATGCTGGAAGTGGAGGGTATCGAGCGTATGCAATGGCCAGCTTCCTCCCCGGACTTAAATCCGATAGAGCATGTGTGGGGCGCATTGCAGGCAGACCAGCACCTCCCACAACTGTTCCAGAGCTGCACATTGCTCTTATGGAAGAGTGGCCTCGTATCCCCCAAGAACTCATTGCTAACCTCATTGCATCAATGTCACACAGGTGTGAGGCAGTGTTGGCCGTTCGAGGAGACCATACACCATACTAAAGAAACATTTTCACCCATGTTAATGCTGCTTTGTTTGTTTGTCATATTCCTAATCTGGATCTCTTAGACATCTGGTGTGGTACAAAGGTTACGTAACAACTTCAAACTCTTGTTTACATTCTTTTGGAGTAATAGAAAGTGATTGCATCTAATACTGTTATTGAAAACATAGTCTTAGTAGGTTATTTTACAATATCCCCTAATTTTTTTGAGCAGTGTAGTAATTTGTCCTTCAGTTCTTAACAGTTCAATGATATTTTGTAATGTGAGAGTGAAATAAAGAATTACCAATTAATTTCAGAATAATTTTATTAAAAATCTACGTAGAATACAATGAAAAATGGTCGTTGGGTTGAATGATTAGAATGAGAAAAAAACATAATCTGGGGTTTACTATTTTGATGTACAGGTATCATAATCATTAATAATTCAAAGAAAATTATATAATTCTGAGGGTGAAATATATATTATGTATCATAAGTAATGCCACGAGTGATTTCTGAATCATCGATAAATCCACGAGTCAGAAAGTGACGAGTGAAATTTATCTAGAGGATTTGGAAATCAAGAGTGTCATTTGTTAGGACTATTTAACAAATTGAATTAAGCTGTTTACTCACAAATCATTATTTAAATATAGTTATTATAAAATATGTATATGTTTAATGTAATCGGCGATTTTTGAAAACAAATGAGAAATGTTTGGTTATGTTTCATTTGTTCATTACTGCAATTTGATCATACTATTTATTGCCAAATATGATCGCAATTTTGTAAGAATGCACCCTAGTGGAGAAAGAAATTAAACACATGAAAATGTATATTATAAGTAATATTAGAGACTATTAATTCATTTTTTCGGAAACAACTAAGTAAAATCATTATTTAAAAACACGATTATTGAACACACAATTATCAAATGTGTAGGTAGATGGAATCTGTTCATTGATTGCTATATTAAACGAATATGTTGGAGAGTCAATCACTGCAAAATAATTATCTGACCTGTTCAGAATATTAGAAAGGAAGAGCTTTGTTTGTTTTGGTAATCAAAATTCGATAATTATCGAGGTGAAACACGACTGTTATTGGCTGTAAAACAAAATTAATTGAAACGTGATTGGTCATTGACTACCATTTGGGGAATGAGTTAAATAGTCTTAAAATATTTGCGCAATTACAGACATAATAAAGAGAAACAGTATTCACTCTTATGTCCAACCGAATATTGATATGAGCAAATTTAAGCGCATTAAATAAGTGTACAAAAGCACGCATTTTCATAGTAGTCTAATTTGTTACAGTGTATTGTATTTGATGTTAGAAGCTAAAGTGCATACTGGGATGGAAGTATTATCATGGCGTGGAGATGTGAGAAGTTGAGGAATAAAACGGTTCCGACAGTCGGAAGTAGGCGCGTCCTAGTGACCAGCTCATTAATCATAGTTAGATGGTGGTAACGAGCAACATGACTTGCGTTGATACATTGTGCTGCCTACACTTGTCACAGATCCTGCGCTCATCCTGCCCAGATTCAATCATGTTCAGCATACGATAAAACAGTACAAGATTTTTACAAAAAAAAAAAAGGAAATTATCAACTTTTGCTTAATTAAAATATAAAAATCACAGAAACAATGTTGTATCCACAATATCTGATTATTAGATAAACTCCCATGGTTGTTACACAATAATTAAATGACAGAGTAAGAGGGAAAAACTTCTATAGATTTCAGCTAGGAGTAAGAGGGAAAAGATTCTGTAGATTTCACTTTTGAGAAAATATGAAAAAGTGAGCTTAAACTAGTCATATTAAAAACACTCTCAACGCGCTCTTGTGAAGTTTAACTAAAACTTTCTGTGCACAATCATATACTCGTAGCCTATATTGTTTTTCATAAATTACTAGCTAATACCCGGCGTGCGCTGTTACGCCTAAAGAAATGAAAATTACTGTGCTTTTATATTTAGTTAAATAAGTGAAAGAAAAAATAATTAAATTTATATTTTTTTCAGATAGGCCTATCGCGTGCTGATTACCCGGCGTTGCCCGGGAATCTACTTATCCTAATCATCTTGATAATGAGCTAAAATACGAAAATTAATGTGTTTTATGTTTAGTTAAGTAAGTAAAAGGAAAAATTTATATCGTAATTATTTTTAGATACCCCGTGCTGTTTACCCAGCGTTGTCCGGAAATCTATCCATCCCGATTTTCTTGTCATAAATGAGTTAAAAAACGAAAATTAATGTACTTCTTATGACTAGTAGAATAAGTTATAAAAAAAATTGTTATAAATGTATATCGTAATTATTTTAAGATTCCCCGTGCTGATTACCCGGTGTTGTCCGGGAATCTACTTATCTCGATCTTCTTGGCATAAATGAGCTAAAAGACAAAATTCGTTATTGTGATTTAACCGTAAAAGAATAACCGCCATTTGCTGATGTGCTTGCACAGGAAAATACGTACTTATCTTGATCTTCTTGGCATCAATGAAAGATAAAAATGGCTATTGTGAGTTATCCGTAAGAGATAAACATACTCTGTCGCGGACTTATTTGTAGAGCTTTTTGAGATATATAATTCTGTGTACATTAATGTTGTGTATTTATTATGGGTTAAGCAACGTAACCCATTTAAGCGTTCAAAGAGCTACTTTTTTGACGTTTTCCACTATACAGGGCGATTTGTAAGTGTGTAGGAGTTGAGTATCACAACTCTCTTATAGCCTATGTTCATCCCGGGAATCTCTTGAACATTTTGCAAAAAGCCCCATCACAATTGGATCAACGGTATGACCGTGAATAAATTACAAACAAACCAACAAACAAACAAACGTTAATTTTTATATATTAGATGAGGTTAGAACGATAGGATTCTAACGGATTTTTTAAAATTTGGTTATAAATAATGATTTCCCAAGGTCTCTTGTGAAGTTACACTACAATGTTCCGTGCATAATCATAAATATTGTTTTCATACATTATGAAGTCATAAGCATAGGATTCTAACTGACGTTTTTTAATTTGGTTCTAAATCAATATTTCCCAAAGTCGCGAAATGCCTGTTAATATATTATAGTTACTAAAAATTCTCCATTTAAACTGATTAAAACATTTAATAATTTCCATCTTACCCTCAGTTATAATAATTATATTGCGGAGCTTATTATAAAATATTACTCCTAAAAATATTTTATTAAACATTCTTGTTGTATCAAATTATTTTCCCCCACTTCCTGTTTATTTAAGAAAAATAATTATAAATGTTAATTTCCATAATGCATTATAGCAATGTTTCCAAAAGGTCATGGACGAATTAAAGCAAGCAATTTTTTAGGTACTATTGAGAGGTTATCATGGGTAAATTACAGGAAATTATTTTGAAATAGGCATATAAATATTTAAAATTTTGTATACGCCGGGAATGAAATCCGAGCAGACGATATGGAAAATTGTACTCCCCCAAAGACTCCAATACGACTAGAATAATCTAAACATTATCCTAGTATCATAATTAGAGCGACTTCAAATATACCATTACTTTTATCAAATTATACTTTATTATTATTATTAGTTATTGTTTTAATTGTTTTATTATCATCTGTATATTGCGTAGCCTATGCCTATAATGAATTACACCGGGCAATATGAATTTTGTCTCGTGAGTACCAATAGTAGTACTTAATGCAGTTTTTTTTATCGTGTTTTCGAATATGTATTCAGAATTTCCCCATCACCCACAGATTTCTTTATTTCAATTCCAATTAATGTATTTAAATAATTATTTTTTAATAAACGTGTTTTCGTCCAATTGTTCATTGTAAAATAAAACCAAATGAGCTAACTCAGGACATTTCAGCTATGGAAAAGAGATATCAAGGCAAATGGAATCCTAATATGCTGGCCGATTATTGTTGGTCCATTAAGAGGGATGCTCCACAGGCGAAGTATAGCAGAAAGTCGTCTCATTTCTTACTTTCTAGGTGTGTCCGAATGTTCGAATATTGTGTAGTTACGAAAGTAGAAAATATTAAAGTGTTTGAAATTATAAATGCCTGTCTCTCGGAAACCTTGCGTGATGGAGAAAAACCGATATAGTTAATTCAGGAGAAAAAAATAGTATCAGAATCACATATTTTTCTTTCTGAGACAAAAAAAAGTTTATATTTTGTTGCTCAGTATTATTAATCAAGTTGTAGATAATTCATAACTGTTATGTATAATTAAACCCTGGTGCTATTGAAGAGAATACGTTACAGTCTTAATAATAATAATAATAATAATAATAATAATAATAATAATAATAATAATAATAATAAACTGAACCCGAATCGGTACCAGAACTCAAACCAGGTCCCAAACCTGGACCTAACACGGACATAAGACTATCCTAATCCGGACTTAACCCTGACATAACCTAACGTAACCATACCTAACTAAACTTAACCTGACCTATCCTACCCTGTCCTAACCTAACCGAACCAAAACGAAACTAACTGTACCCAACCTAACCGAACCTAACCTGACCTGAAAACCTGACTGATACCTGACCTAACCGATACTTAAACGAACCTAGAAACATAGTCTAAAATGTCCAACCGATCCGACTAAACTACTCCTAAACCGATGAAATTGCCTCTATAATGACCAAATTACCAGTAGGGTAATTAAACAAACTCAATAACGACCAAAACTACCAGTAAACCGATTAAAGTACCTCTAAAAGAGAAACTTCCCGTAAACCGATCAAGCTACCTCTAAAATGATAAAATTACCCTTAAACCGTTTAATCTACCTCTACAACGATCGAATTACCCGTAAACCGGCCAATTTACTTCTAACCCACCAAACAACTGCTAAACTGATAATTACGTTATAAATTTATAATTACTTTTCTTTTTACTTATTTAACTAAACTTAAAAACAAATTTAATTCATTAAGTGTGGCAGCGCACACCGGGTATTGATTAGTGTACAATAATAACTTGAGTTTTACATGATCTTTTCTTTGCGGTCTGGAACATTTAAATAACAGGCAGGAGAAATTATTGTTTCGCCAATTTAAGGTTAAGATTCTTAGTAAATATCGTCGGAATTGAATAAGACTGTGATGGTTTTGTTAGAATTGGAACTTCCTATCAGCGAGTGCCAAACCGTAAAATTTACATTTCTTCATAACCGATTAATTTATGGACGCATGTTTAATAGGACTAAGTAAACATAATAATATACAGGAAGAAATTAATAAAAGAGTACAAAATGCAAAGAAATGTTATTTTTCAATAAGTGTAGTATTTAAATTAAAAATATTTTAAATGAAACACTAATTATACCAGTGTTAAGGTACAGGAGTGAAACCAGGGTTCTGACTGAACATAACAAATCTCAACTAGCTTTTTGAAAGAAAGTTAATCAAAAGGATATATGGACATATTAAGGAAAATGCGTTATATAATGAAAATAGCACTAAGAAATTGATACTGGAAATAAAACTAAATATATATTCACTTATAGAAATATATTATACTACTACAATCATTAAGTTCTGAGATTTTACGCCTGGAAGGTAGGCACCTACAAGAATCTGAATGTCTACAAGATGCCGATAACTAGGCATACACTTAAACAGAACCACATCCTCCCTCAAAATAGTCGCCTTTGGCCGTTATGCACGTTTACCAACCTTGGTATAGCTGCTGGAAATACCGCTGAAAGATGTTGGCAGGAAGGTCCCGTATGGCTTCTCTTGTGGCAGTCATGACCTCTTCGGAAGAATGAAATCTACTACCACGTAGGATTGCTTTCATGTGCGGAAAGAGAAAAAATCGTATGGTGAGTACGGAGGATGTGGCAAAACTGTCACCTGTTGCTTTGCAAGTTTTGCAACCTTTGCAATCTCTAAATAAGGTCTAAAGCTACCTCAATCCATTCTATACATTTAATTAATTTAATGCTGGATTACGAGAATCACATCTAAATAACTCCAATAAGCGATAGATTAATTTCAGCATGTTTCGTTTAACTAAGTTCCTTATCTAAAATTCCTAACTTGGAACACATCCATAACCACATAAATGTCTCCGTTATATATATATATATATATATATATATATATATATATAACAAAATTCCGCCACTCTAAAAATTGGGCACTCTAAAACCATTAAGTGTAGGAGTTGACCTGAAGTGAAAAATTTAAAAAATCGCTCTAGCTGTCATATTTTTCGATGTTTCACAACGAAACTCAACATATCCTATTGAAATAAACCGAGGTATTATTATCATCCAAAAATGAACAAAATCCGACAACTATAAGTGAGATTTACCTGAAATCCGAAACTACCTAAACGACTGGAACAATTTTGATGACATTTTTTATGTGTGTTTGAGTGGGTTCATGGATGGTTTAGTTCACAACTGAACCTTCTAAAACCGTTAGGTGAGGAATTCACCTGAAGTGAAAATTTAAAAATCGCTCTAGCAAACAGAATTTTCGATTCTTCAAAACGAAACTCAGTATATCCTATTAAAATAAACCGAGGTAGGTGTTATCCAAAAATAAGTGAAATTCGACAATTAGAAGTGGAGGTTTACCTGAAATCTCAAATTAAAAAATAACCGCCATGTTTGGTTCGTCTCAGCGTATACCATATATTTTAATTATCCTTTAATGATTGATTTATTTAGGCGTAGCAACGCACGCCGGGTATTAGCTAGTCGAATATATAAAAATTAATGTTTGTTTGTTTGTTCGTACTTTATGCGCGGTCATACCGTGGATACGATTGTGATGTGGATTTTTGCACAATTTTCAGGAGATTCTCGGAATGAACATAGGCTATAAGAGAGTTGCGATACTCAACTCCTGCACCCTTACAAAACACCCTTTGTAGTGTAAAACATAAAAAAAGTAGCTTTTTGGACGCTTAAATGGCTTACGCTGCCTAAACCATAAAAAATACACAAAAATAATGTACACAGAATTGAATACCTCAAAAAGCTCTACAAAAACGTCCGCGGCAGCATATGTTTATCTCTTACGGATAACAATTATTGTCTTTCATTGATGTCAAGAAGATCGAGACAAGTTCGTAGATTCCTGTGCAAGCATAGCAGCACATGGCGGGTATTCGTTTACGGATAACTCTCAATAACGAATTTTGTCTTTTAGGTCATTTATGCCAAGAAGATCGAGATAAGTAGATTCCCGGGCAACACCGGGTAATCAGCACGAGGAATCTAAAATAATTACGATATACATTTATAATTATTTTTCATTCTACTTATTCAACTAGTCATAAGAAATACATTAATTTTTGTCTTTCTGCTCATTTATGCCAAGAAGATCGGGATGACTAGATTACCGGACAACACCGGGTAAACAGGACGGGGTAACTAAAAATAATTACGATATAAATTTTTCCCATTGCCTATTTAACTAAACATAAATCACATTAATTTTCGTATTTCAGTTCATTTCAGTAAAGAAGATTGGAATAAGTAGATTCCCGAGCAACGCCGGATGATATACACGGGGTATCTAAAAATATAAATTTATAATGATGTTTCCATTTACTTATTCAACTAAACATAAAAAAGCAGATTAATTATCAATCATTTAAGCGTAGCAGCGTACACCGGGTATTAGCCAGTATATAATAAAATAAAGTCAGCAAAGCTTCCTAGATGATTATTTACAAAATGTTGAATACATTTGCTAACGCCATCAGGTAAAATAAATAAAGCATTAAATGCATGCTCGGTGCCTAGTGTAGATTCTCCACCACAGGTAATGCATAACGTATGTGGAAATATAAAAAATGGACATAGGTGTATAAGAAGCTAACAAGATGTGATAAAAGTAATAGTAACGATTTGCGTAATTTGAAAACTTTCGACAATACTTTTATTGCTTTTTTCACAAATTTCACAATTGATCGATATTTGTTTGGTCTATCTGGAAAATTTGTCCCACTATTTCATTTGCAACAAATCTCCGAAAGAACTCTTGGATTTCATCTATGGAAATCCCAATTTTATTTTCACCCATAAATTGGCGTAATAAGGAGATATACATTATTGTACAGTATGCCCAATTCAGATTAACTATAGGACACGATTGCCTTGCTAAACACTTGCACAAGATCAACATATTGTCATACACCAAGATGCATTCTATGCAACCACCCAGACGAAGAAATGGATGATGAAAACCTCAACAACTGTATAGCCTTCAAAGAGGAAACTTCCAAAACTTCGAAGTACAGGAGAGCAAGACTGCTAATGACTTCAGTGTTCGATTCAGCACATTAGACACCAACCAACCAACCAACCAACCAACAGTATTGTAACAATAATTAAACTAATAGTACTTACCTGGCGTCCAGATTTGATAAGTTATCCTCCTACCACAATATTGACACTAGGTCACAAGATAGCAGTCTGCTAACAATTCCTCTTCATAGCACTTCCTCCTATTCTACTTCCTTCACAGTATCCTCTGCCCGCTCCTGGAATCTCCTTCCTCAAGATATCAGGGGTTGCCGCACACTTGGCACCTTTAAGTCACGCTTATACAGTTACCTGTTGTCTAATAATTAATTTTTCTCTATTTATTTAATTTTATACTATGTCATTAATCTTTTCCTCGTTTTTTATATATATTGTACATATTATATATTTAATTCGTTAAATTTAGAGTAAATCAAAATACATTATAAATATTAATTGTATTGAATTCATAACTTGTAATCGTTTATATATATATATATATATTGTAATTTAGATTTAAGACTTTTCTTTTGTATTTTTTAAACCTGGTTGAGTGGTAGACAAGGCCTTAAGGCCTTAACTCTGCCAGGTAAAATAAAGCTATTATTATTATTGTAGATTTTTTGCACTAGGATGATCCCGCTTAGTGTATTTTAATAATAGAATAATATCCCCAACTCGTGTTCAACTCACAATTTGGCAGAGGGATGAGATAAAGCCCTTGTATTCTTTTTATTTCTGTGGACAACGAACGTGGATGCAGACCACACCTAACGCATCGTTACAGAGAGGGATGAAAGAAATGGTGACATTACATTTGTGACAGGAAAAAGGAAGAAACCCCGAGAAAAACCTCCCAAGCTCTGTTTCTTCCATCGCGAAACCCACATGGAGTGATCGAAACTAGATCTGAAGACACCTCCATCACGAAACCCACATGGAGTGGCCGAGTAGATCTGAAAGACACCATCGATAAGATGCGATAATCTTTGTGAAATGGTATATTGGTATGTACAAAAATTTACACATATCTTCAAGGAACACCGATTGAAGTGGTAAATATTCGTGTATTTCTTCTCTTCTTCTTCTTCTTCTTCTTCATTATTTAATGATGCAACAAGTGCTTTATATTTTAGTACTGCAGTGTTGTTTCAACTTTAAACTCTCTGAATTCTGAAAAAAATAACTTACGTTCTATATTTTCGTCAGAGTCCAACGCTGTGGTCTCGAGATAGCGTGCTGCCTTGTCACGCAGCGGGCCCGGGCTCGATTCCCGATCGGGAAAAGTTAAAATTACCTGGGTAAGGTTTTTTTCGGGTTTCTAAGACAAATGTTAGGAACATTTAAGGCCAAACTGTCTCCGAACATTATATGACCATCATAATCATCATCATTCATATTCGCCTTAGATTAAGTTTAGGATTGAGAACTTTCCTGGCTCACCACTATCATCATCACCCATCATATCATCGGGGCGACTGTAATCCCGCCTTCCAGGCACCCCATCTCAGAAGTGGGTTATAATTACGCCAATTCCAGGAGAGAACACCAGAAATATGGAAGTGGCAACCTGGGGCATTCAATAAAAAAATTCGTCATTCAATATGAGATGACCTGTATTGTTCATGCCATGCTATAACGACCTATTTTCCTGGAACTATAAAAATTATGTTTCAACCATTCTCCTGAGTGTCACTTAACAAAAGCCGACCGCTTTCAATCTCATTAGAAAGAAAGAGTCGGATAAATTCCGAAGTTGTCAAATCAACTAACCGATTTATTTACAGGTATGTACAAACTTCGACAAAAAAAAGTCATCTCTTGAACGCACATTTCTTCTAAGTCATGCTCGGCACAGCGCTGGGTTCAAAATAGGAATCTAGTCATAATCCTGCAGTCCCTGAGCTACTGTGTTATGTGGCATGAACTGAAGACTCTCCTACATGCCCTGATAGATCAGTGGTAAAGCATGCAGTCACTGTTTCTGCTAACGAAGATCGCAGGTTCGCGTCTTCAATTACGCAGTTTTTTTTCGTGATATTTATATTAAAACGTTTTATGAATTAAATAGATTTTGTTTCGACATTTGAATTAATCTATACTTTTTAAGTTCATAATTGTTTTTATACCGTTGAGGTTATAACAATGTTAAATTATATATATTTTTTTTACCTTGTATACTACCGTCTTCCTCACTATTTAAAATTTTCGGTGATTTCACTCTAGGCTTTTCGATGCATGCTTCATCTTCTGGAGTTGTTGTAGTAGTATTGAATTAACTGTATGTCTAATAGAGGGTTTTGCTCATTAAGCATATTTTCGTTGAGAATGTTTGTATTCTTGGCCTTCTTGATGATTTCGATTTCTTCTAAATGTTAATTTTGTGTCTGTTGTTTTCTCTGTGTATAATTGACATTGTATTATCGATATTGTTGAAACGTGGCCGCTTTCTGAAATGTGTTTAGCGAAATTTAATTTGATTAAGGGAGAAGGCAAATCAAATTTCACTGTTCACCAGATTTGAATCCAATCGAAAATGCGTGGGCTAAGATGAAAATAGAGATGAACTCTAATTGGCCTGCAGATGCACGAAAGACGAAAGATGGCTTATGGGCATAAATTCAAGACGCCTGAGATGCTCTAGCCGATCGTCCACGTGCCTGTAGAAATTTGATTGCATCAATGCCCCGCAAATTCAGGGCGATAATAGATGCTAAGGATTCATACACCCATATTGATTTTGTTTTGTTAAATTTTTTATTTTAAAAGATATTATTTTCTTTCCTCATTAGAAGAAGGTTTTAATTTATGTATTTGTGTGTGCATTAAAGCCAAAAAACTCAAATTAAAATTAAATATGAAACTATATTACAGGCGAAATGCTATTCTAACATTGAGTAAAAAAAGTAGAACGGGAATCGAACTCGTGAGGTCATAAACGCAGACGATGTCTATTAAACCTCTCGACCACGGAAACATACTAAGCCAAACTCTCTCTTTAATGTTGATTGAGTGTGCACTGCTTTATCTAGCAAACAACCAGTACAATTACTGAAAACGTGTTTGATGTGAATACGGCTTCTGCGAGCGCTCACGAAGTTCCCCGATCGATTGATTGAATCAGCGGATGACTCTTTTTTTTTTTTTGTCTAAGGGTGTACATATGAATATAGCAAAGAATGGTTTAATTTTAAAATGCTATTTTTATAGAGTAATATGGACGTGGAAACATTGGAAAGTGGAAAAATTAAGGTGTGGTAATTGTAAGTATTCGGTTAGGTTTCTTAGGGGATGAGAGAAGGCCATTATAGCATGGCAAACATTATACCAAATTCTTCTAATAACTGATTTAATTTGCCTTTACTTGAGGTTTAAGAAATCGTCGATGTTAAATATAAGCACGAGGATAAACAGAAAATAGCATTCACTTATCTGTGCGATACAGGTTTCATATTGAATTATGCCATAGTGTACCCTGATCAGCTCTGAGTCTGACTCTAGCGATACCTGAAGCACATAATGTGAACTGCACTTTATATATTTCTTCTTCAGCAGATATATGTCCTTTCTTCGACTATTTAACTCATGCCACAAATGCTAGTCAATGACCAATCACGTTACAATGATTTTTGATTTACAACCAATGACAGTCGTGTTTCACTTCGCTCTTTATCGATTTCTCTTTATCAGCTCCTGCTTTTGTGATAAAGAAAGCTCCTCCTTTTTAATGTTCTGAACAGGTCAAAGCATTATTTTTCTCCAACAAATACATTGAATATAGCAAATAATGAAAATATTCCTTGATTTTACTGAGTTGTTTACTAAAAAAATAAATGAATAACCCGTAATGTTGATTATGATATATAGTTTGATGTGTTTCATTATTTCTCCATTTGGGTGCACTCTTAGAATATTCCGATCTTATTTGGCAATAATAATATGATCAAGCTGCAGTGAATGAATATAACCTCACATTTCTGATTTGTTTTCAAACATCGCCGTTTACATTAAATATATAAACATTTTAAAATAACTATAGTTAAACAATGATTTGTGAGTAAACAGCTTAATTTTATTCGTTAAATAGTCCTAACAAATGCCACTCTTTATTTCCAAATTCTCTAGATAAATTCACTCCTCACTTCGTGAGTCGTGAATTTATCGATAATTTGGAAATCACTCGTGGCATTACTTATGATAAATATTAATGTCATGAGTTTACACAAGACACATATATACAGACAATAATAGAAGTGCGTAGACTACTAGTTACACCCAACATCCTAGAAGTGAAGGAAGCTGTAAGATTTCTTTCTTGATCGTTCTTGCAACAAGCTCCATCAGTACCAATATCCATCATCCATTCAAGATACGATTAAGTCAGTTGAACCATTTATATGGAAATTACATATTTAAACCAATCAAAATGTTTCTTTCTGATCAGCTTCATGGGCTAGTGGTCAGAGTTTCTGACTACGGTTCCTGAGTTCGATTCCCGGTCAAACCATAGGAATTTTTCCATAAAGGGAATCACTCCTATGGTTGCACATGATCTCAAAGTTAGGTTACGTTTAGGTTAGTAACTCTCCTGGCGCTTCATTATCATTTATCACCCATCATATCATCGGGATAACGTAACTCCGCCTTCCAGGTGCCCCAACCTAAGAAATGAATTACAATCCGCCAATGCCAGGAGAGAAAGTCAGAAATGTCCGAGATAACCTGATGGTATTAGCAAAAAGAGTTTCGTTCTTTAAGAAAATATTGTAAAAAAATCTTTAAAAAGTCCAATTTAGTAATATGTGGGAAAATCAATGAGCAACTTTCCTTCGCCTAAAAATACATCAGTCAAAAAACGTTCCATTGCTGATCCCAGCTTATTTAAAAGTGTCGTACTGTAATGTAAACGAATCATGCATAGCCGTAAAAGAAGTTATTGCATATTGTAGTATAATTTGACATAAATTTAGATAACACACTAGACCATTATTCCATTACTTAATTAAAATATTAAATATGTTAAAATCAATATATGCCATAAGATACATTACCAATTTAAAAATTAATTAAATTGTATGGTATAGGCAAACATTTCTGCAAAGTAAACTGGGAGTAGCTAGAGCCTATTTTCAATTTTAGATTTCAGGTAAACCACCATTTGCAATAGTCGGATTTCATTGATGCCCTGAGAAGAGTTTCCTCGTTTTATTTCAGTGTAATGAACTGAATTTCCTTGCGAAACATCGAAAATTGCGAATAATAGAGCGATTTTTTAATTTTAATTTCAGGTGAACTCCTACACATATAGCCTATATTTTTTGGTCACGGTCATTTTTGGTGCCTATTAGATAGGATTGGTGAAGATCTGTAAACATTTAAAAATATATTTTTTATGAGAACACCCGCAATAGCTTCATTCTTTCGTAATTCGCTAATAATACATACTGATCTATGAAACTCATGAAATATCAGAATCATCATCATTATCGTCACTCCGAGGATTAGGCAATTGTTCGCTCCGACTTCATAATGCATCAGCACAACGTTTTCTAGGTCTTCTGACATCACCTCTTCCTTGATGATTTCTTTCTAACAACTATGGATATCTCTCCTTACTCATTCCACTCATGTGATCAATCCACTTTTGTCAATAATTCGTGACTTTATCCAATAAATGTTGCACTTTTAATTCTTCTCTTACATCCTCATTTCTAATTCTATAAAGTTTTGTCTTCTTCTTCGTCACGGTTTAGGCTTATTTTCTAGCCTATTCCGGCATTAAATTGCTGCTGTTTCCATCTTTGGTCTCCCCAAGCCTCTTCTTCCTCGTGGTGAATGATTGTAATGCTGCTTTCGGTATTCAACGGAGGGTTGTTTCCGATCTCTTATAACGATTTGCCAAGTAGATTGTGACGTTGGCGTGTGAGTCATCAGGACAGGAGCGTGCGAGGTGATCAAACCAGTCAGTGTGCTGCTTCTATTACACTCGCACGCGTGTTGCTCTCATAATGGCTACGAAGATAGACCTGTTTTGGGAAGGGTATATTACTGCCCTTTCCGACGCTAATTATAGTTATTCCGCGATTATTGAGGCTTACAAAAACGTAATTTTATGGTATCTAAATGTGGAATTTGCTCAGTGCTTAATAAAAAGGTAAAGGGTCGCTTGGGATTAATTCCAAAAGGAAAAAAGCGGGCAAATCCACGACCTGCTACTACCCGCACCCCAGATGTAATCAGAAAGGTCAAGGTCCTTATCTCTGGTGGTAACCCTGCCACACAAAGGGTGATTGCGAAGAGATTGGGAATATCCCTTAAAACTGTAAACGCCATAATAAACGGAGATTTAAACATGGAGAAGCGCCACAAAAGCAGGGTTCATAAATTGTTGCCACGTCACATTGCCGAATGCCGCACCAACAGCAGGAAACTATGAAAAGCACGTGGCAGGAGAAAAATGGAAATTTTTGGTCACACTTGACGAAGCTTATGTTTATCTAGGAGACTGCAACAAACCACGGGCAATTTACTATAGAGAAAGGGGTGAAAAAAATCAAAAGGGGTATGCCGAATGCAGAGAAAGTTTCTCCAATGGATTTATGGTCATCGTAGGATATTGCTACAATTAAAAACTGACCATTCGTAGAGTAGCTGAAAAGGCCAAATCAACTCCCAGTACTACCAGGAAGAAGTGCTCACACCAATTTACTCGACAGAAATCCCAGCTCTCTATGATACAGACAAAAACCAAGTCTGGGTGCACCAAGACAAGGCCTCCAGTCACACTTCGGGTTCAAC
Source organism: Diploptera punctata (assembly GCA_030220185.1). Taxonomy (NCBI): domain Eukaryota; kingdom Metazoa; phylum Arthropoda; class Insecta; order Blattodea; family Blaberidae; genus Diploptera; species Diploptera punctata. The sequence goes on from JASPKZ010008858.1 coordinate 178,661, forward strand.
CCTGACATTCCTGGAGAAATGGAACAGGAAACTGGAATATATGCTATTCCATTCAGCAACATCCCAGTGAAGTCTCCTGATGCATCACCGATGGATAGACTTTGTGTCTTTGGACTCGTCAAAAGGGCACTGGGAAACAGGCGTCCTCGAACAATAGACGGTCTCTGGAAAGCATATAAAGAACAGTGGGAACTTCTAGACATGGCTGTGCTGCGTAAGAGTCTTCTGCAGCGGAACCTCCGATGCCGAACCATAGTTCGGGTGAAGAGCCATGAATTAGAGCATGCTCGATAGAGGAGACACGGCTTTTCTTAAGGTAAAACTTGAAAATCATTTGTTGTCAGAGATCAGAAACAACCCTCCGTATTCTCAGTCATCCTTGCTAACTGTTCTTTCCAGTTTGTTCTGTATTTAACTATTGTTTTGTTTAATTCCTATACTTTTAGTTGTTGTTTTATTTCTGTGTTATGTATTCTGTCTGTTCTTTGAGAATGCGGAAGCGGCAACCTAATCTCTGGGGATGAAATAAGAGACCAAGCTCGGGGAAACAAGAGTGAAGTCCTCAATGGCAGAAGGCGCAAGAGGCAACCCTCCTTGTGGGGATAAAACACAATGAAGCAAGTCCAAAGGCTTTAAGGAGGCAGCCCCTCCAAAGGACTAACCCTGCAGAACGCTAGTTTAAAAATACTTACAAGCTCCAAAGAGATAAAGTTTTGTACATCCTTTAACTTGTCTGAGGAACCTCACCTGCGCCTTTTGTATTATATCTTTCTGTTTTTTTCGTTAGAGTCTAAGTTTCACATCCATATAATATTATGGGAATTGCCATAACGAAGTGTCAGAATGTATGAGTTAATATTAATAACTTGATAAGCATTAAATTTCACATCAAAATCAAAATGAGGGATATTGAATTTATGTCATGGGATTGTAATTTCTCTTGTGTGTAATAAATAGATACTGAGTCCTGGAATTACGGCTATGAGTAGAGATTCCAATATCGAAACACAATCGCGCACTAAATAAAGTTACATCATGCAATTGACTTTTCTGCTGTGCACAGGTAATATTGGAATCAAATTATAACATAGATAAACCTCAAGGGGAATAATCCGCTGCTCACTCAATGTTTCACAACATTCAAGAGCGTCAGAAGCTAATTTTCAAGTTCGGGCAACTGTACAAATCCACCACTCGAGGCGAAAAAAAAGTTTCATTTTGTTTCATTAATCCAGAGAGATTTCAAAATATCAGCTCGTCTATCACAATTTCCTGCTTTTATTGTCAAAACCCAGGGTGATTCAGAATTCCTATTACACAGTTCAAGATAGATATGAAACTCATGTCACTTCATGAGGCCATTGAGCAAATGGAGAGCTTCAAATACTTGGGTTGTACTATCAGTAGTAACATGAACTGCTGTCAAGAAGTAAAGCAGAGGATAGCAATGGCAAAATAAACTTTTAACAAGAAGATAAGCATTTTCTACTTACTTTTGGCAAAATAATTACGTAAGAGGCTAGTGAAGTGTTTTGTGTGGAGTGTAGCATTGCATGGTGCAGAGACTTGCACATTACGATGGAATGGGGAAAAGCGACTTGAAGCTTTTGAGATGTGGATATGGAGAAGGAGATGAATGGAGCGTATAAAATGGACAGTTAAAAAATAAAGATGTGCTAGACAGAGAGGGTGAAGGAAATAGTTTTAAAGTTGCATTAGAAAATCATAGGTAATTGAAAATGATAACAATCATACGTTATCACTCCTAACGCAAACAATTATATCCCTTTGCCACTGAACGGACATATGCTTCAATAATGTAATTATGCACTGAACTGGTTTTTTTCTCGCAAAAAGTCACTTACACCCCTTTGCTTTTAACCGCTTCAATTATTCCTAAAATCTTCTTCAAGGCTAAATGATGGTGGTCTAATTTTAATAAAACTAAATGTTTAATATACAGCTCCGGTAAACATCTATGAATTCATCTGACGACAGCAGAACGGTTGGAATATGGAGACGTTATCTCTATTTATAGGTTAGTTTAAGGAGTTGACAGAAGACCAGAACATTCTCCTGATGATGTCGATGACTAAAAGACGAGTTTTATTAAAATTCTACCACGGCCAATTAGTCGGGAAGACAATTCCGAGTATCAGGTCACTGACCGTAAAAGCCTACGAAGACACATTAGAGTAATGTTCAGTTTAATAATCAACACTTGATCTAATACTATTAGGGCTATCAAGACTGGGATATTAAAATGGGAAAGTCAAGTAGCTGGAATGGATGACAGAAAAATTTCAAAATGTTTAACTATTGAGAAAATTATCATTAGGAAAGTAGGAGAATAATATTTTGATGGATCGTACGATCTTAGGGAACTTGATATCAGTGATAAGAACTCGAAGAGAATAGGGATTGATGGAAGACTTAAATGAATACATCATTTTTTTTGATGACATAGTTTTCCTACCCAGAGATTCATTAATATTATTTATGCCCTGTGCATCCATCAAACAGTCATTAAAATATTGCATTTTGCGTTACATTTAAGGAAACTTTCATCAATATCATTAGAAAACAATCAGTTGATCTTGAAGTCCCACATTTTGTCTAGTTATACAGTCCTTAAACAAGGCTGGAGGCATGTATAACGATTCCCATGTAAAGTTGTACACCTCGTATACACTGAACAGCTAATACAGTGTTTATTAGTAAGAATTTTCAACTGAGATGTGTATAAACCTTGTATAAAAGTTATATATGGATTATTAGTAAGTGGGTAAGTGTGTGAGTGAGTTATATAACGCATTCCTTGTGTTAAATATAATTGTTGAGGAATAAACTAAATGTATAATCTTGTGGTGGTATTTATTCCTTCATTTCATAAATTTATTCTAAGGTTTGATAATCGTCTTGTGATACTTAAGCAGTGAAAAATTTTACAGCAGTTTTAAAACTTAAGAAAATGCTTCTCGTAGAATTTAAATTTGAACGTAGCGAACTAACTTAGGCTACAGAAGATAGTTGTTCATTTTGAAAATTCTGCGGGTGATGCATTATGAGGGATATATTAGCGGCGCATCTGTTACATTAATATCGTAAAATTCTATTTACGTTTCAAGCTGCATGATGCCAGAGAATACATGTACAAAACAGAGCTTGGTAATTTTATAAACGAAGCCTGATCATATGACACAAAACTATGTTACATACATTTAAATACTTCGTACTGTTGCTTTCAATGCAAATGTTTTCGTTTGAGTTCCTGAAATTATTCCAATTTAGTGTTGATATTATAACTAGAACTGAACTAATCATAAAACCGCAAACTTTCAGATATTCAAATACTGCAGTTCGCAATATTGCACGATTGAATGAGAATGTGACTGTTTTTACGCCAATACAACCCAATCGCGTCTTTCCAAAACACAACTTTGAATTTTAATGTGAGGTTATTAAAAACATATTCACTGTGTCTCTATGCCATACAATTTCGCAAAATATTAACCTAATTCCAAATTGTTCGAAATAAAACGCATTTAAAGAAATCATATGGGTGGAATTTAACATTTAATTTACAGAATTTACATAAATGGATAAATTCAGTCAAAATTAAATTGAGGTCTTTATTTCCATATGAACATAACGCACCGACTCTTATTTACAAGAAAACTTGATTATGAAATTAAACTTTTATTTTTTTATACTTTTACATCCAAATTTTGTATTTAATTGTTAATTTGCCATTCTATATTGTACTCATCATTTCAAATTAGGGTGTTAAATGAAAATCTACAAATTTGTATTAACGAAACTATAATTTGATCCGATGGATCTATTAGATTCTAATCCAGATCAATAAACTAAGTAGGTTTGTAAATCATTCCGGAATTCTCAGTAAAATTTTCGGAACACCAACTTGACTGGAGTTATTTCCGATCCTCCCTGATTTGACCGAGTGGGCTTGATTCCATATATTGCATCGTCTATAAATTAAAATAAATAAATAAATAAACAAATATAACATATTTCATCATCATCAACATCATCTAGGATTAAGCCCAATGGCCTGTTCCGATCTCATTATAGGTCGAATTGATTGCTTCCATCTCTTCAATGGTCTTCCCAACAATCTTCTCCCTTTTGGTTTATAATTATACATTCTTCTTGGTATGCGCTGTTCATTCATTCGTAATACGTGCTGAACGTAAGCATTTTGATAGTATTTTATTCTTTCACAGAGATTAAATATGTTAAGTTCTGTTCTTATATTCGTTTTTCTTTTTATCTGTCCTTTGGTATCCTGCTATTGCTCTCAACATCTTCATTTCAGCAGCCTCTACTTGTTTACTATCTGCCTTTTTTAATATCCAGGTTTCACATCCATAGATAAGAGATGGAACTGCCAATACTTTGTAAATTTTTAAAATAGTTTCTTTTCTAGTTTTATTCAATAAAGTACGTTTAATTGTGCCACATAGATAATTGAATCGTTGTATTTTAGTGTGTTTATCTAAATTTCTGTCATTACCTAAATGACATCCCAAATAATTAAAATTCTGAACTTGGTCTATTATTACATTGTTTATCACTATTTTTGTTCTTATTGCACATTTTCCTTTCAGAGGAAATATTTTTGTTTTAGATGTAGATATTCTTAAATTGTATTTTAGAGAGATATTATTTAAAGTATAAAGGAATTGTTGTAAAGCATTTTCTGATGCTATCATTATTACTTAATCTGCAAAAAGCAGAGTTGTCAATACACTATTTTATATTAATTTGTTCTTCCCATTCATCTCAAAGCAAAGGGCGGATTATAATATATTTAATTCCTAAAAACTAACAACTGTATATGCATCAAAATGTATTAGAGTACTGGTTGTTTCCTATATTGCGAATACAAGAAAATTAAACCTAGGTCTACTCAAACAATTATTTTTTTTATCTAGTATTTATGTAATCAGTCAAAGAAAATAATAATGTCCTATGCAGTTAACTAATATCTTATTTAACTTAGCGCCGCAATTTAAATCTAGGCATGAAGAGACTGTATTATTTCACAATAAATATTAAAACACGTGGGCCTCAAAATCTACTATAAAGTCAATAACTGAGCTCCATATTTAAAATAAAACTTATTTCATTGTAGGTCTACAATATAATTATCTACATAAAATATGTGTTGATTTATTGTTAATTAACGAATAGTAGTAGAGTAGAAAACATAAAACCATTAATGAAAATAAAACTTCTAATGACATAGAATAAATTTCATTGTTTGATAGATGAAAATTAATTATCCGACAATTGAACATTTTGACTTAAAACCATAAGAGTGCGGCAATCCTTGAAGGACTGAGTTCCTGGACTGATCAATAGCTACTGTCAAAAAAAATGAAATATAGAGAGGTATTGTGAAGAGGTATTCTTAGGAGATTTTTATCTTGTAAATTAATGTCACAATTTTGATAATGTAATGTAATTAATATTCTCTTGTTTTACAATAATGTCATACAGCTGCTCAGAACAAACATACCATTCAATTATAGGACTATGGGGTGTGTTCTACGCGTATAGCGGACAGACAAAAATGCTAATTCACAAATATTGTACTTTTTAAGATCATTATGGTTATGGCAAGAGTAAATTTCAAGCGTTATTTTCTAAAAATTAAGTCTTAATATTATGTATGTTTTTAAATTGCAATAACGAGTAACGCATATTTTATTACAGACTAGGAATGAGCAAAAATCGCAAGAATGTAAATATAAAAAGTACTTGGATATAATCTAAAATAATATTCTTGCAGGTTGTATGGAGAACTCTCGCTGAGCTTACAGAGAGATCTAAAACACATTTAAGAGAGCACCACCTAAACACAGCCTAGGATTGAAGGAGTATTCAGAGTTTGCTTGGTTTTAGGTTGAGTGCAGGGACATTTTTCAAAATTATCGATGAATACAATATACGAACACGTCTGCGGGAGGCCTGAAGACGAAATACATATCGTAGGAAATTGAACATATTTGGAATATTGGAACCTTTAGTTGTTGCAGGAAATTTTCCTAAATTCATATTGTGAAATATTAGGAGGCTGTAAGTTAATGGCAAAGCCACAAAAATGTTTAAACATATGTGTATTTATGAACAAGACGCAGAAAATAAGAAAACACTCATTCGTGAATAAATAAATAAAAGAAAATTGTGGAATTTGAAAGAAATGTGTTACAGACAATTGAAGAAAGACGATTAAGATATTACGCACATCTCAAGAGGATATCATCTGATAGAATCCGTAAGAAGATTTGGATTGAGAATAGATGGAAAAAGAAGAAGGGAAGACCTAAAAACATTGTATGGATGGTGAGAAGAATATTGGTGAACTGGGACCTACAGATGAGGGTATTCAGGACCGTTACAAATAGAGAAGACGAATTTGTTGAGGGCAACGAAAACCGATGTATTTTGGATAAATTCCAAAATAAAAATGATAAACGAAATGTAATTATTATGACTACTACACAATGCAGAGAGCTAGAAAGAATATGCTACCATATACAGTCTGCAGATGAAGTGAATGAAGGTGCGGGACGAGGAACGAAGGGGGAAATCCAACCAAACACGCCCAAAATAATGGAACAGTCATATGTCAGACATCTGTGTGGTTTATTTCAGGCATATTCTACTTATGATTGTGAATCAAACTCGGGACTAACTCGCCCGCTGAGAGACTGAAAAGTTCAGATAGTATAACCCCTCGTGACGTAATATGCTACGTAAGACATTCCTTCTGGTTGCTTTCTTTTTGAGATGTGGACTGTGCTTTCATCTATTCAGCCGAAACTCTAAACATTTTACGGATAGATGCAGATAAAAATATGAACACAAAAGCCTATTTCACTGAAATAAATAAATGAACGAATTGAAATAGAAACAAAACATTTTACTCGATGTTGGAAAGTTGATCCCTCCATGGTATCTTTACCTTGTCGTGGTGGAGTGGCTTGTGTGCTTAAATGATCCTGAGAGCTATGCCGGCGGTAGCATTGCTGCCGATAGGGTTACCCATGCCGGACTGGTCGAAGGTGATAAGCCAGACGAAATAAGTACCTTGGTCGAAAGAGTGACGATCTTTCACCGTAAAAATACAACCGTCAAGAAATGCGGACATGGGTTCTACTAGGGTAAAATTTTCCGGAGGTCAAATAGTCCCCCATTCGGTTCTCCGGGCGGGGACTACTTCAGGGAACCCATGCCAAAGGCTCAAACACAGGGACATGTTCCTAGGAACATGGAATGTTAGGACTTTATACAATAGCGGGGCACTAGAGATATTAACGCGGGAATTGGATAAATCGCCCTTGGATATAGTCGCTTTACAGGAAGTTAGGTGGCCAGGAGAAGGTAGTCAGGAATCAGGAAGCTTTTCATTATACTATGGGGGTGCAGAAAAGAGACCTGCATTTGGAACGGGTTTTTTAGTCAGAAGGAGGATCCTATCCGCTATCCGAGATATTAAGTTTGTTAGTGATAGGATATCATACATAATTCTAAAGGGTAAACGACATGATTTTATAATTGTAAATGTACATGCCCCCACAGAAGATAAAGATGACAAGATCAAGGATGAGTTCTATGAAGAATTAGAATGCTTATTTGATAGCCCTTTCACGATATCATATGAAAATTGTCTTAGGAGATTTTAATGCAAAAGTGGGGCGGGAAGATATATTCAAACCAACAATAGGCAAATTCAGTCTTCATGAAGATAGTAACGACAACGGGGTTAGATTAGTCACATTTGCCACATCAAAGAATCTCGTTGTTAAGAGCACAACATTTCAGCATAAGGATATTCATAAATACACCTGGACGTCCCCAGATGGAGAAACTCGGAACCAGATAGATCATGTATTAGTGGATAAACGCTGGCACAGTAGCATCATTGATGTTAGATCAGTTAGAGGGACAGACTGCAATTCAGATCATCATCTGGTCAGGGTGAAAATCAGACAACGGCTATCGCTTATGAGAGGAACAAACGCTAAAGATGATTCTGTAAAAATATGAATTAAAAAACTTGAAAAATGATGAAATGCGGCAAGAATACCAAATCAAAATTGCTAATAGATTTGAAGTACTGGAATCTTCAGATGACAATGTGGGCAAACGAAGAAGAAACTGATATAAATAAAGAATGGGAGGCTATAAGAGATACTATTAAATTGTCAGCATCAGAAAGCATTGGTTGTTTAAAAAAGAGGCAAAACAAGAAATGGTTTGATGAGGAATGTGCCGACATTGTAAAGAAAAGAAAGCTAGCAAAAATGAAATGGTTACACGAGCCAAATGAGGTAAATTTAGAGCAATTGGGTAGTGTTAGACAGGAAACCACCAAGTTACTAAAGAGTAAAAAGAGGGAATATCTGAGAGAGAAGATTAATGATCTTGAAATGAATGCAAAAAATAGGAACATTAGAGAATTATATCAGGGAATTAGTATAGAGAAGAAAGGGTTTCAGGCTAGAACAAACATAATTCGGAATGAAAATGGGGATATGATTGCAGATTCCAGGAGTATATTAAATAGATGGAAAAGTTATTTTAATCAGCTATTAAATGTACATACAGAACAGGACATTGAGGAGAATAACTTACAGACAGCAGAAATGCTAGTCGCAGAGCCAAGTGCATTAGAGGTTGAAATGGCAATTGAAAAATTGAAGATGTATAAAGCATCAGGTTCAGATGAGATCCCAGCAGAACTGATAAAATCAGGGGGAGAAAAGAAATTGATGGACAAGATACGCTGGTTGCTTAGTATGATTTGGGAAAAAGAAGCTCTTCCAGATGAATGGAAGGAATCAATTATCGTACCAATTTATAAGAAAGGAGATAAAACTGATTGCAACAACTATAGGGGCATCTCATTACTTTCAACTTCGTACAAAATTCTAACAAATATATTAGTAAGCAGACTTACTCCCTATATTGATGACATTCTAGGAGATCATCAATGTGCATTTAGAAGAAACAGGTCTACAACAGATCAGATTTTTAGTATAAGACAGATTTTAGAAAAGAAATGGGAATATAATGGTACTGTACACCAACTATATGTAGACTTCAAAAAAGCATATGATTCAATTAAGAGGGAGAAGTTATATAGTATCCTGCTGGAGTTTGGAATTCCTAAAAAGTTAGTTAGACTTATACGAATGTGTCTAAATGGCTCAACGAGTAGGGTGCGTGTAGGCAAACAGTTTTCAGACACTTTTGAAATCCAGAATGGGTTAAAGCAAGGAGATGCACTATCTCCTCTACTATTTAATTTTGTACTAGAGCATGCCATTAAATCTTTAGAGAATGAGGAAGGCTTACAACTCAATGGTATTAATAAGCTGTTAGTTTATGCTGATGATGTAGTACTACTGGCCGATAGCGAGGAGATACTAAAGGCCAACACGCACACACTATTGAGTAACACTAAGAAATTAGGACTGGAAGTAAATATCAGTAAAACTAAATATATGGTCACACGTAGAAATACATTATATAATGGAAATGGACAGCTAATGACAAATGAGGGAAATTTTGAGGAATTGGCTGAATTCAAGTACCTAGGAACAGTAATCACAAATAGGAATGAGATGCACAAAGAAATTAAACATAGGCTCAATTCTGGAAATGCATGCTATTATGCACTGCAGAGACTTTTGATGTCCCAACTCCTTTCAAAAAACGTTAAGCTGAAAATATATAAAACTATTGTTCTACCAGTTATATTATATGGGTGCGAAACATGGACTCTTACTTTAAGGGAGGAAAGGAGATTACGAGTATTTGAGAATAAAGTTCTTAGGAAAATTTTTGGACCAAAGAGAGATGAACAGACAGGTGAATGGAGAAGACTACATAACAATGAACTACATGGTCTTTATAGGAAGCCAGATATAATAAGAACAGTTAAGTCCCGTAGACTGCGATGGGCAGGACATGTTGCACGTATGGGGAATGAAAGACGTGCATGGAAACTTCTTGTAGGAAAGCCAGAAGGAAAACGCCCAGTTGGTAGACCAAAAATGAGGTGGGAGAACAAACATTAACTATGATTTGAGGGAAGTAGATTATACAGGGAATGATTGGAAAGCATTAGCTCAGGATATGGATGTATGGAGAGCTTATGTCCGTGCGGCCATGAACCTACGGGTTCGATAGTGCCAGTGAGTAAGTAAGTAAGTTGGAAAGTTGATGCTATTGAACTATTTATTTCTGCATCGATTAATAAATTCCAGGAAAACTTTCTGAAAAAAAACTCCTTGCGATATTTCGTGAATTTCTCGTGAAATTTGAGTATTTAGTTCATCCAGAATGTATGGATTATTGCGATAAATATTTTTGTTTCAATGCTACCCACAAATAAAGGTTACAAACACTCGAATCCGGGAAAGTTAAAAGTTTGATGAGTTAATAACTAGTCGTGGATTATGACGTCACTTTCATCGTATACGAGAATTTTGTGACATATTTATGATGGATATGGAAACAAAGAGTTTATACTCGTAGTAATTATCCACAAACTCTGGACGAATTAAAATCTGTGCACCACACGAGAAACCGCGGAATATCATAACCAGTGTTCCAGAAAGAGTCCCTTAAATTTATTAATCGATGTCAAAAATGCGTAGATATATCTACCTCACAGAGCAAGTAAAATATTTTGTTCTATTTCAGTTCGTCATGTTTATTTACTTTGGTGAATTATTCTGTTCATATTTTGAACTGTTTTCTTCCGCAAAATTTGTTACGAATCTCGGTGAACAGCCACTAGTACATCTCAAATAAACATAAATAAATAAATAAAAATTCCAATTCAAACTAATGTAATCATCTTAAATAGGGGAAAACTATTAATAATAATAAAGATAAAAATAAACAAAATACAGATGCAAGAAATAGAATATTAGAAGTTAAAGGGAATGTTCGTTCCTAACCCTGTGACGGTTGCATTAAATGTACGCTGAATATTTGGCAGTGTTTCTTGTAGCTCTCTACATTAAACAATTTTATTACTTAAGCTTAATTGTTTAATTTGGAATGTAATTGCAATGTTATATATTGTTTTTATTTGTACAATATTATCACCAGACTCTGATGTACTGATACAAACTGTCAAAAGCACGCAGGACTTGCTGCATGTGCTACTACCAATAATACTACTGTTTTATTAAATAACAAGTATGAGGACCTTCGGAAGACTCTACAATAATTCTTAAAACAAATTCGTTTTTTGAATCTTCAATAGTAACTATAAATAAAGTTCCGGAGGATCAAAATATAGGGTGCACCTTAAGTTAGTCAACCGAAAATGCAAATATATTATTTTCTGTAGCTTACAACATCTACACAAAAAACAACTACCGAAATTGTTCCCTAGTTAGCAAATTACCTCAAGCAGTACCATACACAGCGGAAACAGATATAAATAACAAATTAAATAAGTTTAATTACATAACAGGAACACTAAAAAGAACTTTGAAAAATAAAGCCAGGAAAGACTCTATAATAAAATTTTACAAGAAAATGGCAGTGCCTATTATTACTTATGGATCCGAAACGTGGACAATGACAACACAACAATCTGCCGGAATACAAACTGCTGAAATCAGATTCCTCAGACCAATAGCAGAATATCAAAGAACAGACGAAAAACATAACACAGAAATAAGACAACAACTAAAAGAAGAGGAATTAAACACAACAATAGAGAAATACAGAACAAACTGGAAAGGACACATGACAAGGATAACTGAGAATAGAATACCAAAAGCAGCATACAACTATTCACCACGAGGAAGAAGAAGTTTGGTAAGACCAAGGAAAAGTAGAAAGAGCAGCAATTTGGAGCCGGAACAGGCTAGTAAATAAGCTTAAACCGTGAAAAAGAAGCAGAAGAAGAAGACCTCAAGCAGTAGTGTTTGAGTTATATTCTGAAGGTCCCGTATTCAAACCCCAGTTTCAACTAATCTGATTTTTTCCCATGCAACCATGTGCCGTACGTATGTCCAGTTTTTAAACCTAATTATGCAATTTTATTTCGTAGCAAAATGTATTTATATTTGCCCAGAATAAGCATACATATATTATCGCGGTGGCCACATTTGTTTGGCGATTGTTACATAACTTGAATATGTTATCATGTTAGTAGTGCTAAATATTATGGCTGTTATTACACCCCCACTGGGCTTCCAGAATGTCTGTAATTCATATAGCATGGAACCGTCATACAATACGGATGTGTGTGTTTATGCCGGCTAGCTACAAGCTACGCCATTTTGAATGCAATATGTTTTGATATTAATACATAAATTATATCATGAAGTGTACAACATTAATAATAAATGAAGTTATAATTGTTTAAGTAAAATGTTGGCTATTCTATGCCACAGCGCTACCATTCAATAGACGATCGGAGAACAAATGACTTTTAGCGTAGCGTTGGCTAGTGTGTTTCCGCTAGAGGCAATTGCCAACAAGTTTGCTCATATACGCGTATAAGAGGATTCTATCCCAAGAGACAATCTACATTATTGGACAAGTTAGGGTGAAAAAATGGGCAAGTTATTTATAGAAAGGCAAGTTAGCGTTAGTTTGGGCAAGTTAGGGTGAAAAATATAGTTTTAAAAAACTAAAACAACACGCTTTATTAGAAAACCGAAATAAAAAATGAAAAATAATTTTAATTACCAACACGCTTGGGATAAAATTAATCTGGTCGACAAAAAAATAATCCCCTACACATTTAGAACAAAACTAGAGTTATCTACAAAAAAAAATTGCCATCAAAAGCGTGGCGTGCTTTTTATGGTTTTTACATTTTCTTCTTAGAGACTTTACTTTTACCAATATCTGTTTATAATCAAATACATTAGTTGATATAGAGCACTCCACGCTTTTGATGGTAAAATTATTTTTTTGTAGATAACTCTAGTTTTATTCTAGATGTGTTGGAGATTATTTTTTTGTTGACCACATTAATTTTATCCCAAGCGTGTTGGAAATTAAAATTATGTTTCATTTTTTAGTTCGGTTTTCTAATAAAGCGTGTTGTTTTAGTTTTTTAAAACTATTATTTATTTTTTATGTTTTAGTTTGGTTTTCTAATAAAGCGTGTTGTTTTAGTTTTTTAAACTATTATTTATTTTTTAGTTTTAATATTTTACAGAATAAGATAAAAATGTAAATATATTTAAATTCGATATTATTGCAGTATGAGCTAAAAGTAATACTCTACTAAAAAAAAAATCTGCGGGCCGGATTTGAACCAGCGACCTATGGATTATTAAAATTATGTACCACTACAGTCCACCGTTCTACCAACAGAGCTCTTACAACGATTGGGTAAGAAGTTGATAAGTCCGCAACCTATTATACCGGTTTTTATTATTTTGATTATCTGCTGATTCTGTCCAGGATTTTAGAAACATTTATAAAATTATTGTATTGTCATTGGTCCTTTACAAGTATACAAAGTTTCAAGTCGATCCAATTATTTTAAGTGGGTGAAAATCGCGTTGAAAGATTCCGTTACATAGATACAGACCAAGCTAATATTAAGCGTGTAAAAATGGGTGAATTAGTACAACGGATTAGCTTAGCGTTCACTTGATTGCTTAACGTGTTTTTGTGATAAATTGGCTACACTGCCTGAGCAATGACTAATACAGTTGAATGTAGACTTTCACGGCCGGTAATCATATTGTTGAGTAAATCCGGTCTATGTGGCCGTGGTCCATTACTGGTGTTCCTACAGACGTTTCTCCCTCAACTGCGGAGGGCATCTTCAGTGGCGAGTACTTCCAGGTGTTGTTTCGTGGTCGGAGACTCGACTGTGAATGAAACAAGAAACAACACCTAGAAGTACTCGTCACTGAAAATGCCTCCGCAGTTGAGGGAGAAACGCCTGGTAGGAACACCTGTAATGGACCACGGCCACATAGCCCGCAATCATTCAACATTATGACTAATACACTTTTTACATTGAAAATATAGCCTACTAATTTTAGGTTAGTTTGAGCTCAACTTCTACTATAACCCGTTTTCACATTTAAAAAAAATCGTATATATATCTCAGATAATTATTCACATGCCACAACAATAAATTGTGTTATTTTTTAATCTTTTTAAAATCTATGTTGGTGGAGTCCACCGCTGTGGTCTCGAGGTAGCGTGCTGCCTTGTCACGCAGCGGGCCCGGGTTCGATCCCCGGTAGGGGCAGTTTTTCTGGGTGAGGTTTTTATCGGGGTTTTTCCTCACCTGTAAGACAAATGTCACGAACTCTTTGAGGCCCAAATGGTCCCCGAAATCATATGGCCATCATCATCATCCTTATCATGACCATCATCATCATCCTTCACCTGTGTGGAAAGCAACTGGAAGCTACCATACCTATAATTCCCTAGTAAAGCTGCAAGCATAGAATGAAAATGCTATGATTGCAGTGAAGGACCTGCCTTCGGGCAGAATTACTGTGGATGAATGTTGGTGGAATGGTGGCATAGAATCCGCTAAAGGTTTTCATATGTATGCTCCAAGTAAAGCTATTTGGTACAATGTAGTTAAATGAAGGGTTATTGTTCAGAATTAGCAAGCACTTTAATTTAAATGATCATCACACCTGTAGAGACCTGTTAGGGTGGTCAACTCCACACTTGAAGAAACTACCAGAGTTGAAAAATGCTATGGACAATATATATAAGTCATTGTGCCTCATATTAGAAAGGCGATACAACATTATAGTGAAAATATACATTTAGGGTTCTTTTAAAACTTGTACTTACACATTCCTTAAAATCTTGTTAATATAAAAACAAGTTTTGACAGCTGATATTTTAACACTGGTACTTCAATTCATTATTATGCTTTATACGATTACAATTAACAGACATAGGGTTTTTAAATTGAGTAGTCCTATTTTACTTACAGCTAGATGTCTGAAGTGTTTAACATACCTGCAACAAAGAAAAATAAACAATATCAATAATATTACTAACGATACACAACATAGTGTATGCATATAGATTATAAAATTAATTTCAAAATAATGTTGTATGAAAATATTGCACGAAATTATGAGTTGTAGTGTCTTTTGTCAAAATCAAAAATTATAACGAAATCTCTATCAATTAAATTATTATTATACACATTGTTATGTCATTTTAATATTTTTACATGAACTGCTAATGGCTTTAGTTTTAGATGTAGCACATTACACACCTGTTATAGATATAATGGGGATTCTCCACAACATGTGACGGGAAACATTATTCTAAGTTCCAATCATACACCATACGCATGCGCCAACAAATGCGAGGCGGTTTACGATATGGAATCACGCGATGCAGCGAACATAAACGCAATATTAACAAACCTAAAAGCTAACCTAATGTAATTTAAGCCCTCTAACCTGTAAAGGAATACAACGCCCAAAAATAAATAGAAAGTTGTGTAATTCTGAAGTATATCTGTACAATTAATTAGTATGTACTCTATGTTGACTGCACTGGAACGGTCTTTGTTGCTGTATAGAATATTCGTTAAAATCAATATGGCTGCCACGTATTCACGCTGCGCATCTAGTCAAAATTATATAAAAACTAGCTGGCCCGGCGAACGTCGTATCGCCATTAAATATTTTTACGTTAATTTTTCCGATCTTTTAATAGTTATCTGCTATTCGGGGCGGAAACAAATCCAACAAATCAAAGATAATAAAAATCGGTCCAGCCGTTCTTGAGTTATAAATAGTGTAACTAATCCGACTTTGTTTTATATATATATATATAATATATATATATATATTTTTACATTTGGCAATGAAGGCAAATATGATATGAAAAGAAAAAAGAATGCTTGAGTCGGGATTTGACTCGAGTTCAAATCCCGACTCAAGCATTATTTTTTCTTTTCATATCATTATATAGAAGTCCCGGCCATGCGTTGCTGTGGCTAAGGTATACGTTAAATTATGTTGTAGTAAACTAAGTGAGAAATCTAAATCAGAAAGTTTTTGTTTTACACCATTTTTTAGTTCTGGTACGTTAACTACACCCGGTATAAATATGGGTGGTGGTTTATGTGGAAGTGGTTTTGTTGATTGAGATGAATTTATGTTGTCTGCATTCTCAGTATCATCCATAAGTGTATCATAAGGATTATATACATTTATTGATGGAATATTTTGAGGATGCTTGCTGATTTCATTATACATTCGTTTTTTTCTACGAACGTGTTGGTAGTTTGGATTCTCATCATCATCAAGAAGTCTCTGTATAGTAATATCATCTTGTGATGTATTATAGTCATTTTGTTTTTCATTTAATTCAGGCATGGAGATTGTTTCTGTAATATTAGGCATATTATTATAACTAACAGACTTACTTACAATTCAGTTATACCGTTCCTTAGGAACTTCATATGTTTTTAAATTGACATTCTTCTTAAATGTAAGATTTATGTCACATAGGCCTATACCAATTTGCGGAAATTCACTTGATATCTTATCATCCATTGTCTCTAGGACTGATTCGACATATTTTTCAATGTCCCTTCTCGGTCCAGTTAAATTTAAATTAAGTTGCTGTCTTTCAGTCAGATTACTTAAAACTAATACTTACACACGGAATTAATATCATTATCAATATATTGAAAATAAAATAAACACTGAACACACTTAAATTATGAAATAATCAATATTTGTAATTCAATTAAAATTCGCGGTTTGCAACAAAAAGCACAGCCACCTGATTAAATAATAAACCAATTACCTTACACCGTCATCTGTTAGAACCGTATGGAACTCACAGATAATTATAACTCTTTGTTAAATAATAAACAAATAATTTGCAATAAAAAATAATGCGACTATAAATTTAGTTATAAACAGCCATAGGTCTCAAGTTGGATCAAACAGCACACAGTGTGCAAAATTTTATTAAAATCGGTTCAGTAGTTTAGGATTCCATCGCGGACAAACAACGTGACACGTAATTTTTATATATTAAGATATATTGAAATAATCGTTAGAAATAATATAAAAATGATAGTAAATGGTGGGAAATAATTTGAAAAATTAAACCCTAAGAATAAAATTTGACAGGAGTTTATGAAGGAATTAAAAAGTTACGTCACAGGGTATAAAGAATAGCCGATACATTTATCATAATCAAACAATATCATATTAAATATTATTTTAAGACACGCATATTTGCTCTCATCGCGCCCATTATCTGTCCGTGAATATGTAGAGAAGCTGTCCGAAATAAAAATGTAACCGTCAAGAAACGCGGACATGGGTTCTTCCGGGTTAAAATTGTCATTAGGGGGCGGGCAAAAATGCACGGCCAATGACATTGCGGAAAAAAGTGCAGGAGAAAGAACACATCACGTGACATTACTCATTTCGCTCTTAAACTTCAACCGAGAAAGATGTCTACTCGGAAAGCTAGCGAATTTCTCTACACATTGCACGGGCAGAGTGTAGATCTAGAGGTATATTAAATGGAAAAGAGTACACAATTTTAAAAATCGGAAGTTTTTTAATTATATAATTGCGCGATTATTCAGAAGTTTTCAAAGAAGTCAATTATGGATTGTCAACTATAGGGTGTCCGAATAAGAACGCCGGATTTGAATTGGCAATCATTTTTTTACTATGAGGTTGGCAGCACTCTACCTACACTTTTTGTTTTTCTATATTTGTTGCAGTTACTGGATATGGAGCGTTACACTACTGAACAACGAGTTTTAATTGTGAAAACTCATTACCAGAATGGTGAGTGTTATGCTCAAACTGTTCGAAGGCTACGTGCGCTCTTAGGCCGGAATAATGCGCCTAATGAGTCAACTGTTTGGAAGCTGATTATGAAATTCGAGGCAACAGGGAACGCTGCAAACATTCCAACACCGAACGCACTCGTCGTACGCGGTCTGTTCAGAACATCGTCATTGTGAGAGATAGCGTTCAAGTGAGTCCGAACAAATCCATTCGTCGACGTTCACAACAGTTAGGCATTTCAAGAAGTTCATTGTAGAGCATTCTCGTGAAAGATCCTACATGCAACATGCATGCATTTAAAGTGCAGTTAACTCAAGAACTGAAACCAACAGACCATTTGCAACGAAGAAAGTTCGTTCAGTGGATTCTTGAGAGGCAACATGCAGACCACAACTTTGCCAACAAAATTATCTTTAGTGACGAGGTTCATTTTCATCTTTCAGGCTTCGTAAACAAACAGAACTGTCGCATTTGGGGAACAGAAAACCCTAAAAAAAATATATTGAAAAGGGATTACACCCTCAACGTGTGTCTGCTTGGTGTGGACTTTGGGCCGGTGGAGTGATAGGGCCTTACTTTTTGAAGATGACGATGGTAATGCCACCACAAGTAATGAATAACGTTACCGTAATATGGTTAGGGATTTCTTGTGGTCTTATTTGGATGACATTGATTACGAACAGTTGTGGTTCCAGCAAGATGGCGACACCTCCAACGAGACTATTCATCTGTTGCGTGAGAAATTTCCAAACCGAGTCCTTTCGCGCAGAGGTGACCAAAACTAGCATCCAAGGCCATGTGACTTGACACCGTGCGACTTCTTTCTTTGGGGGTTTCTCAAATCACAGGTTTATGAACACAATCCCCGAACCATACAAGACCTGAAGCAAGAAATTCGACGTATCAGCGCCGAACTCCAGGCGCAAGACTGTGCAAAAGTGATCACAAATTTCATGGACAGAGTCACTAGCTGCAGAGCATCTCGTGGTGGACATATGAAAGATGTCATTTTCCATACTTAAATCGGAACGTATACCCATTGTGTTCATGTATAAATATATGTCATTTCTTTCAAATATAGTTTATTTTGTGCATTATTAAATCCGGCGTTCTTATTGGGACACCCTTTAGTTTATATAGCTTTTTTAAGTAGTATTTTTTATTCAACGACGCTCTTTAACAGTTCAGATCATTAGCGTTACGCACAATTCTGGTCATGAAGAGACAGGATATTTACTAAAACGCCTCCTATTCCAGGCATGACGTACTTCTACGTCTCGTTACCTAGACACAGGACATACGACTTGACTTTCTTTTCTAAGGAAGCCTTACCTTCTCAGGACTTCTGCGATTTTAAATATCCTTCGACACGACCGAGTTTAAACTCGTTAACTTCGTAATCAGAGGATGTACTCTAAAACGACTGCTGGGGGGGAATTACCCTCCCTTTAACATACACACATATACTTGCTATTCAGAAAAAATCTAGGTACATTTGAATTTATAATTTCCTTATAAGTACAAAAAGACACTAAATGTGTTATGAATTTAGTTGTTAAAGCTTCTAACTAAATAACTAACTCACTGGCACTATAGAAACCCGTAGATTCACAGCCACGCGGTCATGAGCTCTCCACACATCCCTATCCTGAGGTGTTTTCCACAACTTAAAAAAAATAAAAATCCCAATTCAAATGAATGGACACCTCTTAAATAAGGAAAAATTATTCATAGTAAAATCGTTCCCTGTGCAATTTATCTCCTTCAAATTCTAGTTCATGTAAATCTCCCTAAGTATTAGGAGCTTTCCTTATGTGTTTCCTAAATTGAGTTTTCCAAGCCCGTGTTTCATTCTCCATTCGTGCACCATGCCCTGTCCATTGCAATCCGTTCCGAATTCTGGTCTCGCTGCACCCCAAATGTAGGCTATAATTTGAAGCTTCCTAATTTCTGAATACTTTCTCGTAGCCTTCTAACTTCCTGTAAAGCGACTATATCCAAGAGTGTTTTATCTAGTTCCTGTGTTGATGATTCTATTGCCCTACTACTATGTAATGTTCTGACTTAACAATTTTCCAGGAACATGCCCCTATGTTTAAGCCTTTGCCATGGATTCCCTGAAGTATTTCCCTTCTGGAGATCCGAATGGGGGGCTACTATACCTCATGAAAATTTTAACCCAGAAGAACCCATGTCCGCGTTTCTTGACGGTTACATTTTCAGATCGACACTTTTTCGACCAAGGTACTTTTTTTGGTCTGGCTTATCACCTTTGATCTGTCCGATATGGGTAACATTTTCGCAGCAATGCTTTCGCCAGCTTTAGCCATCGAGGTAATTTAAACACGCAGGCTACTCCTTTACGACAAGATAGCGCTTCTGCAAGTAATAATTAAGTAAAAGAAATTGTTGGTTGAAATGCATTCAAGGGAAACGTTGAACAGAAACTACGATAAAATCAAAACAAATATGAATGAACGAGACATAAAATATTAGTCCAATATTTGCTCACTGTGTGATACTGTACTTTAATTTACAAAGGTGATGGGCCTATATAAAATGACGAATATAACCTGAAAATACTTAATAAAATCCTAATACTTTGGGAACTCTCATGAAACAAAAATCTGTTTCAAAGTTGAATAAACCATTTCTGTGCAGTTTTACTTTGTAGTAAACAACTTTTCGAGCGTTCGTTTCAATGGTCAAGTTTAACTGAACGTTAAAATCAGACGTCAAAAGACTTTAGATTTAGTGATACATCAAAGAAACTTTAATGTTGAAAAGACTTTTAGTTTCAGTGCGGAAACTTTTATTTACAGTACTCGTGCGATACGTAACGTAATTGAAGTCAGATCAGTCGTGACTCTTGCCTTTCAACAACTTCCTTTAATTCTTTTGTGGATCGGGTGTAGAGACAGAAATAAAATTAGACTGTGTTTAAAAATAATATGTGTAATCGAATATCCTTAAGCAATACGAAATTATTAAACATATTCTTTATAATTGACCTTCAATTTCTGGATTCAGAAGGGTTTATAATGACTATTTATCCACTGATAATTTTGCCTCTTTCTGTTGATAAAATTGACTCTTCCTGTTCGTAATGAGAGATATCTCCGCAAATTAACTTCTTGGACAAGGATATCGATTCAACAATGTACGATCTATATGGTACAGCAAAAAATGACAAAAGATAACTTCAAAAATTATAAAAAAATAAAAATGTTAGTTGTGTTGCTCTAAACAAAATAGTAAATGTTGTATAATGAATCTGCATTATTGTTAATAGTTATTTCTCATACAATCATCTGTTATTGATTTTTCCCAAGCCCAAAGAGATTTAACAGTAAATATATACTATTTATAACTTTACAATTGGCTTACAAATCGCCCGGAAATAAGATCGGAATATATAACCTCACATTTGGTAAATATTAAACATTATAATTATTCTTAACTTCTGATGCTGTATTATTCGCTAAATAGTCTCTGCAAATCCAACGCGAGTTCGGGTTTTTTCATTAGATAAAATCACGAGCGACAAAGTTAGAAAAGCACATGTTGTTAGATTACTGTTGACAAGTTGTAAAGGTCTCTGGAAGCAAACATTTGCTCAGAATTCTACATTTATAAGCTAAAATGACTTCATTATAATTGGGTGTAGTTATTGAAAGAGTCTTCTTTCCTTCTTCTATATCATTTTGTGACTCCACCAGAACAGTTATTTGGTTGGTTGTACGGTTCACATTACATAATTCTGCACAATTTAGTATCTTCTTTTCCGATTTTTCATACATCCATGCCATCCTTCTTACATGGCCACCAATCGCACCTATAGCCCACTTTCCATGGTACGATTCAAATAAGTTCCATTTTATATCAAAATCTAAATATTCAAGTAAGTAGTGTCACATTGTTAAATGTATAGGCCTATTTCTATTAGCTGCTACTCCGACTGAAAATTTTTATCATCTCAAGTTATGGAAGAAATCCTTGTAATTCAGAAAACACTTTTCTATAGCAACTTGCTATGTGTCACATATCCTAACATTAGAACAATTTAATTGTTCTCAACTTCTCTGTCACCTTCCATCTAAACTAGGCAAAAGCAATAATATTGACATATGCTAATTTTTCCAATGAACTGCCTGGATCTCATTTTGTTCTTTGTAGGTATAATTTTCCAAGAAATCAACAAGTATGGCTGCTTCGTTTACTTCTCCTGAATATAAATGCTTCCATTGACTGCCTTTTAGCTCATGTTGACACAGAAAAAGGGTCAGTAATTATTTTGTGCCGCAGCTGAGCCGAACAGTCAACCAGATTTCCTAAACCAAGTTTATGTTAAATCCTCAGTAGAGTGCAGCAAGCAACTGAGTGCGCCATTCATATTAGCATTATAAATGAGAGGACAAAAAGTCAGTCAGTCACGGGACTCTAGCGGGAAAAATAATAACTGTACAAGAAAATGTCATGAGTACTTTTTGTTAGTTGTGTACCGATAACGTAGAATCCAAGAGGAAATTTTAAGCCAGCCATTATGATGTTGTATTCGGTAGTTTTTATACGTTTTCCGTGACTGACTGACCATAGTTTACAGTTAACAATTATAGGACACATTTAAGGTATATACAACATTAGAAGGCAATTAATATTATTACATTTACGAGACTAGGGAGGACCAAAGAATGGTTTAGCAAAAGAGTTTGTGAAATAAAACGAATTAATACGTTCAAATCATTAAACAACAAATTGGTAAAATTTTGCTTGTTTTTACAGGTTTGGGATATGACAAGTTCTCTATCTATCTTCGGGTTTTTACAGCTGCTGCCGTCTTCCCGTGCCAAATCTCCAAAGCCTACGGTCTTGGGCATCTTCGATGCTTAGCCCTCTAGCTTGCATTACTGTCTTCATGTTTTCCTTCCATGTTAACCTGGGTCTTCCTCTTTTCTTCTTTCTGTTCGGATGCCATTCATATAGTTAGTTCTACCACTAATATTAGATTAAAATAATACACATTTGAAACATTATCTTATAAAATAAAAAAAATTGATCCTTAAAGATATATATTACGTCAACAAAATTATGCCCGTGTCAATTTCAAATAGGAACATTTATACCCCACCTAACACAGACAAAATTATGCCCGTGTCAATTTCAAATAGGAACATTTATACCCCACCTAACACAGACAAAATTATGCCCGTGTCAATTTCAAATAGGAACATTTATACCCCACCTAACACAGACAAAATTATGCCCGTGTCAATTTCAAATAGGAACATTTATACCCCACCTAACACAGACAAAATTATGCCCGTGTCAATTTCAAATAGGAACATTTATACCCCACCTAACACAGACAAAATTATGCCCGTGTCAATTTCAAATAGGAACATTTATACCCCACCTAACACAGACACAATTATGCCGCGTGTCAATTTCAAATAGGAACATTTATACCCCACCTAACACAGACAAAATTATGCCTCTGTCAATTTCAAATAGGAACATTTAATACCCCCCCTAACACAGACAAAATTATGCCCGTTTCAATTTCAAATAGGATATTTTATACCCCACCTAACCCAGACAAAATTATGCCCGTGTCAATTTCAAATAGGAACATTTATACCCCACCTAACACAGACAATAAAAATAATTCTATAACAGAAAATATATCATACTATCAAATAAATAATTTCTTAATAGTACTCCGATGTAGATATATTGCAATTTTATTTTATCCCCCTTTAGATACAAACTTAAATAACATTATAGAATAATATTAATATTCACGTATTTATATAAATTTTAATAAATGTATTAATCACTATTCCATGTATGTTTGTAAGTAAAGTAGAGAGGGCAATAATCTTCTTTAAGTCATATTAAAAATTTGCACCAAGACAGGCTATAAATATTGTTAGCCCAGAAATAATTAAAAGAAAAGTATTTAACCCCTCCCCAAAAGAAGAACTAAACCGTCAAAATTTCTAGTACTATAGTTAGAATCATACATCTGAAAGGATCTTTAATGGAAAAGTAAGGATGGAAGGGAATTTTATCAATATTTCTATTTAATCCTAGAGGATTATTTGATCCTGTTTGATGTAAAAATAATAACTGAATTGTTACTATTGCTACGATAATAAAGGGTAATAGAAAATGAAAAGTAAAGAATCGATTTAAAGTGGTAATAATTTTGAGATTTTCACCTCGGTGTGACATTTTCATGGAATCGCTTTATAAATAAATTATAATATTTTCTAATAGCAAAGTTAAACTATTTCTGATTTATGTATTCACGTAGACTTTCACGGCCGGAGTTGCTATGATGATCTTGAAGAAGATTTTCGGCTGTAGGCCATGGTCGTGAGGCTTGTATTTCCCCGACGTTTCGCCAGAAACTGCGTCTGGCATCCTCAAGGGTTGTCTTGAGACTGGCAATTCTGTCCGCTGTCTGTCCTATTTATACGTTCACCGCGATGTGTTCGTAAGTTGTATCTGCCTTCTGATTGGTCAGCGTTAGGGACTTCCATTTCTCCAATGATCATTTCTTCAAGATCATCATATTTCTGATTTATTTTCAGGAGACCAATTGCACTGGACTATTATGAACATCACTTATCTAACAGCTATATTTCATCATATTTAAATTTGGAGAATACTGTGGTAAGGTTTACATGACATGGTAGAATGTAATTTAACCCTTAAATTCGCAATGTATCCTATAGGATACATGAAATAGTTTATTTTATTTAATATATTTGATAAAACAGGAAAACTAACGAGTATAAATTACTTAAATGCGTGTAGAATTACACAAAATACTCTATAATAATAGTTATGCACAGGGAGCGGGATTCTAGTAAGTAATCAATTGAGTTGGTGTTTACTTGATGAAAATCCATATTTATTAATTAAATAAAAATAAAACTACGTTTTATTTTTATTTAATTAATTTCTAGTAAGTATTCAATGAAGTTAAGAATGCACGGACTATAAGTAGGGATGACGTACCTGTGACAGTGCAGTGTTCAGTATAAATAATATGATGTTTGGTGGTAGGCATTACACCCTGCTTTAAAAATAGTAATACCACAATATGGAATTATAGAAGGAAACAAACAATCGTATGTTTAGTTATTGTGCAATAAAACTACTTCATTTTGAATAAGGGTTTAAAGTACAGGAATATTTTCTTATGCATCGTGATTACAGTTATTGCAATGTACAATGATGTACTTCCGAAATGCACGAAAGTAAATCTCATGCGATTAGCACGTACACAATTTTTATATTTTAAAAAACTACGTTCCACGTCGCACGACGTAATCGGATCAAATAAAAAATTCAAAGTATCAGCGTTGTTTGAGATTTCCTGACTGAGCAATACGTCCCTCATTTTGCACATTTCTGCGTACACAGTATTCTTCTTTAAAACACGTTTATGTTTATTTGATACTCTTTCTTTAACAGTTCCCATTTGTACTTCACCCAGTGTTTCTCAAACCTGTTGTATTGTCTCGAGGGCTTCCGGCATTGTCAGTTGAGATTATTCTGAATGTTGTATTGTAGCTGAATTAGATTATACAGGGAATGATTGGAAAGCATTAGCTCAGGATAGGGATGTATGTAGAGCGTATGCCCAAACGGCCATGAACCTACGGGTTCGATAGTGCCAGTGAGTAAGTAAGTTGCAATCTTACTGAAATTATTTGGAATATAAGAAAAGTCTTCAAATAAAGCTAGTGAAATTATTTTCTTCACTGCACGTATATCGACATTTTTTGTATCCTCAAATACATTAATTATGCTTACAATTATTTTGTTGTAATACTGAGCATAGTATAGTGCATCCTGTAGCCATGTTTCCCATTGAGTTACAATTGGCTGTGAAGGCAGGGGAATCCCAGGTACCATATATTTAAATATTTTAATTTTTGATGGTCCCTTGAGAAAAACATTTTTCATGTTGTTTATAAATGTATCAACATCCGGAAAACAGGCTCTAATTTCTTCCGCAACTCCGTGGAGACCATGTGCTAGACATTTTAAATGTATTAATTTTGGAAATGATTTCTGTATTGTTGTAGCAGCTTTCCTCATATATGCAGTCCCATTCGTAACAAATAAATTATTTTCAGGCCACAGGGGGACAAAGAATCATTAAACAAGCTAGTAATTGTAGAGTGGTTAACCTCCTCCATCTCATCGGATGTTAAGAGAAATATTTTAGCTGGACCATCAGGCGTTAGGGTACCTACAATAACATTAGAGATTGACCGATGAGCGGCACCTATTGTTTCGTCTATAAACATAAAAATCGTTTTATCTGATCCCTTATGTAATTTAGGCATTTTTTCATAGGCTGTTGATACATATGTTTTTCGTAATTGTGTTTCTGAAGGATATCTCTGTTGCTCTATTTGTTTAAAAACTACGAAACAAGGATGCTGCATTATTTTAAAGAAATATCGGCTCATTAATGCATGACACAAATCTTCCAAAAATTCTGATCTGTAGTTTGGGTCTCCTGAGGTTGAAGCTACACTTTCCTTTTTGTTTTTTCCTAATAATACAACTTTTCCCTGTGTTTTCTTGAACTACAGTGTTGCTTAAAATGATGTTTGAAACTTCCTTTGAGCACTATGTGACATGCCTTATATCTGATGGTTTCGCCATTTGTGCCAAATTCCTCTACAAACGATGCTAATTGTGATGATGATGATTTTGAGGTATTACTCTATTTTACTTTAGGCATATATCCAAAGTTCTTTACTACTATGTATGCAGCGAATTAATGAAACAGTTGCTACGAAACACTGTGTTGTAGAGGAGCGTGTCCTGCGCAGTACATACTCCGTGTAGCAGGTAATATGATGCGTCTGTTTACTTACTCAAACCCCGCTCCCTGGTTATGTACGATATCGTTTTCAGTGCGGTCCGCGACATTGAAATAACTGGCAGGAGAAATTAGTGCTTTGCCAATTTAAGGGTTAACATCTAATGAACATAATGAAATTGCTATTATTCATAAAAGTGATGAAAAAATCTTTTGCCGCTTAGTAATCAAAGTTATAATAATTTAACTATAATTTCTGAATATCTAGGCAATTCTGAGATGTAAGATAACTTTTTTTCTTTATATTTCAAGTTTATTCTATGTTAGTCTTTCAGCGAATTGCGAAGGAATGAACATATTAAGGTTGTTCTCACATCCTACATACTAACCACTGAAAATGAATATATATATATATATATATGTATATCCATCCATAGTAATTGTGTCCGAAGGTAGGTCATTCACTGCAATCATAGCATTTTCGTGCTATGCTTGCAGCTTTACTAGGGAATTGTAGGTGTAGTAGCTTCCCGTTGCTTTCCACACCGGAAAAGGATGATGATGATGATGATGGCCACATAACTTCGGGGACCGTTTGGGCATTCACGTTTTCCTGACATTTGTGTTACAGGTGAGTAAAAAACCCCGATAAAACCTCACCCAGAAAAATTGCCCCGACCTGGGATCGAACTCGGGACCGCTGCGTGACAAGGCAGCACGCTACCTTGAGACCACAGCGGTGTACTATATGTATATATATATATATATATATTATATATATATATATACATACATAATGAAGTAAAACATCATTAACAGTATAAAAAACTAATTTATAAGTCCATACTAGAAAGTATAATGTTATATGGATCGGAAGTTTGAACAATGGCACAACAATATGCCAACAGAATAACTGCAGTTGAAATGGGTTTTTAGAGAAGAGCTGCCAGAAGATCTTGGACTGGAAAGAATTAGAAATACAGAAATTATAAAATGCATCAATTCAGAAAGAAGTATAGTGGATTGCATTGTACAGGGATGCCTAATATGGTATAGGCATGCAGGATGGAAGAGTACCAAAGGCCGTCCATTTATTGAGAATTGAAAGAAGGAGCTGGAAAGGAAGACCAAGAATAACCTGGAGAATAGCGTTCAAAGAAGTAATTTGGTGTAACGGTTCAAGACACAGAGGACAGAGAACGATGGAGAACTTTAATTAAGAGGAATTTGTGAATATATATTACAAAATGATAATCCATAAATCCATGTCATTTATGTATTTTTTAAAACTCATGTTAATTATTAAGATTGGTTGGAGAAAAACCTCAATTATGAAGACAATTCTCAATGAATAGTCTTTATATATATATATATAATTCTTCTGCACGTGTGTATATCACTGAACTCCTAAACGATTGGATCGATTTTGATGAAATTGTGTGTATGTCTGTGTGTTTGAGTGAGTGCCTGGATGGTTTAGATACACAATTGGATCCTCGAAAACCATTAGGTGTAGGAGTTCACCTCAAGTGAGAATTTAAAAATCGCTCTAGTTGTCACATTTTTCGATGTTTTACAACGAAACTCAGTATATCCTATTAAAATAAACAGAGGAGGGTATTGTCCAAACATGAGCAAAATCCGACAATTAGTAACGGAGGTTTACCTGAAATCCGAAATTAAAATCTGACTAGCAACCGCCATGTTTGTTTCATCTCAGCTTATATCATACAATTTAATTAACCTTTAATATTTCATTTATTTAGGCGTATTAGCTAGTCATAATTAATAATAATAATAATAAAGTAAGATAAAAAATAGGATATGGAAACTGTGACCATTGATGATTTCTGTGTCGAAGTAATTGTAGTTTGATGAGAGGTGACCATTCCACGTGTACAATGTGTGTCTTATCACACGCACTCACTACTGGAGGCTACAGTGCTAGATTCTCTAACCACAATGCCACAATAGATTCCAGCTGGACTTTAATCTCCCTGCCTGCAGCTGATAATGTGCACAGCGTGTATCTTGATCCACTCTCTTGTTTGTGTAACTGCGAATACCCTCACCCTCACATCCTCAATTCAAATTTTTCAATTTAAATAACGAACTTATTCAGAAAATCCTGAAAAGTTAAAAGAAAGTCCTGCGAAAAACACAGTTTTAGGTTTAATAAAATACTTACTACCTTCATTCAACGATAATTATAGTCTCATACTTGTAATGCTCATAATAATTAAATATACGATATAGGTTGTGTCAAAAAATAAATAATAGTTTCAAAAACTAAAACAACACGCTTTATTAGAAAACCGAATTAACAAAATGAAAAATAATTTTAATTAACACCACGCTTGGGAAAAAATTAAAATGATCAACAAAAAAAATCATCTCCAACACATATAGAATAAAACTAGAGTTATCAACAAAAAGAAAATAATTTTACCATCAAAAGCGTGGGGTGCTCTATATCAATTAATATATTTGATAATAAACAGATATTGGTAAAAATAAAGTCTCTAAGAAGAAAATGTAAAAATCATAAAAAGCACCCCACGCTTTTGACGGTAAAATTATTTTATTTTTGTTGATAACTCTAGTTTTATTCTATATGTGTTGGAGATGATTTATTTTGTAGTTTTAATATTTTACAGAATAAGATAATAATGTAAGTATCTTTAAATTCGATACTATTGTAGTATGAGCTAAAAGTAATACTCTTCCAAAAAAAATCCTTCCAGCAGGATTTGAAACAGCGACCTATGGATTACTGAAATGTATACCACTAGAGTTCACCGCTCTACCGACTGAGGTCCTACAACGATTGACTAAAAAGTCGACAAGTCCGCAACCTATTATACCAGTTTTCATTTTTTTTTATTTTCTGATGATTCTGGCCAGGATTTTAGAAAAAACGATATGAAATTATTCTATTGTAACGGATCCTTTACAAATATACAAAGTTTCAAGTCGATCCAATGTTTCTACGTGGGTGAAAATCGTATTCAAAGATTCCATTAAATAGATACAAAGAAACTTTTTTTTATTTTCTGACGAATCTGGCCAGAATTTTAGAAACAAATATGAAATTATTGTATTGTCACGGGTCTTTCACAAGTATACAAAGTTTCAAGTCGATCCAATGTTTCTAAGTGGGTGAAAATCGTGTTCAAAAATTCCGTTACATAAA
Source organism: Diploptera punctata (assembly GCA_030220185.1). Lineage (NCBI taxonomy): Eukaryota > Metazoa > Arthropoda > Insecta > Blattodea > Blaberidae > Diploptera > Diploptera punctata. The sequence goes on from JASPKZ010008858.1 coordinate 208,551, forward strand.
TACATAGACACTTTTTTTATTTTCTGATGATTCTGGCCAGGATTTTAGAAAATAAATATGAAATTATTGTATTGTCACAGGTCCTTTACAAGTATACGAAGTTTCAAGTCGATCCAATGATTCTAAGTGGGTGAAAATCGCGTTGAAAGATTCCGTTGCATAGATAGATAGATAGATAGATAGATAGATAGATAGATAGATAGATAGATAGATAGATAGATAGATAGATAGATGACAGATTTATAGATAGATAGATACAGGTCAAGCTAATATAAAGCGTGTAATAATTTGTATTGTTTGAAATATGATAAAAAGGTTAAGAAAAAGATTAAATGTTTTCAAACTTGGAAATCCACTTTTTACTTTGGTATACTCAGTAATAATATAATCATATCATCTGCATCAATGATTAGACCTTAAGGTCTGTTCCGATCTCATGCTAGAATTTGTCTGTCCGTCTTTTACTGAGTCTTCCTACATTTCTTCGTCCTAGTGGATTGTAATGAAGAATCTGTTTCAGAATTCTATTGTTATCCATTCTGTTGATGTGGTCCATCCATTCATTTCTATATTGTGCAATTCTATCTAATAGTTTGAATATATTTAGTTCACTTCTTATATTTTCAATTCGTTTCGATCTGTTATTGTATAGCCAGACATACTCCTCAGAAACCTCATTTCTGACGCGTTTATTTTTCGTTCCTGGTTTTTGGTTAAAACCCACTGTTCCGATCCATATAGTAGTGTTGGAACCGCCATTGTTTTATGAAATTTTAAAAGTGTTTCCTTTCTAGTTCCTTTGAGACTTCGTTTTATGGTGTCACACACATAATTAAATGTATTTATTTTGTTTTCAGTGTCTTCACTTTTTCTGTATGGTACATTGTATCCCAGATAGTTCAAATTGTTCACCTGTTTATTATATATGTTCTAATAATATAATAATATAATCAACTCGCGTCCATCTCAGAATCGGGTCGAGGGATGAGATGAGATGAAACCCCCCTTATATAGAAGTCTGGGAATGACGGGTGTGCCGACCGAACACAACTGATGGACCATCACAGTGGCAGATGAACGAAATGGATGAGATGAGTATGGTGAAATAGTGGAATGAAACTGTGGCAGGAAAAAAACGGGAGAAAAACCTGTCCAAGCTCCGTTTCGTCCACCACGAAACTCACATGGAGTGACCGAGACTCGATCTTGAGACTCCCAGCGGTGAGAGGCGAGCGTCTAACAGCTTCGCCACGGAGTCGTCAGGAGTGTAAAGTTTAATTCTAAAATGAAATATACTAATAATTTTGTCATCGATGGGTTTTATATCTGATGTTTACATATTCATGACATATTTGACTTTCAAAGTTTAATATCAAAATGTAATTCTAACATGGAAATAAAAAGCGTCACTGCTATGAAGTAAAAACATTTTCAATAAAAATGCTTTCTCGTTATAGAAGCCGTAAGATGGCACTGTTAACGCTTCCCTCTGCCTTTTATGATTTGAGAATTGTATAAAGTGTCCCGCGCCGTAGCCGAGTGGTTAAGGTAGGAAGCCTTGGCGCAGAGCTACGGGACTTGCGCTGGTTCGAGTCTCCATGGGGGAAGAAATTTTCTCATGGTATTTCGGCCAGTATGGGACCGGTGCCCACCCAGCATCGTGAGGCAATTGGGTAGCTACAATAAGTAGCGGCTCCAGGTTGAGGAACCAGCTATAACGGCTGGGGGACTCGACATGCTAACCACATGTCACCCCTACACTGGCTGTTGATCATCTACCTCTGTGATTGACACATGTGGATGTGAAGGGCCAGCAGCCGGCTGGTAAAAGGGCAACCGCTGCAAAGTGGAAAGACCCTCAATCGGAATCGGAATTGTATAAAGTGGACTATTGATTATGCTCCTTGTCTCTAGTTCCGAGTGTCGCGGGTTCGTTAGATCTTTTAGGACGGAAAAACCAAAGGAGCAAGTCCTCCTGGAGGGACTTTCAGCCGTGGGTACCGAGTCTGAAGATTTCCAGGCTCGTAAAAGATCCTAAGCCTGAATAAAAAGGCCTCTAAGCAAAATTTACGACCCCAACGTCCTACCAATACCTTAGTTGTTTGTTAGATGTCTCATTAGGTCGGTGTGTTGACCGCATGCCATCCATGACATCTATGAGCAAATAAGGTAATTAAAAATTAACTTGGTCTAATAATTCCTTAAAAAGGAGATGCTATGTCACAACACACGGCTACGCCATTATAGATAGATATAAGGAAAGAAAAATTTCACTGGGGTGTCTGGATATCGTGGTCGGTAATGTACTAACATATAGAGTTAGAGGTCCCGGATTCATATCCCGGTTCAGGCATTAATTTGTATGACGATGCACGCACACACACATACACACAAACAGACACGCACGCGCGCGCGCGCACACACACACACATACATATATATATATATATATATAGTAAGTAAAGTAAAGTGATCCCACAACAGGCCCGGAGGCCCTTGGGGTAGTTGGAGGTTAAGGCTCCCACTTTTTCTAGACAATCGGCACTTTACGTCAGCCGGGTTGTCAGCCCTGCGTGACGGCCGCCTTTACCCCCAGAACAAGCGTCTGGTACTCATTTCCGTTAGAGGCTGAGTCGACCCCAGGACCATAGTGCCGCCAGAGGGTTTGGGTCAGTATAAAAATCCTGACCCCAACGGGACTTGAACCCTCGACCCTCCGGCTTGTAGCTCAGTACCTTAACCACCACGCTACGGCGTATATATATATATATATATATATATATATATATATATATATGACATGATAAGAAAAATAAATTCTTGGACGGGACTTGAACCCGGACCTCTTGATTTATATCCCAGTGCGCTACCGATTACGCTGCCACCTGTAGCTCCTATCACAAGTAAGCAAATTAAAGAGACTATTTAACTCATGCCCCAAATGGGACTCAATGGCCAATCAGGTTTCAATGATTTCTGTTTTTACAACCAATCAAAGTCGTGTTTCATGAAATATTTATCAGTGTTATAATTACCATATTAAAGAAGGCTCCTCCTTTTTAATATTCTGAACAGGTCTGACCATTATTTTGCAGTGACTGAGCCTATGAGAAATACGGCTACCAGATTGTATATATAGTGCATGAATGTCAACACATGTCGCATGCGGGAGTTAATATATAAACATTTGTAGCAATTGATTATACCACCAAAAAAAGAAACCACTGTTTTCACTTTCTTAAATGTATTTTTTCCCAGGTAGCAATCCAGAAAAATATAATTGTCATATTTACATCATACGACATCAGAAATGAATTAATATTCGGTTTGATGTGTTTCATTTTTTCTCCACTAGAGAGCATTCTTACAATATTGCGTTCCTTTGGCAATAAATAGTATGATCTGGTTGCAGTGATAAACAAAAGAAGCAGATGAAGCGTACCTATCGTTTCTCATTTGTTTTCAAACATCGCCGTTTACATTAAATATATAAATATTTTAAAATAACTATATTTAAATAATGATTTGTGAGTAAATAGCTTAATTTTATTCTTTAAATAGTCCTAACAAATGCCACTCTTGATTTCCAAATTCTCTAGATAAATTCAGACTCACTTTGTGAGTCATGAATTTATCGTTAATTTGGAAATCACTCGTGGCTTTACTTATGAATATTTTTTCCCTCAGTGACGGATAATTTAATTAAAAATGCATGAACTATTGAACAAGATAATATAATTTTTGTTGAGTTTATGTTTTAATAGATTTTTGTGGAAGTTAATTTTGAAAAGAAGTGAATTAAAATATGTAATAAAGGCTAAAGTTAACAGAGTGTTCGCTTTAAAGGTGCGATAGAATATTTCATTAATGATATCGCCCCAGTTTGTGCAGAGCTTGGTGTCAATTAGGAAGAGGGATATATTGCATGCGGGGGTCACTCTGATTCAATGCTTTTGTTGTATCCATTACTTTGCGTACTCAGCTATATTAGTTGCCTCTCTGTTACATAGGATAGTGCTTTTCCATAATAATTTAATTGAATCAATTATATTAACTCGGATGTTATCTACAAAGCATTCAGTATAAGGAATTAAATACATTAATTTAATATATTGAGGGTTTAACAGTGACGTAACTAGAGTAAATGAGATAGGGATTTCCTCTGAGATGCCATCTAAATATTATCATTTCTCTTTGACCCTTGTGACTGTTGCAGAAATTCTCGATACATATATTTTGCAAATTAATAATTCATTAGTATTAAGTATCGACTTTTCTAAAAAAAATTAAACTTAAACTTTATAAAACTGTTTTTTTTTCAGTTATGGGCCTATTGTCCACCGCTGTGGTTTCGAGGTAGCGTGCTGCCTTGTCACGCAGCAGGCTTGGGTTCGATTCCCGGTCGGGACAGGCTCCTGGGTGAGGTTCCTTTTCGAGGTGTTTCCTCACCTGTAAGACAAATGTCAGGAAGTTTAGGGCCCTACGGTCTCCGAAAATCATCTGGCCATCACTATCATCCTTATCATTATCACCATCATCCTTCATCGGTGTGGAAAGCAACGGGAAGTTACCGCACCTATAATTCCCTAGCAAAGTTACAAAGCATAGCATGGAAATGCTATGATTGCAGCGAAAGACCTGCCCTCGGGCAGAATTACTATGGATAGACATGCCTATTATATGGATGCGAAATATGGACTCTTACATTAAGGGAGAAGAAAATATTATGAATATATCGTCGGCCTACAAGTGAAACACACTAAGCCAGATTTCATCGTAATTTTGATTTTACATGTTCCTTATGTAAACTTTCGCGTTCTTTCGTCTGGTGAAGTCCATTAAGTCTTATCTCAAATAGTTTTTAAGATATGTATCATTTTTCATTTCCACTAAGTCGATATTTTTTAGGATATGAACTAGTAAAACACATTTATTCCCTTAGTGTGTTTCACCTGTCTATTTCTTAATTAAATGCACACTTCAAAACACTTTGATGTATGAATTGTCGACTTAGTGGATATTGCCTATCAACAATGGGTTATTTATTGTTTGAGTCAAGAGTTGAAATGTTATAAATTTATTATTATTATTATTATTATTATTATTATTATTATTATTATTATTATTATTATTTAAAGAGGGAAAGAACATTATTTTGCATTAAGTAAATAATTGGTAATGCTAGAAGTGAAACTATAATATTGTAATGATTAGTCATTAATGAAATTAATACAATGAAATTAGCATTAACATTTCTCTTTATACTTTTTTTTAGATCTGTATAGGAGCGAAGAAGAATATTTATCTTCAGGATTAAACAATGGCACAAGTTTTCAAGCTTCAAGAAAGTGGGTCTGCTCAAATAAATTCTATTTAAAATTGATCATTATAAACTAATCAATAATTTAAGGTATGGCTCGGGAGGGAAACAACAAACCTTGAATTTAAATTTTCTCCTCGGACATGTTGGACAACTTTTAAACTAAAAGTTAATAAGGAACTGAAGTCAATGAATTAAAATATTTTACAGGTCTTTTAATTTATTTACTTCAAGGAATAACAAAACTAATCCTACAGTATTAACATTTTATATTATGCTGATTAACTATTAATAATTAGGACTTTTTAATGTATCAGGTGGTTTTAGAAAACGTTTATTGCTGGTAATTTAATAAACAAACAATTTTAAGTAAATGAATCTACCACCTTCTTTAAATGTCAATGTGAGAATACAAATTTTCCTCTTCTCCGGAGAAAAAGTATTAAATCTTAGAACTAATCATTATTAAATTACTTACTTATTATAACTTTTATTAGAGTACTACATGTCCTATTTTCAGACCTAGATGCTCATTTTCCTAGGAGAATTCCTCAAGAGGAAGTGGAGAGATGTCTAAACAATGAAGACAATCTCGAATCCAGAGTATACAAAGAATTACAGCCTTCCTTAGTAACACATGTTGACAATGATTTAGAGACAGAAAATAACAGTAAGTATAATTATTAACTATATTATTATTATTATTATTATTATTATTATTATTATTATTATTATTATTATTATTATTCTCATGAAATTTTGTATGTTGTGAGAAATTTTGTATTCCTGTAATTTATTATTTATAGCTGTAAATTCCAATTAGACCTCATATTATAAAACCACTTTTCATTAATCTTGTGTTTATTTTCTTTCAGGTGATAACACAAATGAAGGACTTCAGCCAACGCAGCCAACAGGTGATAAGGCTATACCAATCACTACTGGAAACACTTCTGGCAATGAGGAAGTTAGTTCAGATGATAATTCAGCCCGAAAACATTCCAGATGGAATAAACCAAATGCATCATCTTGGGTAAGGAATGTAGAGAGAAAAAAGAGAAGTGACGGGTTATCTTAGTCGTATAAGTCTACTAAGGGAAAAATGCAAATAACAAAGTTTCCTAAGCCTGTTAATTGTACAAAACGTGTGTACGATTGTAGCAAAAAAATTTCTGACCACGACAGAAAACTACTGTCTAGTCGGTATTGGAAATTACCATATGACCGGCAGAAAGATTTCATTTTAAGCAATGTACTTGTAAATAGACCTAAAGAGCGCAGACCGCGCAAGGAAAATACTAATCCTAGAGAAAATTCAAGAAAATATAGCTTTGTTGTGGATGGAGAAACAAATAGGGTCTGTCAGAAATTTTTTTGCAAAACTCTTTGTATTTCAAACATCCCTATAATAACGGCCTTTGCTGGAAGAGGAAAGAATGGGAATTTTATTAAAGGTGATAGAAGGGGAAGAAGTGAACCAACTAATAAAACTAGCAAAGAGAGTATGGAAGCCGTGATGAAACATATTAAATGTTTTCCAACAGTTCCAAGTCACTATACAAGAAAACCATCTCAAAGAAAATATTTAGAGAAAAATCTAAATATTTCAATAATGTATCAGCTTTACAAGGAAGAATGCCAAGTGACTGGAATAGTACCTATCAGTCTAATAACTTACCGAAGAATTTTCTGCAACAATTTCAAATTTATAATTTTTTAAACCAAAGAAAGATCAATGTGTAACTTGTACAATATATGAAAAGTCAAGTGCATTGGAAAAATTGGAAATACAAAATAAATATGATCTGCATATAGCTAGCAAAAATTATTCTATAATTGCTAAATCGAAAGATAAAGAATATGATCTGCATATAGCTAGAAAAAATGGTTCTATGATTGCTAAATCGAAAGATAAAGAACGAGCCATTCAAGACCCCTCCTTCATATCAGCAACATTTGATCTGCAGAGTGTTTTGCAAATCCCCAAATCCCCACTTCAAGTGTTAGCCTCCTGTATTATTTGCGAAGATTAAACCTTTATAATTTGACTATCTACAATGCATCTTCACCAAATTGTGGGTATTGCTACTTCTGGACAGAAATAAATGGTAAAAGAGGAAGTTGCGAAATAGGTTCATGTATTGCCTACTATTTGCATAATTTGCCTGCAAATATCACTGAAGTTGCTTTATTTTCTGACACATGTGGGGGTTAGAACAGAAATATCCAGATATCTGCACTTCTGTTGTATCTCGTTCAGAAACTCCCTATTCAGTGTATTGAACATAAGTTTCTGGAAAGTGGTCACACTTTCATGGAAGTTGATTCAATGCACAGTGCAATTGAGAGAAGGAAAATAAATGTTGATGTTTTTTCCGTTCATGAATGGATGAATGTTTTCCAGCAAGCCAGAAAAAAGGATCCTTATTCTACGAAAGAGTTCTTGTTCAATGAGTTTCTTGATCTGAAATATTTAAGTAATGAAACTATCAAGAACAGGATTGTTGATGAAAATGGTGAGAATGTTAGCTGGTTGAATATTAAATGTTTCAGGTACAAGAAGGAAAACCCAGGTGTCACAGAATATAAATATCACTATGACTCTGATTACAAGAAAATATTCGTTAGCCAATCCAGGGGAGCCAGAAAAGCTAAGCGATCTGACGCAGGAATTTCAGAAATGCCAAAATTATATTCCAAGTCACTTCCTATCTCCACAGCAAAGAAAAATGATTTGCTTTCCCTGTGTGAAAAAGGAATTGTATCCTCTGAACTACATTCCTGGTATAAAAGTCTACCATCAGGAAAAGTCACAATTACAACTACAGAACCAGCTGCCTCTGATTCAGAGTCTGACAAGGAATACTAATATTATAGAGAAATGTAACTTATTGTTAAATGAAAACTTCACACATGAAAAAATAATGTTCATTGTAGCCTTGAATAATTTTTAGTAATGTATGTTAGTAATTAAAATTATGTTAGTTAACATTATTAGAAAAAATAAAATTCAAATAAATTATTATTTTTGTATTATATTATTAGAATTAGTAAAGAATTTCCCTTCTTATCGCTATAGGCTCACTCATTTTGAAAATGGATACAATATGCCTAAAATTTGTCACCTACAGTCATAAATATATTAATGTATTATAAAATTGAACGGGTGAGTGGAAAAATGATAACATTCCAACTTCCTAGTTTGTGGGAAAACAAAAAAAATAAGTTTACAGAAAAAGCTAAGAGTGCTATCGGAAAATTTACTATTAGTGAATTGTAGAGCTAATCATTAAGTGTTCGCTCAAAAAATCTCATAGTTAAATACTTACTTGTTTAGTAATTATTAATTATTAAATCTGTTGGAATAGTATCCTTTTTCCACTCAATGTTTTGTCAATCGATAAAAATAATTAACTATTATGTTTTTTGTGTCATAAAATGTTTTAATAGTAAAAAAAAACACTTTAAACTGTTTTTACTTTACACAATGCTGACCATGATACGAGTCTTCATTCATCCTTATCACTGTCTGCTGTATTTGAAGTTGGATACTTAAGGATATCTTCATAGAATGACTTGTACTCATCAGGTATGTAGTGCGTGACTTTTGAGATGTCTTGTATCTTTTTGATGTTGATTCCAAGTTTCCCAGTATATGCTGCAGTAGTAGGAAGTTCCACATAATCTTGTTTTTTCAACCTGAAAGTTCCATGGTGCAGACCATCAATGTATTCGGAAGCCTCGACACAGCCTTTCATCTTCTGAGTAAATACAAGTTGTCTGTACTTACTGATGTTGAATGTCAAATTTTTATTTTCAATATCTTTACATGTTTTCTTGAAATACTGTGGCCACCAGCCTTTGAAGTTGAGTACCTGGTTGTTTAGAAGCCTCTTTACTTCATATGGAGGGTTGAGTTTCCTGGCATTTCGAATGATGTCATCATACTGGTTTGGAGAGTAAATCCGATCCAATCTTCGAACTTGTCGTTTAATGACTGAAAATGTTCTGTCACATGGCAGAAAACTATGGCCTCGGATTGGGTAGAACTGGTGAATAACTGAGAATCTACCATTCATTGTTAGCGTTGCAAGCAACCTAGTTAATGTGTGGTTGCGATTCTGGCCAGCACATGCGTCGCTGAAGACATACAGGATCTTTTACTTCTTCAGAGATCTGGTTAATGAAATCCAGAAGACAGCTGCATACTTCATTAGGACCCCTTAGAGCTTCACCCTCTGTGTACGTATAGAAAATTGAAGTACCACGGCCAATATCATGAATATTAAATACATAGTACCAAAGTTTACGGAGATAAAACATTTCTTGTACAGGAATGAAAGGGAGAGGCATGTTTTGCATGAAGTCAAACGCAATAGCCATGACATCATTTCTTTCCTTGCAGATATTCTTGACATTCTCCATCTTACTGTAAAATTTCTTTGCTCGCCTCTTATGAACTAGTAGCTCGGCAACAGCAGCCCTTTTTGCCACAATCGTTCAGAGTTGAAGACTTTATTTTGTGTTTAAGTCTTCACAGGTTGAGCAAACGTCTACTTGTGGCCTACCAAATCGGTACCCGTAGTTGTCATTGAAATGTTTCAAGTAGTACTCATATTTTATGACTCCCTTCAGATCAGGATGTTTTTTAATGAAGAGACCAAGCATTTTTGAAACTGTCAAACTTGAATCCAAATATGTGACTGGAAGAGATGAGTAATGTGATTCTTTTTAGGAAATGAGGATATATGATCATCTATTTTATGACAATGTGTGCATCAAGTGTATTCCCCCGATTTTGGCTCTTCCCTCTCATATCAACCGGTGACTGATTAGTTGCAACAAGCTTGGTTAGGCGTTGGACTACTTTGCTGGAGATTGCATGCAAACTTATGTAAGCATTTCGACAAACTTCGACTCTGCTTGTCCCTTTAATGGCAAAGTACTTGAAAGACGACAAGTTTTGTTTGGAATTCTTTGTTAATGGACGGTGTCGAGCAACATCATATCTTTCTATCAGCCCCATAAGAAATGTATCCTTTTCATTTTTAGGACGACCATTGTATATATTATCAATTATTGAACCCTTCTCCTCAACACTGAAGTTTCCCATACACTTTTTACGGCAGTTACAATCTGGACCAGTTGTTTTAGCTTCAACTAATAAACCTTTACATGAAACAAATTCCTTGCCTTTCTGCCTAGCAAGTTTCTCTTTCTCTTTACATTGTAAGTCTTTATTAGCCTTACCTCTCTTTCGTTCAGGTTCATATTCTTCCTCGGAGTCACACATACTTTAGGACACAATACCCTGTCTTACAACAGAACTACAAAATAATGTAAAATATAAAATAAAAGCAATGACAATAATAATTATTGTCATTGCTTTTATTCAGAGAACTGTGATATGCAACTTTATACAGTGAGTAATATAACAACAATGAACTCCAGGTTATTAATTTTGTTACTGACAATAATGCCAACTTCATGAATACACAATATTGAGTAGAAAAAAGATAATATTCCTGGAATGTTATCCTTTATCCACTCAACTAAAATTTCAATGCTGGTTTTAACAATATATAATACTGGAATATAACCCTTTTTACACTCATTGGATAGCTTAAGCAAAGATCTACAAAATGGCTATTTCAGTTTAATTTCTCAAATTTTTGGAATGTTATCCTTTTTTCCACTCACCCGTTCAATTAATAATTTATGTAATGCAAATCTTGTAATTGCAATGCTTCAAACATGTTAACATTGATCAGATTATGTAACAATTACTGCCGAAATGTAGCATTCCTCTCAAACGAAAGACTGGAGAAAGACATTAAATCTGCATTGACTGGTGAAAAACACTAAGTCAGCGTCATGTTGAAGAAAAATGAAAATTAACATAATAAAATAAATACTAATTATTTTTTTACCATCACCCATCGAAACTACAAACTTCAACCATGATATTAGTAAAAACAAATTGCTACAAATAATAAGTATTATTCCGTAAACCTGGAAAACAAAATTTTAAAATATTCAAACCCTGTTTTCTCAAAAGTGTGTTTTTCGACTTAGGGTGTTTCAGTTGTAGGCCGACGATATGAGAATACGTAAAGTTCTTAGGAAACTTTTTGGACCAAAGACAGGTGAACAGGTAGGCGAATGGGCAACACTACATGACAGTGAGCTACAATATATTTATAGAAAACCAGATATAATAAGAATAGTTAAGTCTCGTTGACGAATAGCGAATGAAAGATGGGCATGGAAGCTTACTGTAGGAAAACCAGAGGGAAAAATTCCCATTGGTTGACCAAGACTGAGTTGGGAGAATAACATTAGTCATTATTTGGGGGAGATGGATTATACAGGGGGTGATTTGAAAACTTTGGCTTAGGATAGGGTTTTGTGGAGAGCTTGTGTCCGCTCGGTCATGAACCTACAAGTTCGATAGTGCCAGTGAGTTAGTTAGTTAGTATTAAGTATAACTTTCTGGTTCGATAAATATACTATTAAGGCCTACTAAATGATTGATTGATACGGAAATGATTTGTTAGTTTTAAATTATCCTGCTTCAAAAAAATTATCATACCGTTCATATGGTACGGGTGTCACAGATCAATAAAGTGGTTATATAGTTTATTGAACTCTGAACCTAGTATTTCATATGTGTGTCCAAGTTTTCAGAAGAGTTTACATGTCAGCAACACTATTGTTGTCTTAACTTGAATAAACTGTTATTTACAGATTCACTAAAATGTGCAATGTTTAAAGAATCTAGCAAAATGCGAAAACGTTAGGATTGACTTACTTTGAAGTAAATGACAAAAAATGAAATTCCTAACTACATAAGTCATTATTTAAGTTAATGTGCGCGCATGTACATTTCCATAAACATATATACGTTCAAACCAAGCGTCATATATATTCACAGTTCATAAAATGTGAATTTTCACTGGGAGGAAATACTTTTAAAAAATGTTCAAATCATATAAAACACAAAATTAAAGAACGAGAGACACGATTACTATAATACTATCTCTATATTTTATACATTTCCATAAAAATATAGGTTCAAACCAAGCGTCATATATATATTCACAGGTCACAAAATGGGAATCTTTACTGGGAGGAAATACTTTAAATGTTCAAATCATACAAAACACAGAGACACGATTACTATAATACTATCTCTATCTTTTATACACATATATATCCCATTTATTGGAAATATAACTCGCAAATTTCTATGAATGTGCAACGCTTAAAACAAACACACAAATATATTAAACAAAATACATGTAATTAATAACACTGTTCAACATGACTTTTGTCTCATGAGTACCAATAGTTGTACACTTAATGCGGTTTTTTTAATCGTGTTTTCAAATATCTATTCGGAATTTCTCCATCACCCACAGTTTTTTTATTTCAATTTCAATTAATGGATTTAATAATTGTTTTTTTTAATTTCTGCTTAACAAAAATTAAAGGGATTACGTCAAAATCAAGTGATGTACCCCGATTTGCAATCTGCAATGATCCACACTGCGAAGAACTGCCCATACCAAAGCCTTCAGAACTTGTGACATTAGATGAAGAGAGCTCAGATTCTGATTGAAGTATGGAAAAAGAAGAAACAGATTTTGGCGATACAACTTTTGAACAAAGCTGTTCATCTGAGCCTCATTTATTGACTCAAGAAAGCCTTAACGATCTCAGACGAGATTTAAAAACCAGTCTGAAATGCTTGGTTCTCGGCTAAAAGGATGGAATCTCTCGGAAACCTTGCGTGATGGAGAAAAGCCGATATCATATTTGAATTCAGGAGAAAAAATACTATCAGAATTACATATTTTTCTTTCTGAGACAAAAATTTTATTTTTTGTTGCTCAGCGTAATTAAACTGCTTAATAAAACTGTGTCTTATGTAATACTCGTATAATAAAAAAGTATTTTATAAAATTGATTTTTGGAGCTTGTAAGTATTTTGAAGTGTCCCCTGAGTACGCTACTAACGTGCTGCAGGGTTAGTCCTTTGGAGGGGCTGCCTCCTTAAAGCCTTTGGACTTGCTCCCTTGTGTTTTATCCCCACAAGGAGGGTTGCCTCTTCCGCCTTCTGCCGTTGAGGACTTCACTCTTGTTTCCCCGAGCTGGGTCTCTTATTTCATCCCCAGAGATTGGGTTGCCACTTTCGCCATTTTCGTCGTTGAGATATTCACCACGAGGAAGAAGAACTTTGGGAAGACCAAGGAAAAGATGGAAAGAGCAGCAATTTGGAGCCGGAACAGGCTAGTAAATAAGCCTAAACCGTGAAGAAGAAGAAGAAGAAGATAAAATTGATTTTAAGCATTCAATGCCATGAAGTTATTACGATATTTGTGGTATTCTCTCCTGGCATGGCGTACTTGTAACCCACTTCTAAGGTTGGGGAGCCTGGAAGGCGGGGTTACGCTACCGCGATGATATAATAAAATGTTATTATGGTAATGATGCATCAGGAGAGGCTTTAATGTAAACTTATTCTATAGAGGCGAATATGACACTGATTATAATGATGGTCAGATGATGTTCAGGGACCGTTTGGACCTTAACGTTTCCTGACATTTGTCTTACAGGTGAGGAAAAAACCCGAAAATAAACCTCACCTAGGAAACTTGTCTCGACCGATGATCGAACTCGGAACCGCCGATTATGTATACAGGATGTAACATCAACTCTAAAACTTGAATGCAACTATTTAATTTATTTTTTTATATCATGTGTTAAGTTTAGCTTGCTATGTTTCAAATATGTATTATTTTTATTTATACAATGTTTAATTAATTATTTGTAATTTTAGAGGCCAGAAGCGCACTATTTTATATCGATAGCTGAGTTTTATAGATTATAAGCACACTATCGTTAGATAGTTATCATCCCTTTTTCTCCTATAACTATTGTTCAGAATTTTGTGACAGAAGATATAATTAAAATTAACTATTTTAATCAACCAAACTATAAAGTCAAGCTGATGCTTACGACTAGGTGTGGAAGTATAAACATGTTTACAGATAAAAATATAAATATATAAATAATAATAAAAATGATTGACTGAACAAGTCTATAATTTAACATAAAGCATAAGGGGATTAAAAAGATTTTACTTATCAAAAATCGTTTGAATTTTAATTTACAAAAATAATTCCCATTTCATGATTTTTTATGTAAATAATTATTGTCCCATTAACTATTAATTATTTCACACAATGATTAATCTGTATTAAAATTGTAGATCCAGAACTAAATTAAAGCTATCTTAGTTTCAGATAGCAAATATTAAACACTTTTTCCAATTTTATTTTGCAATTCATTTTTCACAGGATTTTCAATCTTAAGTCAAGTAATCAAGGAAATGATAAAAAGCAAAGAAATGAGTATACATAGGCCTACTGTCAGGATCGAAATAAGTATTAAAGTGGATAATTTAATCAGTTAATTTATTTTTCTTTAAGAGAAAAAGTATTTCCTTCTAGCCAGTCTTGCATGATAATAAATTTCTCATAGGAAATTGTGAACTGTGGAACCCTTTCGACGTTCCTTCTTCTTCTTCTTCTTCTACTACAAGGTTTAGGCTATGTAGCCTGTTCCGGCGAAGTGGAGTCCATCTTCTACGTGGTCGGCCAACATCTCTTGTTCCTCTGGGATTATACAGAAAGGTTATTTTTGGTATTCTTTCGTTGTTCATTCTCATTAAGTGTTCTGTCCATTTCTTATTATTTTCGCTGATTTTATCTTCAATTTTATATATATTTAATTCTTCTCGTATCGTTTCATTCCTTATTCTATCCGCTCTTGTGCATCCTTTCACATTACGCAAAAACAGCATTTCCGCAGTCTCTATCCTGCTTTTATCCCTTGATTTCACTATCCAATTTTCACTTCCATACAACAACAAAGGAACAGCCATTGTTTTATATAATTTAAGTTTCGTATCTTTCCTTGTTTTCCGACCTAAGGTTCTTTTTATGGTTCCACAAATAGCCTGAAATTTATTTACTTTATTTTCTATATCTTTATTTTCTCTATAAGCTATATCACATCCTAAATATTGGAAATGTGATACTTGTTCTATTATTTTGTTATCCAGTACAATTTTTTATCTAATTCCGTATTTACCAATAAATACCATTACTTTTGACTTATTTATTGATATTTTACAATTATATCTATTGGCTATTAATTTAAATGTATATGGTAACATTTGGAGCTCATTTTCAGATTCTGCTAAAAGTACAACATCGTCAGCGAATAATAAAGCATTTATTTTATCTTTATTATCAATTAATATTCCTTCATTAGTTAAAACCTTCTTCCATTCTTTGGTCGTTTCTTTATAGAGCTATTTGAATGCTTTGTGTATTATACACAACACTACTAGTTACACTTCTGAGGTTGGTACTGTGTATGTTCTGAAGTGTTTGTAGGGGAAGAGGGAGGACATTGCGCACTCACTTCTTACTCGTAAAATAATGGCTAGATTTTTATATTTGTTTATTTTCATGGCACATAATAGCATGACAATGTAACTAATGGCTCAAGTTTAGATTTCTTCGACAAATGATTTTCCACGCTACATTGTTGTAATATTGTTACTCTATGCCTACATAATTTCCCGTCTGTATTAACAATGTCCTATTATTTTAAACCTTTTGCAACAATACTTATAACTTTTTGTTTCAATTAATAAATATATATCTAAGTACGAAAATTGCAGCATATATCTCAAATTAATTTTTCAGTTCTACAGAATCGTAGTGCACTTGCGAGAACGCTTAAATAAACTTCCGCTAGATGACGCAGATATCTATGAAAAAGGAATGACCAATATTGGAAAACATATTTTAAGAAATGGGTGTTCATTACATTTTGTTAGGTTGCGATGAGGCAAGTTAATGTACATCAGATTAGTTTACACTTCGTTAAATAACACGCATGCAATTTATTTTGTTATATATATGTATATATATATATATATATATATATATATATATATATATATATATACATACAGGGTGTCCCAAACTTAGACCGACAAACTTTGAGAGCTGATAGCATTATTTTAAACACTTTTTGTTGAGGAAGGTTTTTTGCTGCGGTGCTTCGTTTAAGCGCTGGACAAGTTAATGCCATTACTGCCTCCCACCCAGTTGGTTTAGATGTGTAAATTACATTTCTGTGCAATATGTATATTTTAAAGGAAACACACCAAAGGAACAAAAGAAAGAACCTGAGCTCATCGTTGTGTTTCCTTGACATTGTGCGTTAGTTTGCTGGAATGACTGCTGCATACTAGTTTATTTACAACATTGAAAGGTACACGTGGAGTGAGATGACGGACATGCTGTTGGTGTATGGAAAAGCTGGTTCGGGTCGTGCGGCTGTAAGGCTTTACCAAGAACAGTTCCGAAACCGAATAGTTCCACATCACACTACATTTGCCAGCATTTAACGTAGACTACGTGAAAGAGGTTCCTTGGATAGACGAGTAGAAGGTCAAGGATTCCTGAGAACGAGGAAGATGTGTTACGGTGCATTGAGAACAATCTTGCAGCTAATACTCGCGCCATCGCTGGACAATTGCACCTAAGTCGTAGCACTGTGGGAAGAATTCTGCAGGAAATTTTGTTGCACCCTTTTCATCTTGAAAAGGTCCACGCAATGAGGCCTCAAGACTATTCTCTGCGACATCAATTTTGTCAAAGGTATCTGGACAAAATTGAAAACGATATACTGTTTACATCCCATGTCATGTTAACAGATGAAGCATGTTTCACACGTGAGCAGTTATTTAACAGTCGGAAGTCACATGTTTGGACCTTTGAAAATCTCCATGCTACATTTCAGAGATCACATCAACTGAGATTTGGTGTTAATGTGTGTGCCGGTATTGAGGATAACTTCTTATTAGGACCATATATTTTGCCCGCCCGACTCAATGCTTACAATTACTTAGTATTTCTGCAACATGTTTTGTCTGATCTAATGGAAACAGTTCCCCTTCATATCAGACAGGACATGTGGTTTCAACATGATGGGGCACCAGCTCACTTTGGTTCTGAAGTAAATCGTCACCTTACGGCTACATACGACAATCACTGGATACCTAGAGGTGGACCCATTGCCTGGCCGGCACGCTCTCCTGACCTTACACCACTTGACTTCTTTTTTGTGGGGGCACATGAAGACTATCGTGCATGAAACACCTGTTGAATCTGAAGAGGACCTTGGGGCACGAATAACCTGCGCAGCTGGCGAAATCAGAGAAATGGCCCATGTATTTGTGGGTGGGAGGCAGTAATGACATTAACTCGTCCAGCACTTAAACGAAGCACCGCAACAAAAAATCTTCCTTAACAAGAAGTGTTTAAAATAATGCTATCTATCAGCTCCCTAAGTTTGTCGGTCTAATTTTGGGACACCTTGTATATATATTCCTTATAAACATGTTAGTGAATTTATTGCGAAGGTTGGTCATACCGAATTCACACATATGTCCGCCATCTAGCGGGAGTTTCTTTAAGGGTTCGCACATGCGCACTATTAAAAATTCATCGGTCGAGATAATATTAATTTTTTCCTAACTATTTTTGTATATTGAAATTATCCCTCTTACTAATAATCCATATATAACTTTTGAACAAGGTTTATACACATCTGAGTTGAAAATTCTTACTAATAAATACTGTATTAGCTGTTCAGTGTATAAGAGGTCTACAACTTTACATGGGAATCGTTATACATGCTTTCAGCCTTGTTTAAGGATTGTATAACTAGACAAAATGTCGAACTTCAAGATCAACTGATTGTTTTCTTATGATATTGATGAAAGTTTCCTTAAATTTAACGCAGAATTCAACACTTTAACGACTGTTTGATGGATGCACAATACATAAATAATATTAATAAAGCTCTGGGTAGGAAAATAAAGGCATCATAAAATGCCTTTTGTTACGCTCATTCTCAATTAGGCCTAATAATGTTTTTAAATTGGACATTAGTTCACAAAAGAATCAACAATAATTGCTTAGACAAGATTTAACCTGAATGTAGTTTAAATGCTTCATAATATTATTTTAACAAAACTTTCTTGCATCACATACACATACCGATATAAAAATACATTTAATTATAGAGATGCTATTATTGCAGCATGCCACATGTTAGCTCGATAGTCTTGGGGTTAGAGCTTCTGACTACAGTCCGTGGAGTCCTAGGTTCGATTCCCGATGAAACTGCAATAATGTTGTTTCGCTTAAAGCGTTATTTTGTTGTCGCTAACATTTCCTACTATTTTGAACGTTTTCTAACGTATCTTAAAATAATGCGTATAATTCATAAGAAATGGGAAAAACTTTTATTAGTTTCCAAGAATGTTTCGAAATTCTTGACGTTAGATGGCAGCACATTATCTGGACATAGCGTAAAGGAAAATGTAAATAAATTGAAACACACTTATTTTTTTCCGTACCTCCCCAATTAGGGAATCTCTATTAATTCTTATCCATATTCATTTTTTACACAAACAATCACTAGTTGATGTCGTTTTCTTTCTGTTACAAACTGCGCGTAATATGCTCTGACGTCATAATGATGACGGATTTATGACGTATTGTGTATAGTGGTTGTATTGTTATATAGCTCCTGTACAACGTTTATTGGTAAGGAAATTATAGATGATCTACATAAGACTTATACACTGTATAACTAAACAACTGATGAAAGCCTGTATAAGAGATTTTTATTAGTAAAACTGTAAAAGTATCATGAAACATATGTAAAAAATATTTTATAGTAATTATATTTATCGATTTGCAATGTTTTGTACTTTTAGTAAAATATTTAACTGTACAATCCATTTTTACAATCACTAATAGGCCTATAGATTATATACTTTAGATAAGTGTCTTGTGACAAGTTTGAACACAATTGCCAAGGTCAGTGTGAAAATGTTTTTACAATTTTTCCTGCTCTGAATGACTCATTTTGGAACATGCGAGGTTTGCGTCATTGTAGTAAACAGTGTGTATTGCTCAGTGAGTTGAAATTTTTCTGTGATCAGATGCTGTGATGTGGAATCATCTAGCACGTTCCAATGCATCCGCAGCGCAGTTGTCTACTTCCAATCACATTTTTTTAATATGCAAAGCGGGCTTCACCTTTTTCCTCACTACTGTGTAAATTAAAATAAAACCATGATCTAATAGAGACATTTAGTGGCATTTAGAGTTTGAGCATTTCAGTCTCGTAATTCACTATGAACTGACAAGTTACGAAAAAAAATAGATATATATATATATTGGCAATATTAGTCCGCTTGGACCTGCTCGGCCGTTCATAATTATTCCTGGGCAATGATTAAAAAAAGGTATTTCATTTTTTTATTTGTTTCTTTGTCGTGTTCTTTCGTTTACACTGTGGTTCCTTTTTGTTTTACCTTTGTTAACCTTTTTTATCTTATTCACACATACAAACACAAGACAGGACACGCACCCAGACCCAAGGTGGAGATTTAAAATCCCCTACCCCGCCGGGAATCGAGCCCGGGTCGCCGGAATTGAAGGTAGGGATTCTACCGACTACGCCACGGCGACGGACTTAATCAACTCGATGGACCGGGTTGTTTCTATGTTTCACATCATTTTCGTGCGTCTTTTGTTCATCACTGCAACCAGATTATATTATTTATTGCCAAAGGATTGCAATATTGTAAGAATGCACCCTAGTGGAGAAAAAATGAAACACATCAAACTGTTTATAACTAACATATTAATTAATTTCTGATGTTCTATGATGTGTCGGCCGCGGTGGACTAGTGGTTATGCTCCTTGCCTCTGGTCCCGAGGGTCGCGGGTTCAAACCCGGCTGGGGTCGATGGATTTTTTAGGACGGAAAAATCCAAGGACCAAGTCCTCGGGGAGGGACTTTAAGCCGTGGGTCCCGAGTCTGAAGATTTTCAGGCTCGTAAAAAATCCTTAAGCCTGAATGAAAAGGCCTCTAAGCAAAATTTACCGAATTTTCCCGTCCTAGTACTACTTTGGTTTCCTAGATGTCAGTATGTGGCGGAACGCTGACCACGGACCACTCAAAATGACATCTATACGAAAGCAAGTGTAACTAAATTAGTATGGTTCAAATTCTTCCGTATAGGGGGAGAGCGCCTAAATCTCTGTAAAGGGAAAATATAGGCTTACAATACAAAATGTTCTATGATGTGAATTATATTTTTGTGGAACGTAAATTCCCGGTGAAATAATACGTTTAAGAAAGTGCAAACAGTAGTTTCTCTTTATTGTGATATAACCAATTACTACGAATGTTTTTTCTATTATATCACTGCAAGCTGTATCTGTTTACATTCGTGCACTATATATACAATCTCGTAACCGTAATTCGTGTGCAGTCTGGCACTGCTAAATAATGCTGTGGTCTATTCAGAATGTTAAAAAGGAGGAGATTGATTTTAAAGTGATAAAATTTAACTGATAAAATTGAGGTCAAAAACGACTGTGATATTTTGTAAATCAAAATTCATTGAAATGTGATTGTCATTGGCTCCAATTTGTGGCATGAGTTAATTAGTCTACATAAATTATCCTCCACATCTGTCATTCTAATCTCCATCGGCCAATCCTTTTTTCCCCTCATGCTGCTCAAAACTCCTCAATCCATTCTAGGATTGTTCTTGGGAATCTGTCTTCTGTCATTCTTTTAACATGATCATACCATTTGATTGTTTTTTTATGAAATCCACAATTGGAATTTGAATATGTATCTTTTGTTTTAATTAAGCTGTTTGTTATTTTATCTCTTTTAGAAATTCTAGCTGAATGACTCGAAAAATAAATTTCTGCAGAATTTAATTTACTAATTGTTTTAGGTTTCAATTCCCATGTTTCTGCGCCATATGTCATTTTTCTCATTATTGTATTTAAAATATTTGTTTTTGTTTCAGAAATTATATTAGTATCCTATAAAACAGCATTTAATTTTGATATTGCATATTTATCCACATATATTTTCCCATATGATTAAGAAATTTTCTTGGGTTTTCCGCGTCATGGATTCAAGGTAGCTTCTAGCCACAGATTCCGATGTTTCAATATGATCCCACATGTCTTTATCAAGGAATACACTTGAATATGATGGAATATTCCCTCCCCATAAAGGTTAACTAAGTTATATTAAGAAAACATTCTTAATCATACTTTTATCCTCCGAAAATCCTAAACTATAACAACCTTAAAAAAAACTAAAGAATTATTTAATAACTAACTAACTTATACACCTCACTGATAGTATTCTTTTAACAATTAATAAATTTAATTATTTATGAAGATAATATTGAGATTAACAAATATTTTCTTTTGCTTTGTTTTAAATATTGTATAATCGTAAAATTAGTTTCCTATATCCCATTATTTTTGTTTTGTTTTATATATACGTTAGACAGTGGCAATTTAATATGTCTTGCTTGTATACATTTTATTATTAGTTTTAGTCTTAATTTTAACTAATTTACTGGTTGCATTATAGATCAAAATATATGTTTGTCCTGGTGAGTGGAAGAGAAGGCCACATGGCCTTAACTCCACCAGGCTAAATATATCTAATTTAATATAATTTAACATATATATTCTACAGGGTCTACACATCTACACACAACTAATATTATCCTAAATGTCCATACTGCGTGAACTAGGTAGAATTTATGGTTCGATTTTGCTAGTTTAAGGAATATATCTCACTTTCGTTATTAAATCGTATGTATCCAGTTACGTTTCGAAAAAAAAAACAAACAATGCGTCCGGTAGAACAATTTTTTAAATTACAAATTATAGTAAATACCCACATTCGTAGTCGGATTTCGTTTATTTTTGGAGAATCCTTTCTCGGTTAATTCCAATGGCAGAAACACAGTTTCATTGCGAATGATCAACAATTGGAGCCGCCAGAGTCTTAAATCCGAAATGTCCGCTTCAGGCGGACCCCCACTCCCAATGATCTGATTTAGCTGGTTAGCAATATCGACCTTACTTTTTTAATTGATTGTTATAGTCTATGCAGAGATTGGTTCCGATAGGAAACATTACAACTGCTGCTCCATCCATAGTCATTCTGCCCGAAGGCAGGTCCTTCACTGCAATCTTAGCATTGTCATGCTATGCTTGCAGCTTTACTAGGGAATTATAGGTGTGGTAGCTTCCCGTTGCTTTCCACACCGCTGAAGGATGATAATAAGGATGATGATAATCATAAGGATGATGATGATGATGGCCATATGATTTCGGGGACCGTTTGAGCCTTAAAGTTTTCCTGACATTTGTCTTACAGGTGAGGAAAAACCCTGATAAAAACCTCACCCATAAAAACTGCCCCGACCGGGGATCGAACCCGGGCCCGCTGCGTGGCAGCACGCTATCTAGAGACCACAGTGATGGACTGCTAGAGCGTTAAGAGGCATATAAGCCTATATATATATATATATTATAGTCCCTAGTAGCTATACATGTATGTATTAAGTTTGCATTGCTCAATGTCAAAAATGTAATTATAACACACACACACACACACACATATATATATATATATATATATATATATATTCCACCGCTGTGGTCTCGAGGTAGTGTGCTGCTTTGTCACGCAGCGGGCCTGGTTTCGATTCCCGATCGGGACAAGCTCCTGGGTGAGGTTTATTCGGGTTTTTTTCTCAGCACAAATATCAGGAAGCTTAGGGTCCAACGGTCCCCGAAAATCATCCGGCCATCATCATCATCATCATCCTTATCACTATCATCATCGTCCATCACCGTTGTGGAAAGAAACGGGAAGTTACCACACTTATAATTCTCTAGTAAAGCTGCAAAGAAAAGCATGGAAATTCTGTGGTTGCAGTGAAAGACCTACCCTCTGGCACAATTAGTATATATATATATATATATATCCATAGTAATTCTGCCCGAAGACAGGTCCTTCACTGCAATCATAGCATTTTCATGGTATGCTTGCAGCTTTACTAGGGAAGTGTGTAGGTGTGGTAGCTTCCCGTTGCTTTCCACACCGGTGAAAGATGATGATGATAATGATAATGGTAAGGATGTTAATGATAAGGATGATGGCCATATGATTTCGGGGACCGTTTGGGCCTTAAATTTTTCCTGACATTTGTCTTACAGGTGAGGAAAAACCCCGATAAAAACCTCACCCAGGAAAACTGTCCCGACCGGGGATCGAACCCGGGCCTGCTGCGTGACAAGGCAGCACGCTACCTCGAGACCACAGCGGTGGACATATATATATATATATACGTTGGACACTTAAAGAAGCAGAAAAGCAAAAACTTTTAGTCTTCGAAAGAAAAATAATAAGAAGAATCTTTGGAATAACGAAAAATCAGGACGGATCATGGAGAATTCGAACAAATGAATAAATATATAGAATTCTCAAAAACAGAAATATAATTAACTTCATTAAAGTACAAAATATTAAGCTGGATTGGACACACACACACATATATATACAGTACATATATAATGTATATATATACTGTGTATATATACTGTATATATACATGACAAGATAAGAAAAATAAATGCCTGGATGGGAATTGAACCCGGACCTCTGAGTTAATATCTCAGTGAGCTATCAGGCGAATCCAAAACAAACATTTATTTTTTTATACATATTCTCTATTACCAGATGTATCGGGAACTCGGTCTCCACTGCCACCTAGTAGCTACTATAACAAGTAAGCTAATTAAAGAGTATATATATATATATATATATATATATGCAATCAAAGCATTTTCATGCTATGCTTTGCAGCTTTACTAGGGAATCTACACTGCTCAACAAAATTAGGGGATATTGTAGAATAACCTATTAAGACTATGTTTTTAGGAACAGTATTAGATGCAATCACTTTCTATTACTCCAAAAAATGTCAACAAGAGTTTGAAGTCATTACGTAACCTCTGTACCACACCAGATGTCAAAGAGATCCTGATTAGGAATATGGCAAACAAACAAAGCAACATTAACATGGGTGAAAATGTTTCTTTAGTATGGTGTATGGTCTCCTCGAACGGCCAGCACTGCCTCACACCTGTATGGCATTGATGCAATGAGTTCTTGGGGGATACGTGGCCACTCTTCCATAACAGCAATGTGCAGCTCTGGAACAGTTGTGGGAGGTGCTGGTCTGCCTGCAATGCACCTGCCTAATGCATCCCACACATGCTCAATCGGATTTAAGTCCGGGGAGGAAGCTGGCCATTGCATATGCTCGATACCCTCCACTTCCAGCATGTCGTCCACCAAGCCAGCTCTGTGGGTCGTACATTATCGTCCATAAAAAGAAAAGAATCACCTATGGCACCAGCATAAGGCACGACTAAAGGTCGGAGAATCTCATCTCTATACCTTACCGCAGTCAAAGTACCACCTTGAATGACGTAGAGGTCCGTACGTCCACCACTACTGACTCCTGTCCACACCATCAATCCACCGCCACCATATGGGAATCTTTCACGTACAAAAGCTGTATTGTTTCGTGTCCCTTTTTCCCTCCAGATGAATACACGCCGACTATCACATTCCACGTTGAATCGCGACTCATCAGAAAAAAAAAACTGATCTCCATTCGGCATGCCTCCACCCACGATGTTCCTCCGCCCAGTTTCTGCGATCCCTACGATGTTGTGGAGTTAACCTGGTACACACCATGGGCCTACGGGCATAGAGACCACTTCCATGCAGTCGATTAGGGACAGTTTGAGTTGACACCCTGCGTCCTGTTGCTGTTTGAAGTGTATTTCGCAGTTGAGTTGCATTCTGCTGTCTATTCCGACGGGCTGTTAACATGAGGTAATGGTCATCCCTTGCTGTTGTTGCCCTTGGTCGACCTTGTCCGGCTCTTCTGTGAACAGTATCTGTTCTTTGAAAACGATTCCAAAGTCTGGAAATCACGCTTTGAGACACCCCAATGGCTTGTGCCACCTCTTGTTGTGTCTGTCCAGCTTCCATCCTTCCTATGGCCCTCCAAGCCATTGGTTCAGGTAAATCACGTAGTCGAGGCATTACTGTCCCTAAGGCAAGTCTTTCACTAACTGAAAACTGGACTGGATTTAAAAACAGCAACAAAACACTCACCCCCACACTACCCTTTCACATCAACAGTACAGACACTGCCCTCTGGTGTGGTACCGAGGTTACGTAGCAACTTCAAACTCTTGTTTACATTATCTTGGAGTAATAGAAAGTGACTGCATCTAATACTGTTCCAAAAATCATAGTCTTAATAGGTTATTCTACAATATCCCCTAATTTTTTTGAGCAGTGTAGGTGTGGTACCTTCCAGTTGCTTTCTACACCGGTGAAGGACGTTTATGATAATGATAAGGATGATTTTCGGGGACCGTTGGGCCCTAAGCTTCCAGACATTTGTCTTACAGGTGAGGAAAACCCCCGAAAAAAACATCAATCAGGAACCTGTTCCGACCGGGAATCGAACCCGAGCCGGCTGAGTGACAAGGCAGCAACGCTACCTCGAGACCACAGCGGTGGACTACTATATATATATATATATATATAATGGATGATAAAAGGATGGTAAAAAAGTTCTACAAATGGAAGCCATTAATCACTAAATATATTGAATGACTCAACAAAAAAAAAGATGGCAATTTGATGTTGTAAATTATATAATATTGATGAAGATAACAAATTGGAACAAATGTATCCACGATAGAAAAGTGTGGAAAGAACTCGTTGAGAAGGCTAAAGCATTCTCCAATTGAAGCTGTAGTGCCTTATTAAGATGCAGAAGAAGAAGTTATTTGTATTTTTTTTCATGTTCAATTGTGGTGTCTTCTAACTTGGTTCGATGGGGATAAGTAGTATTTTGAAAAAAAAAATTAATTCCTTCGGAATTAGCTAACAGCAGGTATAAAACATTTTCTGTCCCTCCCTCTCAGTCAAGACACTATATATATATATATATATTCGTTCTTTTGACAATTAGCATCTAGCCTACAAAACAACCTTAAAAGAACGCACACCACATAATACATACAATTTTAATGGATTTATTATTTTAATCATCCTTATTTCAATTATTGTAGGGGCCGCAGGAGGTTAGGCAGACAGTTACCTGTTTTCAAATAATTAATTTTTCTCTAGAGTTAAATTTATTTTATGTCATTATACTTTCTTTTTTTTTCTTTCTTGTATATTTTATATTTCATTTGTTAAATCTAGACTAAAATCAAAATATTTTGTAAATAATAATTATATTGTAGACATACTATGTAATATTTACTTTCATTGTAACTTTAACCTTTAAATTCGTAATGTATCCTTTTGTATACATCAGTTGGTTCAGTTAATGAAATATTTTAGATAAATCATAAGAAAACGAAAAAAAAATAAAATAAACCACTTAAATGTGTGTAGAATTATACAACATACCTAACAATAACAGTTATACAAGATTCCGTTTTCACTGCGGTCCGCCACATTCAAATAACTAAGAGAATAGATTTATGTTTTGCCAATTTAAGGGTTAACAATATTTCTGCATTTCTGGTTGAGTGGTAGACAAGGCCTTAAGGCCTTAACTCTGCCATTTAAAATAAATAATAGTTTAAAAAAACTAAAACAACACGCTTTATTGTAAGACCAAAATGAAAAATAATTTTAATTTCCAACACGCTTGGGATAAAATTAAAGTGGCCAACAATAAAATTAATCTCCAACACATCTAGAATAAAACTGGAGTTGTCTAAAAAAAAAAGTAATTTTACCATCAAAAGCGTGGGCGGCTCTATATTAATTAATATATTTGATAATAAACAGATATTGGTAAAAGTAAAGTCTCTAAGAAGAAAATGAAAAACCATAAAAAGCACCCCACGCTTTTGATGGTATTTTTTTTTAGATAACTCTAGTTTTATTGTAGATGTGTTGGAGATTATTTTTTGTTGACCACTTTAATATCCCAAGCGTGTTGGAAATTAAAATTATTTTTCATTTTTTAATTCGGTTTTCTAATAAAGCGTGTTCTAGTTTTTTTAAACTATTATTTATTTTTCATTTTTTAGTTTTAATATTTTACAAAATAAGATAAAAATGTAAATATCTTTAAATTCGATACTATTGTAGTATGAGCTAAAAGTAACACTCTTCCAAAAAAAATCCTCCGGGCCGCATTTGAACCAGTGACCTATGGATTACTGAAATTATATACCACTACAGTCCACCGCTCTACCAACTTAGTTCTTATAACGATTGACCAAGAAGTTGGTAAGTCCGCAACCCATTATACCGGTTTTAATTTTTTTTTCTGATGGTTCTAGCCCGGATTTTAGAAAACGTTTACGAAATGATTGTATTGTCACTGGTCTTTTACAAGTATACAAAGTTTCAAGTCGATCCAATGTTTTGAAGTGAGTGAAAATCATGTTGAAAGATTCCGTTACATAGATACATAGACACTTTTTTTGATATCCTGATGATCCTGACCAGGATCTTAGAAAATATTTATGAAATTATTATATTGTCATTGGTCCTTTACAAGTACACAAAGTTTCAAGTCGATCCAATGTTTTGAAGTGAGTGAAATTCGTGTTGAAAGATTCCGTTACATAGATGGACAGATACAGGTCAAGCTAATATAAAGCGTGTAATAAAGCTATTATTATTAAAGTTAATATATTGGCATAAGAGCACGTAAATAAAAAAAGTAACTGCATAATCAACCATTTTTTACTAACAAGAAAATAAAATTGTACACACACACACACAGACACACACACACACCACACACACACTATATATATATATATATAATTCAATCGAATGGTTTTGTTATAGTTTTCTTATTTATAACGGTAACGTGAAAAAAATGTTTTTTTTTACTTTCGTTTTCTGTTTTATTGTTTTCCTTTTTTACTTTTTTATATTTTTACTTTTCACACAAACACATGTACAGAACACACATCCAGATCGAAGGTGGATATTTAAAGATATTTAAAATTCCTTTACCCTACAGAGAATCGAATCGGCATCACGTGGGTGGAACTTATCGGCTTTAGTGACCACGTCACGGCGACGGTTAAACTTATCAAAATTTAACTTTTAAATTGGTAATAATCGGCGGCGATAGGCTAGTGGTCATATTCTTTGCTTCTAGTTCCGAGGGACGGAGATTCAAACCTGTTCGTCGTCGATGGATTTCTTAAGCTGGAAAAATCCAAGGAACAAGTCCTCCGGGAGGTATTTTAAGCCGTGGGTGCGGGTCTGAAGATTTTCAGGCTCGTAAAACAACGACAAGCCTCAACAAAAAGACCTGTGTGCAAAATTTACCGAATGTTCCTATCCAGTACTACCTTGGTTTCCTAGATGTCACTATTGAGGCGGAACGCTGATCCCGGGCCATTCAATGACATCTACCCGAAAACAAGTGTAAGTAAATTAGTATGGTTGAATTTCTCTCCTGTAGGGAAGAACGCCTAAGTCTCCTTGAGAGACTTAATTGATTTCCACTATATTGGTAATAAGAGTTTCTAGGGTATATGACCCTTAGTTTGATTAAAACCGCAAACTTCTAGTTCATTAGCGGGTGTGCCTGTATGTGTGTGTGTGTGTGTGTGAGAGAGAGAGAGGAGAGAGAGAGAGAGAGAGAGAGAGAGAGAGAGAGAGAGAGAGAGAGAGCTGCCAATATAAACCCTTCGTAAAGATAATACGTTATGTAAAGCCTGGGATGATTCAATAGAACATTTCTTGTGAACCTGTATTCCAAGTTGTGTTAGTTAACAAAGAAAACGTTCATTTCTCGCAAAATATCTCTATCTCCGTCTCTCTGTCTGTCTGGTGGTTTTAAAAAATACTTAATGTAAGTTTGAACTGTAGAAAATCAATCAATCCCTTCCCCACACATACTTTGAAAACAAACGGAATAATAATAAGAGAACTTTGTCGTTTAAAATGGGTGGGTTCCTTCTTTAGTAATTTAACTTTGAAATATCATGGTCTCTTTTCAAACGCCATTCAAAAAACGTAGGCAAAAAACACAGATTGAGTTGTTCTTACTAATGAAGAAACCATCACCGTGAACTTTACAACTACGCTTTTCTTGGCGTCTACTTTAATTAATGATCACATGATTAAAATGTTATTCGCACTTTAGACAATATTCAGGAAATCCATTATTAAACTTGATTCTCAAATTAGACACATTATTAAATTCTCTAACTAAATGTTACTTTCACAAAAGACATTTTTAAACTACTTTACGTAAAACGAACATGCGCAGCCATTTTTAAACAATGATGAAGATATTACAAATTTCATCTATACTACCTTATACAAATAAAAATAAACTTATCTCTAATATTTCTAATCTAAAAGCCCCGATGGTTAGCTTAATATGTTAGGAGCTACATTTGACCTTACATTTATTATGTAATAAACAGTCATAAAGGTTTCCTGAGCAGTTACTGTACTACTGCAAATTTACTCTTGACATCAATATTCTGAAAAAAAAAGTTTATAAAATTTATTAACGGATTGTTTTGTTCTATTTTTACATTCGTTGTTTTCACTCTCTTCAGGATAGAATTAAATTTTTAATATATATATATATACATATATATATATATATCATTATAATCATGATTTTACAATATCATTGACACTACAACACAAATGTTTAGATTTCAAAAAATTGTATTTTAACAATCTAAAAAGTTAACAAATAATAAAATTAGGCTCTAAAACTAAACAATTAAAATATTTTCTAATGACATTTATTTTCATACAAATAACTTTTGAATTTTATTAATAATTAGATATCGAATATAGGCCTATTACTCAAACTTTTTTTTTATATTTTTATAACAGTTTTCCATTATACGGATATTTACGAAATATATAGGCCTATTAGTTTAAAAATTGTACTTCTCAATTTGGTTCACAGTAAACCAATGTAATTTCTTGGATTTTTTTTTTATTTATCGTCAATTTCGAATTGCAGTAAAATTAAATCATAATATATAATGTTGCATACACAGGCATTACTATACATTCTCAAAACATAAGGCATTTATGTTAAAAGTTTAAACTTTTCCTCCAGAAGAATATATAAAATATAATTCCAGAAGGAAGAAATGTCAAATAACGTTTAGATCGATATATGGAGTAATCAAAATAATTTTAAACACAAAGTATTATTTTAGGTCGCGTATATAGGCCTAATGGAATGCTTCCAATTTTACAATTTCTTCACGAATTACTAAATGTCCTCAAAAGAACAAATAGGCAGTGGATGAGATCTATCATAGCTAAAGTCTAATGCAACATGGGACATATGTTCTGGACCACACTGTACAAATTCATGACTAGCTCTCCGTTAGTCGAGTGTTTATTATGTAAGATAAAGGTAAACTGATTCCACTACAAGCCTAAGAAGGCCCTTCTGTTAGTGGGAAGTTAAGACTCCAACCTGTTTTAGATAATCGGCACAATATTTCAGCCCTGCATGACGACCGCCTTCATCCCAAGAATAAGCGTGCGGTACTAATTTCCGTTAAAGGCTGAGTCGACTCCAGAGGCATGGTGCCGTCAAAAGATTTAGGCCAGTATTAAATATCCTGTTTCCACCGGAACTTGAACCCCTACCCTTAACCAACTACGCTATGGCGTGCCCCCAATTATAATGTATATAGTTTAAAATGCTCCCACTGAACCTGCAGAATGGCACTATCATCATCATCCATGCAAGTATTAGATCATGTGGCTGTTACGGTCTCAAAGAGGAATTTCCCCATCCAACGCTTTTTTTGGACGTTCCAGCGATCGTTTGGCTTGGGGCAGTAACGAAGCATGGCTTTTGGAATTCTGTTAGAAGGCTTTCGTTGAAGATGGGCTCTCCAGTTGTTCTGGTAGTTTTGTATACGATGGAGAAAATGAGACTTTGTAATTATTCTTATAGTCGAGTTTACAAGTTTATAAAATAAAAAATTTAGGTTTAGGCCTATAGACAGAATAATTATTCAGTGATTCACGTATAATCTGCACACAACAGCAGACATTAAAATTTTGTCAGATATTGAACAAGTAACTTTCTGTACTGTAATAAGAGTTTATTTTTGACGTGCGGCCTCTTTGTTAAGTACATTGTGCAATCGGGAAGCGCCATTGACGTGAAAACATAATAGAAAATCCTGCTTCGTAAAGAAATGAAGAGAATTTTTCAACATCACATTTGTAAGAGTTGAATGAACTGAAATTTTCTGCATGGATTCACGAAATTATATTTTTTCTTCATAATAATTTATTCAGATGTCACCATGCATTTTACATAGGATATGTGTGAACTCGAATTTCAAGAACATTAAACAAATTTTATTTATCATGATGTACTGTAATCAAATTAACAGAATGTTATGTGATGCGTTGGTAACAATTGGATTAAATGCATTATAATAAATATATAGGTATCATAAAACAAGTGTAAAACAAAATAATGTAAAATGTTAAACGATGTAATTAATCCATTAGTCAAATTAGCTCACAATTCGTTAAATATTTTATATTGCAGCGATATCTACATGTTTAAAAATATTATCCACAAAGTGTTAATATTATATGAGAATAGCTGTAATTTAAAATATAATTTAAAAATTCAGTACCAGAAATCTATTGTCTGCATCCGAGAGCGTAGATTACTAAAAAAACGGCAAAACAAGAGATGGTTTGATGAGGAATGTGCTGACATTGTAAAGAAAATAAATCTAGCAAATGTTAATTCGTTACAAGAGACAATTGAAGGAAATGCAGAACAATTGGGTAACATCAGACAGAAAACCACTAGGGTTTAAAGAGAAAAAAGACAGAATATTTGAGAGAGAAGATAATTGATTTCGAAATTAGTCCAAAAATTGGCACATCAGAGAATTGTGTCGAGAATTAGGATAGGGAGGAAAGGATTTCAGGCTAGAACAAATATAATTAGCAATGAAAATGGAGATATGATTGCAGATTCCGGGAGCAAATTTAATAGATGGGAAAATTATTTTAATCAATTATTCAATGTACATGCGAACAGGATATTGATGATTATGATTTACAGACAGCAGAACTATTGGTCACAGATCTAGCGCATTCGAGTTTGAAATGGTGATAGAAAAATTAAAGATGTACACTAAGTATATAAATTATCAGGTTCAGGGGGATAAAACTTGATGGACAAGATACATCGGTTGCTTAGTATGATTTCGGAAAAGACGTAGAGCTATTTCCAAATGAATGGATAGAATCGATTAACGTACCAAACCATAAGGAAAGAGATAAAACTGACTACAACAACTAAAGGGGCATTACATTACTTTCAACTAATTCTTAACAATTATATATAAATTAATTAGTGTATAATGCTATTGTGTTATTATTTAATTGTAATATTATTGTGTTTTCTTTCTGTAATTGTAATGTTAATGTGTTTTTAGTGTATAATTCTATTATGTTATTATTTAATTGTGATATTATTGTGTTTTATTTATGTAATTATAAGTTATTGCTTTTTTTGTTTATTTTTCTTTACACTAGTAGCAATTATTACTTTATTGTAACGGACTGTCAACAGCACGTACGGCTTACTGCCCGTGCGACCCATATTTGTAAATAATATTGTAAACATCTTACTTTTTGTCTAATAAAGTCCTACTACTACTACTTTCAACATTATATTAAATTCTAATAAATATACTAGTATGATGACTTCCATCTTCTGTACATAACTACATCGTTGCTATATTAAGATAAATATGTATATATCTCAAAAATAAATGTTTTCTTAAAATAATATTTCAACCTCTAGGAGTAAGCTTTTAGCAAGGAGATACTAAAGTCCAACACGCCAGTCTATAAGAAATTGGGACTGGAAGTAAATATCAATAAAACTAAATATATGGTGACATATAGATATACAATATATAATGGAAATGTACAGCTAATGACAAATGAGGAAAATTTTGAGGAAGTGGCTGAATGCAAATACCTATGAATAATGATTACACACAGGAATGATATGCACAAACAAATTAAACATAGGCTCAATTCTGGAAATACGTGCTATTATGCATTGCAAAGACTCTTTGAACCGAAAGTGTTATTTCGGTTCGATACATCTGTGCTGTTATCCTCCCTCTACAGTGAGATTCGTGAACTATGCCAATTTCCTTACTTTGTGTTTACTCCCACTCTCCTTCCTATCCCTCCTTTTGCTCTGTTTGTAGTGCGCAACTTCCCCTTCTACCTCGGAACTCTCGAATAGGCCAAACACGTAGCGAACTCTATCATTCGATCATATATTTTGGTTGGAACACTTGCCTGTCCTCTGGAGGACGCGAGCTCCAGGAGAGCTGCGTACTTTGGTTTTTGTCCGGCAAGCCAGGGTAAGGCACCCTAGGCAGGACTAAAAAAGTATGAATGAGTGTGTAAACAATGTTATTTCTGTTATTACTTCTTGTTTGTTCTTTAATATTTGAATGAACTAGTTATGTTTATATTTAATTTCACTTTTCAACATCAGACATGTAATTCAAACATTAAATCTCATTTTAAGTAAATATCAATGTCTGATTATTGTATTTGTTAGCAACGCTACAGCTGTCTTGCATACTTCCTGTTTTCAAGCTTTCTCAAAGTTATATGAGCTCCTTTTTTCCCGTCTAGCTTTCATGGTTGAAAATAGTATATTCAGGTTAATTAAGAATCATAAATTGCTACAGTGTGTTTTAAGAAGTATTATTAATTAGTGTTTATGAATCTAGATAGGAAAGATGAATCAATCTTTGCCTCTCATGGGCCCGGGCAAAGGATTATAAATAGCACTGATAGCTATGAACTCGATGCTACTATGAGTGTAATGGAATATATGAGTCATCATCATCTGCCTTTCAAGTATTAGGCCCAGTGGCCTGTTACGGTCTCCCGCCATCTCCGAAAAGGTCAACCCACAGATCTTCTGCCTCGAGGAATGTAGTGAAGAATTTGTTTTGGTATTCTGTGACGATCCATGCGCTGAATATGGGCTAGCCAATTGTTTCTATATTCTTGGAGGTATTCAGATATAGGTACGATGTTTAACTCTCTGGCTATTGTTGAATTTCTTTGGTGGTCTAGAAGGCTATAACCTGCAGTTCGTGCAGAATATATGTGTAAATCCTTTAAAAGATATGGTGCACAAAAAGGAAGCAGATTCGAAACACGGCGCATCTTGACGTCCCAACTTCTTTCTAAAAACGTTAAACTGAGAATATATAAACTATTATTCTACCATTTATATTATATGGATGCCAAACATAGACTCTTACTTTAAGGGAGGAAAGGAGATTACCAGTATTTGAGAATAAAGTACTTAGGAAAATTTTTGGACCAAAGAGAGATGAACAGACAGGTGAATGGAGAAGACTTCATAATAGTGAACTACATGGTCTTTATAGGAAGCCAGACGTAATAAGCACAGTTAAGTTTCGTAGACTGCAATGGGCAGGACATGTTGCGCGTATGGGGAAAGAAAGACGTGCATGGAAGCATCTTGTAGGGAAACCAGAAAGAAAACGCCCAGTTGGTATACCAAGATTGAGGTGGGAGAATATCATCAACTATGATTTGAGGGATGTAGATTAAACAGGGAATGATTGGAAAACATTAGCTCATTATAGGGATGTATGGAGAGCTTATGTCCGCGCTTCCATGAACCTATGGGTTCGATAATGCCAGTGAGTTAGTTAATTAGCCACTAATTTAGGTTCTAGGTTCTTTTACGAGCCCGAAAATTTTCAGACTCGCGAAAATTAATAAAAGTTATCCGGTATCTTATTAATATCCAGACTTATATATTTTTGACCTTAATATGGAATGTATTATTTTCAAGATGTACGTAAGCATAAGTGAAGTACTTGTGCAATACTAATAAATTCAGAATATTTTAGAATAGTCCGACATGTACAAGTGTAGGAATTATTTATTACCCAAGTTATCTCTAGAGGATGAGCTCTAGCAGGATGTCTCCAGGGATAAGAACTTGGTCTGAGGAAAAAGGGAGACTAAGAATACCCCAGAGTAAGTGAGAGAGAGTATATTTATGTCGTTCTTACCCAGACTATCCGAACTCCTGCTGGACTTAAGGAAATTCTGCCAAGATTTACAACTCCTGTTCTCATACAATATTGAAAATATCAACAAAAACTTTACGAAAACTCTTATAAACTAGATGTAATACATCTTCCACTACCACAAACATGTTTATTGCGTTTAACGAAAACAGCGCTAGCCGCGTACGTGATTTATTCCTTATTTAACAGATATAAAGCACTAAAAAAAAAAGGACACTTGGAGAAAATATGTTTCCCGATGAGCGAGTTGGTTCCAATTGTTGTGTTTCAGACTCGCATTCTGGAGATTCCGAGTTCAAATCTCTGGATCGACCAATCTGGCTGAGGTTCTTTTCTGATTTTTCCCGTCGGTTAAGGGAAGTGCTGCATTTAAATTTCATTACCAGCACTCATTTATTATAATCATCATTTCACCAAGGATGAGGTGGAAAAATAACATTATCCATGATTTGAGGGAAGTAGATTATACAGGGATGATTGGAAAACAATAGTGCAGGATAGGGATGTATGGATAGTTTATGTACGCGCGGCCTTGAACCTACGGGTTCAATAGTGCCAGTGAGTTAATTAGTTAATTGGAAGTTTTCAACAATATATGTGACCAAGCTCAATCGATCTCTTTGAACAGCAAAACATGTTCACGTAACATGTTAGGAATTGCATTACAACTGAACAGGTAAGGTAATACCATCATGGCTAGGGCAAGGCATTAAATTACCTATAAATTGGTAAAAAATGTAAAATAAAAAATGCATTTATCACCTAAAAAATGCAAAAAAGACCAATAAAATAAAAAAAATGACGAAAAAAAAGTTAAGAATTACCAATAAAATATTATTTATTAGATTAAGTACTCACTTGATTACAGAATTAGATAAACTTTAACTTAACATCAAAATATTAAAAGAAAAGTATTAAAAAATACATATTACAGTACTATTTATTAAAAAAATCCATTTCAATTACACAGTGCACTTTTACAACTATTTTGAATTGCAGTTAACAATCAGAATAAGAGTAGAAGCTAGCATAAGCTCTAAGAAATTGAATAAAATTCCTAGAATTTATTAGATTAAGTACTCACTTGATTACAGAATTAGATAAACTTTAACTTAACATCAAAATATTAAAGAAAAGTATTAAAAAATACATATTACAGTACTATTTATTGAAAAAATCCATTTCAATTACACAGTGCACTTTTACAACTATTTTGAATTGCAGTTAACAATCAGAATAAGAGTAGAAGCTAGCATAAGCTCTAAGAAATTGAATAAAATTCCTAGAAGTGGGCAAGTTCAGTATGCACATACCTTGAAAAATAGGGTAGTAATTAGCAAAGTAACTACTTAATTCCAAGAAATTGTATTGACAAGGAAAAATACTGAATTATAATAAAAATTTTAAATCAAATACAAATAATGTCACAACCTTCCGGAAAAGTGTAAAAAATGCTCAAAATGACCTAAAAATTGCCAAAAAATGACATATCCCTAAAAAGTTAAGAAAATGCAAAAAAAAACGCCCTAACGAATTGCTTTTATTTAATCCGTTTTTTAATGCCATACATTTTCATATATTCAAGCAATGTTTTAATCTTCATAAAAACAGATGCAAAATCATTAATTGCCCTAATAATCATTAATTGCCCTAATAATCATTAATTGCCCTAATAATGGATATAGTATTTGCAGAGCCTTATACATGCAATCTGATCAATCTCGTGTAGGGTAACATTTTCTACGTTCCGAACATGCAAATGCTGATAAACACGAGTACGACATTCTCGTAGAGAATATAAGATGAATCAAATATGTGGAAAATATTCACTGCATACCAATTCTGTCCGCATGTGTATATCATAATCTTCATCTTCCTTCACGGAATATGAATTTGCCTATTCCTATCTCACATCTGTTCAGCCCAGAGCTTTCTTGGTCTTCCTACTGATCTTCGTCCTCCAGGATTATACATCAGTGACATCTTTGGTATCCTATCCTCTGCCATTTTTTGCAGATGTTCTATTCAATTGATCCTGTGTTCTTCTATTTTTGAAGAAGTGGCGTCATTAAACTAGAAATAATATGATTCGACAGCCTGATTAGCATTCGACATCAGATAAAATACCTGTACACAGGAATCGAATGACAACTTTTTTTTAAGAAAGGGGAATAAAATTAAAGAACATTCAGAGAAGACACAACAAATTCCAATATTGTTCATTTAATAACTCCGCCAATAAACCTATACTGACACGGCCTCACAACTTAGAGTTATGGGGATGACAAACATTTTATCCAAATCTCAAACAGCGCCTCTTACTTGTCTAATTATATATATATATATATATATATATATATATATATATATATATTGTCCCTCCATGGTATCTTTAACTTGTCGTGGTGGAGTGGCTTTGCGTGCTTAAATGAACCCGAGAGCTATGCCGGCGGTAGCATTGCTGCCGATAGGGTTACCCATGCCGGACTGGTCGAAGGTGATAAGCCAGACGAGAAAAGTACCTTGGTCGAAAGAGTGACGATCCTTCACCGTAAAAATACAACTGTCCAGAAATGCGGACATGGGTTCCACTGGGGTAAAATTTTTCGGAGGTCAAATAGTCCCCCATTCGGTTCTCCGGGAGGAGACTGTTTCAGGTAACCCATGCCAAAGGCTCAAATAAATGAGGGAAATTTTGAGGAAGTGGCTGAATTCAAATACTTTGGAACAGTAATCACAAATTGGAATGAGATGCACAAGGAAATTGAACATAGGCTCAATTTTGTAAATGCGTACTAATAAGCATTACAGAGACTCTTGACTTCCGAACTCCTTTCAAAAAACGTTAAAATATATAAAACTATTATTCTACCAGTTATATTATATGGGTGCGAAACATGGACTATTACTTTAAGGGAGGAAAGGAGATTACGAGTATTTGAGAATAAAGTTCTTAGGAAAAATGTTTGTACCAAAGAGAGATGAACAGACAGGTGAATAGAGAAGACTACATAACAGTGATCTACATGGTCTTCATAGGAAGCCAAATATAATAACAGTTAAGTCTCGTAGACTGCGATGGGCAAGACATGTGGCACGAATGGGGAATGAAAGAGTTCCGTCGCCGTGGCGAAGTCGGTATAGTCCCTACCTTCCACTCCGGCGACCCGGTTCGATTCCCGGCGGGGTGGGGATTTTAAAAAATCTCCACTTTGGGTCTGGGTGTGTGTGCTGTCCCTAATGCTCAACTGAGTGCACTTTTCCTATTAAAACAAGGTACATGGAAGCTTCTTGAAGGAAAACCAGAGGGAAAACGCCCAGTTGGTAGACCAATAATGAGGTGGGAGAATAACATTAACTATGATTTGGAGGAAGTAGATTATACAGGAAATGATTGGAAAGCATTAGCTCAGGATAGGGATGTATGGAGAGCTTATGTCCGCGCGACCATGAACCTACGGGTTCGATAGTGCCAGTCAGTAAGTAAGTACATATATTGTTTCGTCCTCAGAGAAGATGATTCCTCATTCGGGGAGGCCCTCCATGTCCTCGTGAAGTGAAAAATGTATGTTTGCGATCCATAATTGGAAATACACCATAGATTGGGCGCAATTATTTGCAGCAATGCAAGAATTAAAAATTGGTTAAAATAACAATGAACAATATTAAATGCCAGATTAAGATTAATAATGCATTAAATCAGTCTATTCATACAAACAACGGAATACGAAAAGTAGATTCTCATGCATGTCTACTTTTTAATATTGCCCTTGAAAAGTGGTAAGAGACGCAGGTCTTAATATAAGGGGAACCATCTTTCATACATCTGTGCAAATTCGAAATAGGAATGAAAGAGGGACATGGACACTTCCTACAGGAAAACGAGAAATGAGATACCCAGTAGGTACACCAATAATAATTAAGTGGGATAAAAACATTAAGCAAGGTTTCAGGGAGGTAAATTATATAGGGGCGATTGGAAAACATTAGCCCAGTATAGGGACATATGGAGAACTTATGTCCGCGCAGCCATGAATCTCGGGGTTGGGTAGTGCCAGTGAGTAATTACGAGTAGTTTGGCCTATTATATAAAATGCAAGGTTTGAAGCTGACGAAAAAATCGTATTGTTAGAGAATTGTGACTGTCAGCAATGCCACTAGACACATGCCTCACAGCGCCAGATGTGTAAAATGATGCCTCTACAATAATTTGAAGCCGTTGTTCAGAACGTACTACGTGTTCAGTCCGGTAAAGCAATGACAGTCGTCCTGCGAGATACACGCACGTAACTTAGAAAAAAAAATAACAAAATTTACTGCACGAATTTTAAAATGGTCTACGTGATATTCGCTGGATTTTCATTAATCTATTTTCATTAATTAAATAAAAATAAAACTTAGTTTTATTTGAATTTCATATGTATTAAGATATAATTCAGTGACAGCTGTTTCGGTACACTGTACCTTCTTCAGACATGTTAACATACTATGAATTGTGTCCCAACAGATATAAGCAACAATAGAACAATAATTTATTTAAATTTTTTAATTTAACAAAGGCGATTAATTCAAATCAAGTTGAGAATTTAACAGTTTATTACTACTTTTCAATGTATTTATTCCTACAGCCTCCAAAAGGTCCAATTCTTACCCTTATCACAAAAATGTAAAATTTTAAAATTTGGATCCAAACAATGATTAAATTGGAATAGATGGTTAGCATATTATATCGAATCTTTAATATTGCTAATTTCGTTATACTGCTGGGATATAACCCCTTTGTTGACCATTATTAAACTGATATTTATTTATTTTTTACAGTGTTTTTGCACTATGTAACTAATATTGTATACTTATTGTTATTGTTGATGTGTATCGTAATTCGACATTCCTGCATATAATCTTCGTTGATATGAAAACAAAAGAAATCTCAATATTTTAAAAATGACCAAAAGCACTAGTGCGGTAAGTAAAAACCTTTATTTTGAAATATTGATAGTGATACTGCAATTTGTACTAATTTCGGTATTAGTTTATCACAACCAGCTTTCCATGCCTCTTCTATTTTATCACCACTGCACACATCGTCTAAAACTTTCTCCATAATCAGAAATAAATCCCAAATCAAATTGGTTTTATAATTTTAACAAATATATGATGGTGACATGGCCAACAATACTTATTATTTCTCCATATAGCCGATTCACCTTCTGAAATCTATCATTTACCTTCAATTATATTTGTTAAGAGACCGGAACTTTGGTATAATGTCTTTTTAAATGCGTCAAATCTATCTTCAATTTGAAAACGAATCTATACGAATTATATCTTTGAGATTCGAACGTCACAGTTTTATTTTACCTTTTTCTGCCTTTTTAAATATAAATGCGTAATTTACGAAATAAATGCTTTTTGTTGCCTATATTTAATTATTTTTCTTCTTCTTAAACATAATTTGTAGGATTTTTCATCCTGTTTATTTCCAAAATCACTCCTCACAGGAAGACGTATTGGATGTGCATGCACTGTCTATAGATTGAGTTTCATAGAATAAAATTTCGGGAGGGAATAATCAAAATGTTGAGGGGATAACTATTAATCCTAATAGTGTTCTAATTCAATTTAGTGAAAGGTTATAAACTCTTGTTGATGGGTCAAAAACTGAGAATAGATTTATCATGTTCAGTTTATTATCCATCTCTTGGCTGGTCTTCCTCTTGTTCTTCTCCCGTCCATTGGTCTATCTTATTTAGCTCTTTTTGCAAGTCGATTTTCTTCCATTCCTTCTATACGACCCTTCCAATATTTTCGTCCATCTATAATAAATTTGGTTATGTCTTGAATAAGACATTTGTCCCTAATTTCTGTGTTGTGAATTTTATCAAATAATGTTTTCCCCAGAATATTTCTTAAGATTTTCATTTCACGTGTGCTTATTATTTGTTTAGTTTTTGTTGTATCAGCCCTATTTTCTGCCCCATACACGATAACTGGTCGAACTATCGTTTTGTATTTGCGGGCTTTGCTTTCCATTGACATATGTTTGTTGCACCAAATTAAATCTTTGATATATCCTAATATTTGTGCTGCTTTATCAGCTTGTTTCTTTACTTATTTTATTAAAATTTTAGTGTTTGTTATTAATACACCTAAATAATTAAATTCTGATACTTGTTGTATAATTTATATTTCCACTTCTAATTTGCATCTTACTGGTTCTTTTGATATTGTTAAGCATCTTGTCTTATCCGTGTTAATTTCCATATTGTATTTTCTGGCATTTATATAAAATATTATTTTTCTACCATTTATTAATTATAAAAATTGCCTATAGGTATATTTTAATGTATTTGCATAACCGTTACAATGAAAGTGACTTCACCGAATGTATATTATTGTCGTTCAGTCAATTCATAATTATTCTCTTTGCAACAATAAGTGCTGCCGTGCAATAAAATGTAGAAATAACGGAAATTGCTTTAATTATCGTTTGTGTTTATTTGAAAAGGCAACAATGAGTGCGGGTCTAACTTTATTTTTCTTTCAGTTTTCATTGCTACGTTATTGTAGCTAGCAGCAAGATGCAAGAAATTCAGGGTTCCTTTACGCAGTAAAATGCAAAGTTACGTTAGTACTTTTGGATCTGACGTATTTTGTACCGACGGTAACGTACTCACATGCATAATATGCGAGCAGTCGGTGAAATATGAAAAGAAACATTTTATATACAACAAACATGCACTTTCCAAGGCTACTGGGAAGAAGATTTATTTGCTTCCAAGGGTATTTGCAACATCGAGTTAGAAATCTCAATTTGCATGTTTTTCTAATTGCCTTTTATTGCCCATTTTAGCTATTTATAATGTATTTTTCCTGCCTATTTTAGCTATTTATAATGCCTTTTTGCCTGCCTATTTTAAGGATATCTTATGCCTAAACTTCCGGTCTCTGTTATTAATATTTTAGCTAATATTTTAATTACTAAAATAAATACACATAGTGCAAAAAATAGTATGCAATAATCATGTGGTAAACACATAATGGAACCACGGAAATTAAAAAGAAAACCCGGCGATCCGTATCAACTGTTTACCGCACTCGTATCGCAATATACCATTATTACTAGAAGTCCCGGCCACGCGTTGCTGTGGCTAAAGTATACGTTAAAAATTTAAATGAAGTTGCTGTCTTTCAGCCGGATTACTTAAAACTAATACTTACACACGAAATTAATAATATTGAAAATAAAATAAACACTGAACACACTTAAATTATGAAATAATCAATATTTGTAATTCAATTGAAATTGGCGGTTGCAACAAAAAGCATAGCCATCTGGATCTCTCTTTGTTAAATAATAAACCAATTACCTTACACCGCCATCTGTTAGAATCGTATAAAACTCACAGTTAATTACACCGCCATCTGTTAGAATCGTATGATACTCACAGATAATTATAACTCTTTGTTGAATAATAAACAAATAATTTGCAATAAAGAAATAATGCGACTATAAATTTAGTTATAAACTACCCTAAGTCTTAAGTTGGATCAAACTGCACACAGTGTGCAAAATTTTATTAAAATCGGTTCA
The DNA here is from genome assembly GCA_030220185.1 of Diploptera punctata. Classification (NCBI taxonomy): domain Eukaryota; kingdom Metazoa; phylum Arthropoda; class Insecta; order Blattodea; family Blaberidae; genus Diploptera; species Diploptera punctata. Next base: position 251,686 of record JASPKZ010008858.1, read on the forward strand.
GTAGTTTAGCATCCCATCGCGGACAAACAACGTGACATGAAATTTTTATATATTAAGAAGATTAGTATATTTTAGCGAGTGTGACTTATTTGTATAGGCCTGATCAGATACAAATCTATTTTTGTTTATTAAATAAAAATAAAATGACAACTCTCATGTTATTCTATTGGATGCATTCTTTTTATTTCGCTCTTAAATTATAACGAGTTTAATTAGACTAGATTCTGAAATACGATTATTTACTTTAATGAAAATGTAATTTACTGTTTCGTTATGTGCATATTAAAATCTCAGCCTTAGGTATAAAACTGTTAATGCGAAGAGAAGCGTCGTGTAATTATACAAAAAGCAATAAATCTCATCAAATGAAATATAGCAGTTTATAATCAGGAAATTAAAGCAGTTTCACAACCATGCTATTACGTAATTTATTGTATAACACTCACAAGGAGGCGTATCAATTCATCACAAACCAAATAACCCTCTTTACAATTCACGATTGGATGATTTCAGTAATTTTCTTGTGAAATGATCTTTGTGAACACGAAAAGTTTCTCGCTTGATAACCAATTGTTCGTGCTCGATAGCAACAACGATTTATTAGATTTAACGAGCACTTACTAATAAACAAATTAATGTCTTTATATTACATTCCATTGACGCAGTTTCACCCTCTCTTTACAGGTACATTTACGTGCCACACGCCACTCGGGCCTTACAGTGGCACGACCTGTCGGGAGAGGGATTTTTACTATGGATCACATCATCATCAGTGGCTCGACAGCCCCATGTGTACCTTGGCCGCCCTCAGAAGCTTATGGCAGACTTCCCTGTTCTGAGCTTCATTATTCCAGTTTTTTTATTTTTAAAATCTTAATGTCTAGAATTATACTATCCTCCCATCTTAATTTAGGTCTTCCTACTTTTCTGGTCAATAGAGGTTGCTCATTCTAAATTATTTTTGAAATCCTTTTGCTGTCCATACGAATAATGTGTCAAGACCAGGACATTATATTAATTTTAATAAAATTCAGAATATATGAATGATTATACAGTTTGTACAATTCAATATTGTATCTCTTTCTCCATACATTATTTTCTTTTACGGCACCAAAAATGGATCTCAGTATATTCCTTTTAAAACGCCCTAATAATTCCTCATCATATTCAATATGGTCCAAGTTTCTGATGCATATGTTAACACAGGTCTAAGGAGAACTTTAAACATGAGTATTTTGTCTTTCTAGATATAAACTGAGATCTAAACTTTTAAAATTTTTCCTGAGTCCAAAAAAGCATTTGTTTGCAGCCATGATCCCTAGATGAATTTCAGCCGAATTGTCATTTTTACAATTTACTTCAGATCCTAGATAAATGAAGCTATGAACTAGTTCAAATTTATATGCCCCAACTTCCAAACTACACTGCTCAAAAAAAATAGGGGATATTGTAGAATAACCTATTAAGACTATGTTTTTTGGAATAGTATTAGATGCAATCACTTTCTATTACTCCAAGATAATGTAAATAAGAGTTTGAAGTTGTTACGTAACCTCGGTACCACACCAGAGGGCAGTGTCTGTACTGTTGATGTGAAAGGGTGGTGTGGCGGTGAATGTTTTGTTGCTGTTTTTAAATCCAGTCCAGTTTTCAGTTAGTGAATGACTTGCCTTAGGGACAGTGATGCCTCGACTACGTGATTTACCTGAACCAATGGCTTGGAGGGCCATAGGAAGGATGGAAGCTGGACAGACACAACAAGAGGTGGCACAAGCCATTGGGGTGTCTCAAAGCGTGATTTCCAGTATTTGGAATCATTTTCAAAGAACATACTGTTCACAGAAGAGCCGGACAAGGTCGACCAAGGGCAACAACAGCAAGGGATGACCGTTACCTCTTGTTAACAGCCCGTCGGAATAGACAGCAGAATGCAACTCAACTGCGAAATACACTTCAAACAGCAACAGGACGCAGGGTGTCAACTCAAACTGTCCCTAATCGACTGCATGGAAGTTGTCTCTATGCCCGTAGGCCCATGGTGTGTACCAGGTTAACTCCACAACACCGTAGAGATCGCAGAAACTGGGCGGAGGAACATCGTGGGTGGAGGCATGCTGAATGGAGATCAGTTATTTTTTCTGATGAGTCGCGATTCAACATGGAATGTGATAGTCGGCGTGTATTCATCTGGAGAGAAAAAGGGACACGAAACAATCCAGCTTTTGTACGTGAAAGATCCCCATATGGTGGCGGTGGATTGATGGTGTAGGCAGGAGTCAGTAGTGGTGGACGTACGGACCTCTACGTTATCCAAGGTGGTACTTTGATTGCGGTAAATTATAGAGATGAGATTCTCCGACCTTTTGTCGAGCCTTATGCTGATGCCATAGGTGATTATTTTCTTTTTATGGACGATAATGCACGACGCCACAGAGCTGGCTTGGTGGACGACATGCTGGAAGTGGAGGGTATCGAGCGTATGCAATGGCCAGCTTCCTCCCCGGACTTAAATCCGATTGAGCATGTATGGGATGCATTAAGCAGGTGCATTGCAGGCAGACCAGCACCTCCCACAACTGTTCCAGAGCTGCACATTGCTCTTATGGAAGAGTGGCCACGTATCCCCCAAGAACTCAGTTGCTAACCTCATTGCATCAATGCCATACAGGTGTGAGGCAGTGCTGGCCGTTCGAGGAGACTATACACCATACTAAAGAAACATTTTCACCCATGTTAATGTTGCTTTGTTTGTTTGCCATATTCCTAATCAGGATCTCTTTGACATCTGGTGTGGTACAGAGGTTACGTAATTACTTCAAACTCTTGTTGACATTCTTTTGGAGTAATAGAAAGTGATTGCATCTAATACTGTTCCTAAAAACATAGTCTTAATAGGTTATTCTACAATATCCCCTAATTTTTTTGAGCAGTGTATGTAATAGTGTGTGTTTCCAGAATTCAGCTTATGTTAAATTTCTTTCTGTAAATCATACCTACCTATACACAAGCGGTGCTTCTAGGTATTTTAATTTAGCTACTTCTCAAAATTCCCTTATATTTTTATCGACTGTTCTTTTCATTATACATGAACTACATTTCTACGCGTGACTATAGTTTCATTAATATTTTCTTCCAGGCCCAGTTTATTAGTTTAACATATGATACACTGATTAATTACATTTTTACCATGTCTTTGCATATGTTAGGCCTATAATATAAAAATTATTTAGTAAATTACGACAACAAATTTAAAAAATATAATATATATATATATGTATATCCATCCATAGTAATTCTGCCCGAGGGCAGGTCTTTCACTGCAATCATAGCATTTTCATGCTATGCTTTGCAGCTTTAATAGGTAAATGTAGGTGTGGTAGTTTCCCGTTGCTTTCCACACCGGTGAAGGTTGATGATGATGATGATGATAATAAGGATGATGATGATGGCCATATGATTTCGGGGATCGTTTGGGCCTTAAAGTTTTCTTGACATTTGTGTTACAGATGAGGAAAAACCCCGATAAAAACCTCACCTAGAAAATCTGCCCCGACCGGGTATCGAACACGGGCCCGCTGCGGGACAAGGCAGCACGCTACCTCGAGACCACAGCGGTGGATATATAGGGTTTCGAGTATAAAACCGGACACTCTGCGGCTGGCAGAGTGAAATGCGGACAAGGAGAGAGCGCAGCCTGACGGGTGAAACCCCGTGAGGCGTGTCCGGTTTTATATTGGAAGCCCTGTATATGCGGGACAAAGATATTTTTAGTCTTGCTGTTATATAATTAAACTTATTTATTTTGGAACACAATTCATAATTTAACGTGTCTGAAGAAGGTACAGTGTACCGAAACAGCTGTCACTGAATTATATTTATTTATTTATATATAGTATATATTACTGTGTATATATATTTTTTCTGTGTTAAGTTAAAATTAAATTATGTTTACTGGGATCGAGATAGTAGACTGAAACGATAGCGTTTGAAAATCGTATTTGAGAGGTTTTACTTCAGTTGCCAAGGCTAAATAATAATGGATTGATAAATAGTGTAATTTTACTTGCTGTTTCATATTATCAATTTAAAAATTAAAGCGGTATGACCTTAAAAATATCTACAAATAAAAATGAAATAATTTTTAAAATGTCTACAGAAATATCACGGCCATCTGGATAACCGAATGTAATAGTTCATTCCAGACATAAAAGAGACTGACAATGCCTTATCTCGCAACACTGAATCTCGTGAAGGCGGAAGCTGAGATACTAGTTTTCTCCTGTCACCATATTGTGAGTTTGTTCGCTTTCTTTTTAAATGCCTGTTAATTTACAGCTCTATTTTTATTTCATATTCTTCTTCTTCATCACGGTTTAGGCTTATTTGCTAGCCTGTTCCGGCTCCAAATTGCTGCTGTTTCCATCTTTCCCTTGGTCTTCCCAAACTTCTTCCTCGTGGTGAATAGCTGTATGCTGCTTTTGGTATTCTATTCTCAGTCATTCTTGCCAAGTGTTCTTTCCAGTTGGTTCTGCAATTCACTATTGTTGTATTTAATTCCTCTACTTTTAGTTGTCTTATTTCTGTGTTATGTTTTTTGTCTGTTCTTTGATATCCTGCTATTGGTCTGAGGAATTTCATTCCAGCAGCTTGTATTCTGGCAGATTGTTGTGTTGTCACTGTCCATGTTTCGGATCCATAAGTAATAATAGGCACTGCCATTGTTTTGTGTAATTTCATTAAAGAGTATTTTCTGGCTTTATTTTTCAAAGATCTTTTTAGTGTTCCTGTTATATAATTAATCTTATTTATTTTGGAACACAATTCATAATTTGTTAACATATCTGAAGAAGGTACAGTGTACTGAAACAGCTGTCACTGAATATATCTTAATAAATATGAAAATCAAATAAAACTAAATTTTATTTTTATTTAATTAATAAACTTATTTAGTTATTTATATCCGTTTCCGCTGTGTATGATATTTCACAACCTAGGAAGTTATATCTTACCACTTATTATATTCGTTTATTTTCTAATATTATCTTTATCCGAACTGGATGAGCGCTCTTGAAGGCCATTGGTTTTTTATGATATTTCTATGTTGTATTTTTTTGATATTTCATTTAGTTTATGTATAATTATTTGTAGTTTCATATTAATATAAAATGTATTATTTGATATATGTATATTTTATATCTATATGTTTTGTTGCGAGTGTACTGTTGCAGATTTCATTTGCCGGTCTTGTGTCTCTGGCAGTAGTTGTGTAAGGACAATTTTAGAGTCTTCGATCTGTGAATAACAACTTGATCTTTTCTACTTCGATATACTGTCGGATAGGCACCTTAAGAGTTCATAATTTATTTCAATTATGCATTCAATCAATCTGATATCCAATGAATCCTAATATTCACGATAAATTATTTAGTAATATCACTAGATGGATAATTTTCTTTATGTGACAAAGCAGTAACTTTACCGTATTTTCTTTATTAGTAGTTCCATTTCCTGTATTCCTTTGTGTGAGGATCGATTTCAATATTACATTCCTTCCTTCTTCAAGTATATGATTATATGTTTCATCAGCTCTTGAATAAAATTATTAGAGGGGACTTAGAAAAGAAAAATATAAAAGTGAAGCCATGGAATCTAATACTATATTGAAGAAGTCTTGAAACTTTTGTTCAAACATTTGCAAGGGATCTTTGCATTATTGTGTATAATTCACATAGATACACTGAGAAGAATCTAGAAATTATATGAATATTTAAAATCTGAAATGATAACACAACAACCACTGTCATTGTCACTTGTGATCCATCAAAAAATATATATAGTCCACCGCTGTGGTCTCGAGGTAGCATGCTGCCTTGTCACGCAGCGGGCCCGGGCTCGATTCTCGGTCGAGGCAGGCTCCTGGGTGAGGTTTTCTTTCGGGGTTTTTCCTCACCTGTAAGACAAATGTTAGCATGCTTAGAGCCCAACGGTCCCGAAAATCATCCGGCCATTATTATAATCTTCCTTATTTTTATCGTCGTCCTTCACCGGTGTGGAAAGCAACGGGAAGCACCACACCTATAATTCCCTAGTAAAGCTGCAAAGCATAGCATGAAAAATTTATGATTACAGTGAAAGACCTGCTCTTGGGCAGAATTAATATGGATGGCAATTCTACCCGAAGGCAGGTCCTTCACTGCTATCATAGCATTTTCATGCTATGCTTGCAGCTTTACTAGGGAATTGTAGGTGTGGTAGCTTCCCGTTGCTTTCCACACCGGTGAAGGATGATGATGATGGCCATATGATTTCAGGGACCGTTTGGGCCTTAAAGTTTTCCTGAAATTTGTCTTACAGGTGAGGAAAACGCCCGATAAAAACCTCACCCAGAAAAACTGCCCCGACCGAGGATCGAACCCGGGCCCACTGCATGACAAGGCAGCACGCTACCTCGAGACCACAGCGGTGGACATATATATATAGATAACATTCGAATATTCTATTGTTTTAATACATTATTTTTATACTCTTGGGAATAGTTCAATTCTATTAAGTTTATTACTGTAATATATATATATATATAGTTAAAATAAAATAAAATACAATACGAATATATTATTGACTGTGTAATTAATGTAATGTTTTGATATTTTTTTAATTACAAATCAATTTTTGGTATTGATAAATGTCAAGGAGAAGATGTGTAATATGTTCAAAATTATATTATCTATCTCCAATTCATCTAGACAGTGAAGACATTTGAATGGAAATATCGGCTGTACAGGGCCGTCATATAACTGAAATCACGGCAGATATCAGAGCCGAGTAGGCGTCCTCTCTCTTTCTGTCTGACTGTTTTCTCGTGCATGCTAATAACCAAACTGAAAGTATCGGTCGCTTACCTACTCTACTTCACTACAAACGCTCGTCACAAAAGACAATATTTTGTAAGTTAGAATAGTATCAGTGACACAGACAGCCCGCCCATGAGTTTATGGCATTCAGAAAGGTGGGCATAACTGTTTTTAAGGTTTTATTTACCTGGCAATCTCAGTACAATTGTTTTTTTCATTTGTTTAGTATTTTTTTTGTATTGTTGAGAATTTTAAGATACTCAAGCAAGAAAGAGTTTGGATTCCATAGGACATGTTCAGTTGTTTTCTTCAGTTATTTATAGAGGTATTTGTAATTACATTAGAGAGCCCTCTCTAGGACTTGTGCGAAAGGCGCGATTGCAATTCTCAATGGTTCTGATTGAGTTTCGGTGCATTAGCAGAGTTGTAAACAACTGGCGGGTAATATACTTTTTATCTAATTATAGTCTGATACATTAGAAAGAGGACTTTTGTTCCGCACTCTAATTATTTGGTAAATTAATTTGAATTATGTATAATACATTAATTTCTCAAAAAAGTATTTATAGCTTTTAAAATTAATTCCATATTCATATTTTTATGAAACCTTCCTCATTTTATTCAGTAAGTAGTAAACATACCACTAAAGTAAGTAAATGACATCATTTACCATTCTTATTCCTTATGCTGCTGCTGCTGCTGCTGCTGCTGCTGAGTGATGGCAATGACTGTGCATCACCCAGGGTGCTGCTCTGGAGCTATATTGGCCCCATGACAGCCAAATCCCCTAGTGTTTATTTTCTCATGCCAGTTATTTAGTTGTATCGGACCGCAGTGAAAACAGAATCTAAACGTGTCAATTATTAGCTAACTGTGAGCCTCGTTTATATGAAATACTCTCTTATACCCAAACTCTATCTAATAAGATATATCCAGTTATCGCCAAATTTAAGGGTTAACAAATTACATACATATATGGAATCCCAAAATGACAATTTTTGCATGTGGGGGTAAATTCTGGTTTAGTAGACCTACATAGGCATAATAATGTATTCATTTTCTACATACAGTTCCAGTGTGGACATAATTTGATATTGATATTTTATATGTCATGGAAGGAAAACATGAAGACAGTAATGCAAGCTAGAGGGCTAAGCATCGAAGATGCCTAAGACCGTAGGCTTTGGAGGTTTGGCACGGGAAGACGGCAGCAGCTGTAAAAACCCGAAGATAGATAGATATTTTATATGTAAAATTGGTATGGTATCAAAATTTTAAATTGTTTTCTTACTTGTGTAATTTAATCAGGAGTGATAATTTCTAAGTTCTTTACCAATGGTTCTGAACTTTTCTAATTATATGTTTGCATCTGTTTCGGAAGTAGGCCTAGTTAAATTTGATCTTCTATTGGGTTTCGTTAGATCATGTAATTCCTGTGCATTTTGTTTTACGTTAAATATTCGTTTATAATGATGCACAGTGCAGGATATCAGATTTGTTGTGGTACACAAATGATTGTAAAAACTTGTCAATTACACATGTCTGTCCTCTAGGGACAATGATATGCACACGCCGATTCTATTTTGGAATGTATGACTTCATCAATAATGTAAATTTAGCTTTTTTTTCCATTAAACATGTATGATATATAGACAATGTTTAACAAAATACACTATAAAACGTACGCTTTATACATAACACATTTTAGACGAAGATAGTTCATATTTAGATATCAATCCGATAGTTGTATTATTTATACGATTATTAATTATCAGGGAAATTTCAATAAATATATGGTTCAAAAGAAGATATTTGAGAAATAAGAACACAAGGGAAACTCAATTAAAATTTTACAAAACAGTAGCCGTTCCAACGTTAACATACGGGTCTGAGAATTGGCCTTTAATGATCTCTCATAAACATAAAATTGAGACAAAAGAAATAAGTTTTCTGAGATCCGTTGAAGGTGTATCTTTAAGAGATCAAAAGGGAAATCAAGATATCGGAGATGAATTACAAATATATAATATAAAAGAGAGAATATTCAGAAATAAGTGTAATTGGTTTGAACATGTACTAAGATTGCCAAAACATATCAAAACATATAAAAGTTATCCCACAACAGGCCCGGAGTCCCTTGGGGTAGTAGGAGGTTAAGGCTCCCACTTTTTCTAGACAATCGGCACTTTATGTCAGCCGGGTTGTCAGCCCTGCGTAGTGCCGCCTTTACCCCAGAACAAGCGTCTGGTACTCATTTCCGTTAGAGGCTGAGTCGACCCCAGGGCCATAGTGCCGCCAGAGGGTTTAGGTCAGTTTAAAAATCCTGACCCCAACGGGACTTGAACCCTCGACCCTCCGGCTTGTAGCTCAGTGCCTTAACCACTACGCTATGGCGTGCCCTGCTTCATTATAAATCTCAAGGCCGAAGAGATGTAGTAAGACCAAAACGACGTTGGAAGGACGATCTGTAGCAGATTGTGTATCGGGGAGCGGAACGGGTCAACAGGCCCATACCTTAAAGATGATGATGATTAGTCAGTAAGTAAAAGTATAGTAAAGTGATCCCACAACAGGCCCGGAGGCCCTTGGGGGTAGTAGGAGGTTAAGGCTCCCACTTTTTCTATACAATCGGCACTTTATGTCAGCCGGGTTGTCTGCCCTGCGTGACGGCCGCCTTTACCCCAGAACAAGCGTCTAGTACTCATTTACGTTAGAGGCTGAGTCGACCCCAGGGCCATAGTGCCGCCAGAGTGTTTGGGTCAGTTTAAAAATCCTGACCCCCAACGGGACTTGAACCCTCGACCCTCCGGCTTGTAGCTCAGTGCCTTAACCACTACGCTACGGCGTGCCCCCGATGATTAGTCAGTAAACGAAACTAATTTGATTAGTTTTCATATCGCTGTGTGTAGGGGTGTAAAGTTTAAACACTCATTTATTATTCTTTGTGACTTTTTTTAGAAGAAGCATTATCTTGTAGCCAAGCTAAATCGAATGATAATATCACATACTTAGTAAGCCGACTACTTATTAAGTTAGAGAAATTACGTAACAACAATGAATATTTAATTCATCTCAGAAATTAATGACTATATCCTTTTCTAAGGAGTTTTCCAATAATTGTCTTAACTTTCAACAACTATAAAAATACCTAGTTATATCAGAAATTTGCATTCTCAAAAAGAGAAAAAAGATAATTAAGAATTAAAATCTGTACCTCTTCCGAGCTAAGTTCCAGTTCTACTGTAAAAAAAAAAAACTTGCTTAAGTATTACTCCGCCGACTCCATCCTTTGGTGGAACCGTGGTGCTACTTTCATCCGCCATATGACTGAATTGTGTAGGAACTGCAATCGATAGGAACATATTTTTCTTAAAGAATATCGTATTTTACGCGAAATAAGACTGAACACAAGGTAAGATAGTACCAATATAAATAGGAACTTCCATTTCTTATTTATTTATGAATAATATATATATATATGTCCACCGCTGTCGTCTCGAGGTAGCGTGCTGCCTAGTCACGCAGCGGGCCCGGGTTCGATCCCCGGTCGGGATAATTTTTTTGGGTGAGGTTTTTATCCGGGTTTTTCCTCACCTGTAAGACAAATGTCAGGAAAACTTTAAGGTCCAAACAGTCACCGAAATCACATGGACATCATCATCATCATCATCATCATCATCCTTATTATCATCATCATCATCATCATCATCCTTCACCGGTGAGAAGGCAACGGGAAGGTACCACACCTACAATTCCCTAGTAAAGCTGCAAAGCATAGCATGAAAATGCTATGAATGCAGTGAAAGACCTGCCCTGGGGCAGAATTACTATGGATGGATGGAATGTATATACGGGCCTACATAATCAGACGTTTACGCTGATTTCTATGGTATCGATAAATATCCTTTATTGGCAATTTTATTACTAGCAGAATATATGCTCTATGCTGACTCGCTTATAAATTTTGCTGTTACTTTCACCACATCCTCCTACTAATGTAGGATATTTTCACTAAATTGCTTGAAAACATTAAAAATAATTTCTCTCCGCTTTTCAAATATTTTTCTTTGCAATTCTTATAATTATACAGAAAGTGGCAATTTTGGAACAGTAGAAATCCCAACCTATTCTGCATTGTGCGTGTATAAGAATATAACAATGCTTATTTTATCTATTAAAATTGTAATTATATGTTTTGGGACTCTCTCACGTAACTTATGTAGACATGGGCTAGATAATATGTTTATAATTTTTATTTATGTTATTTCGAGTGTTAGATAGTGAACTACATTTTATTGCATGCTTAAAAGCATTACATGCTTAAAAACCATTATTGGACCAATAAAATGCAGTCTTACATCTGGTTTATTTATATTACAACTGGGACTTAGCTCGGAAGAGGTATAGTATCGATCCTAAGATTGACATTCAATACTCATTTGCGCGATAGTGCGTTTTGTCGTACTTACAGCAATGGCGACCATGATTGAAAGTTCAACTTCCTATATTTCGGGTTTGCAAACCTAAACAACTATATTGTAATAAAATAGCTATACTGTATTATTACATGTTACAAAAGGCGTGTACGAAGTAAACCCACTGCCCTTTAAGTATTCTACATATAGTGTATATACAAAAAATGCAAAAGGCAGTGTTAATATACATTATACGAAATAAATCACAGCATTTTAAATGAACTGAATTTTATTTGAAACAATATCAAACAACAAATACGTATTTGCCGCCATTTTATCATTAATATTATCTCATGGCCTCCTGTAGTTTCAACTATTAAACATTCCCCCCACACTGTTAAAGTTAGTCCAACAAAGATGTCATTATTTTACTATTATTTATTATTTTAAAGACACCATCGTGAATAAAATAATGTGAAGGTTTTACAGAATCTCGGAAATTAAAATCCTCGCTATCGCTCGGTTTTTAAACATTTTCCTAGATTCTGTAAAAGCACTTTCCAACCTCGCATCGTAATATGCAATTTCACCACTTTGTTGACACTTTAATACAGCAGCACATTGAAGTCGCAATTATTGAAATCTGGGCCAATACATTTTGCTAAGAGTCTCCATCAGGCTCGAGATTCTTTTATGTGCTGTTGTCAAGTATCTATGAACAGGACGAATTATTTTACCAATTTTTTATTTCATTGTATTGACGCAGTTTAACCTCTCGCCTTAGAGGCACTTTAACGTGCCACACGCCACCCGGGCCTTACAGTGACACGACCTGTCAGGAGAGACATTTTAACTATGGATCACATATATTTTTGACCACACGAGGACCTAAAGGGCCTTTTGGAATGGGAGATCAGCTGACTCTCAAGGCTTCCTCGGAGACAAAACACACACAGTCATGATGATTATGATGGTCAAATGATGTCGACTTGAGCGTGTAAAGGAGAAGATTAGGTCCTTAACATTTTATTGAAATTAATTTCCAGATAATGATTAATATTTATTCTATTGAATACGTTCTAGGCTTAATGTGACACTAAAAACTTCAAATTTGACCTATATAGACAAAGAGCTTTAGTCGAAAGGCTTATTATTATAAAATAAGTGACGTTTATTATGGAAACTAATCGAATTATAGTCCAGTTCTGATAACTGTAGCCGCCTTGGTTAAACCAAAGGCACGTGGCAGGAGGGAATATTATCGAGTGGGGAGGGAACTAGTAGCCATGCAAAAAATCTTAATAATAATAATAATAATAATAATAATAATAATAATAATAATAATAATAATAATAATAAAATTAATTGTTACAAAAACAACGCTATTCTATAATGAACACTTCAAACTTATTAGACATCAAAACTATTCGCTAACACAGAACTAGTAGATAAGAAAATATTCAACGCGTGGTAACTAGTATGTTTTCTAAACAGAGGGTAGTTACTGGCAGTACCTGCAACTCGCCCTTAACCCTTACCGCATCATACAACATAGATCCCTCAAATGCGATTAAAGAAGCCAGAATTGCACTACACTAATGGAGCATAACGTTTAGTACATTACTTTATTAACCTTTAAACTGATAATACATCCCATAAGACACATTGATTTATTTCGCTTAATATTGTTTATAAAACAACATAACAAATGAGTAGGAATTACTTAAATTTGTGTCAAATTACACAATAATAATAATAATAATCATCATCATCTGCATTCATGGATTAGGTCTGTTGACCCGTTCCGACTTCAGTCCATCTCTTTCTAGGTCTGCCCACATCTCGGGTGCCTTTAGGTTTGTATTTTGTTATTTGTTTTGGATATCTATCTTCATTCATTCTGTACATGTGTTGCTTCCATTTTTGTCTATATGTATCTATTTTATCAGTTATTGCAAATATTTCAAGTTCCTGTCTTATTTCTGTGTTCTTGATTCTGTTAATAATAATAATAATAATAATAATAATATAATAATAATAATAATAATAATAATAATAATAATAATAATAATAACTTACAGTTTTACATGATTATGTTTTCATTGCGGCCCGAAGCATTTAAGTAACTGGCAAAAGAAATTATTGTTTTGCCATTTTAGTGCACTTCCCCTGAGTCGTGTTGGTAACCCGACCAAGGGACATAAAATTTACTCGCTTTACTCAAAGGAATAGCCGGATTCCCCTCCATGGTATCTTTACCTTGTCTTGATGAAGTGGCTTGCTTGCTTAGGCCTAAATGATCCCGAGAGCTATGCCGGCAGTAACATTGCTGCCGATAGGGTTACCCATGCCGGACTGGTCGAAGGTGATAAGCCAAACGAAAAAAGTACCTTGGTCGAAAGAATGATGATCTTTTACCTTAAAAATACAACGTCATGAAACGCGGAAATTGGTTCCACTGGGGTAAAATTATCCCGAGGTAAAATAGTCCCCTATTAGGTTCTTCGGGCAGGAACTACTTCAGGGAATTCATGCCGAAGGCTCAAACACAGGGACATGTTCCTAGGAACATCGAATGTTAGGACTTTATATAATAGCGGGGCGCTAGAAATATTAACGCGGGAATTAGATAAATCATCTCGGATATAGTCGCTTTACAGGAAGTTACATGGTCAGGAAAAGGTAGTCAGGAATCAGGAAGCTTTGCATTTTACTACGGGGGTGCAGCAAACCTAAATGTGGAATGGCCTTTTTAGCCCGAAGCAGGATCCTGTCCGCTATCCGAGATATTAAGTTTGTCAGCGATAGGATATCGTATATAATTCTAAAAGGTAAACAACATGATTTTGTAATCTTAAATATACATGGGCCCACAGAGGATAAGGATGACAAGATCAAGAATGATTTCTATGAAGAATTAGAATGCGTATTTGATAGCTTCTTACGATATCATATGAAAATTGTCTTAGGAGATTTTAATACAAAAGTGGGGCGGGAAGATCAACAATAGGCAAATTCAGTTTTCATGAAGATAGTAACGACAATAGGGTTAGATTACTCACCTTTGCCACATCAAATAATCTTACTGTTAAGAGCACAACATTTCAGCGTAAGGATATTCATAAATACACCTGGACGTCCCCAGATGGCTAAACTCGGAACCAGATAGATCATGTATTAGTGGACAAACGCTGGCACAGTAGCATCATCGATGTTAGATCAGTTATAGGTTGTTGACGTTTGAACTCTCCTTAAAAGTTCGAGCATTCTTCCTAACAAGTGAGCTGTCTACCTAGAAATCTCTCCCAGAGAAGAGTTGTATCCTACAAAGTCACAATCAATCATTATGGGTCACCAGAGACTATTATCTACAATTAACCTAAACACAGTTTCGCATGTGTCACTAAACGGAGTTCAAATCCCTTATAGTGAGACAGTAAAAATTCTAGGAGTATTTATTGACAGAAACTTAAATTGGAATACACAAATAAACCATACATGCAAAACAGTCTTCTCAATAATACATTCATTAAATCGTGTACGAAATTGTTTGCCATTCGCCCTTAGGAAAATGTTAGTAGAAACACTTGCAATGCCCCATTTTGATTATTGTGACACTCTTTTTACAGACTTAAATATTATTTCCACTCAAAGACTTCAACGTGTTCATAATTCTTGCGCACGTTTTATTTGTGGTATTCGCAAATTTGACCATGTTACACCGTCCCTGGAACAATTATCGTGGTTTCGTCTAAGAGATCCCTTCTCTATAAAATACTTCACACATCATCGCCTAATTATTTATCACGCCGCTTCATCAGACTATCCGACACACATAATCTTGACACTCGATCCCATCAGCATATTGTCCTTTATATCCCGCCTCATCACACTGTATATTATTCATTATCTTTTACGGTGTCACTTACCAAAACATAGAATTCCCTTCCACCCTATGTCAGAGACTGTCAAACTATAACATCCTTCAAAAACAAACTAAAGAATTATTTAATAACAAACTAACTTATACACCTCACTGATAGTATTCTTTTAGCAATATTAATATATTTAATTATTTATGTAAACAATATTAAGAATAACAAACATTTTATTTGTTTTGTTTTAAATATTGTATAATCGTAAAATTAATTTTCTATATCTCATTATTTTCCTGTTTTTTATATACATTAGACAGGGACAATTTAATATGTCTAGCTTGTATACATTTTATTATTAGTTTTAGTCTTAATTTTAACTAATATTAACTGGTTGTATTATAGATCGTAATATGTATATTAGATATTATCTTTTGATCAAATTTTTACTTAGTGTTTAATATTAGAGTTAATTAAGATTGTTATATTCTTATGTAATATATGTTTGTCCTGGTGAGTGGAAGAGAAGGCCACATGGCCTTAACTCCACCAGGCTAAATAAATCTAAATAAATCTAAATAGTTGTAATGTACCAAGACCATATCCAAACATATTTGTCGTTTTTAACTGCAAGACACATAAATCGAAGCCAGAACCCAGCACTGACGACCCACTGTACGAAGAAAATGCTCTGCCTACTTAAGGAAGAGCGGAGTGGAGTGAGGCGGGGCGCGACGCGGATGAAAACTAGTAAGGGTTATACAATCTATATTCAAGAGTTTTGTTACTTACCTAAAATTTAAATGAGAATTTAGCGCTGGATTTTAGTGGCTTGCAGTTAAATGGGTAGATACTTTTTTGGGTACGGCATTGGTATATCACAGCAATTCTCTTTGGAAGATATTTCAAGGTAGGTTTTGGCAAGGTCTGGTTGACAGTTTCCTTGTAAGTCCAATGTAGCCTATGTAGCTCTAGTTGTGACTCCTAGGCAACATGTTATAATGCAAAGCAGGAGGAGGAGAGAAACGAGTTACTGACTCAATAATTGAGACCTGTTAAATAAGGGAGTTCAATTTGACAGAAAAATCATGGGTTCTCCAGGATTGCTGATGGTTAGGGATGGGACTAACAACACAATCCTGAAAAAAGTTAATGTTAAGAAACTTTACATAGAGATTTAAGTACTCGTCCAAAGCTCATCAAAAGAGGAAATAAAGCAAGGATATGAGAATATGGAGTGATAAATGCAGATTTCAGCATCACAGAAAAATGTTTATATTAGTTCTGTTACCATTACTTCAGTTTCAGTATAATGTATCTTAATTTATTTTTTAACAGGTTTTAAATGTATACAACATCTTCCTATGCCAAATATTAAGTTTTTATTATCTTCCTCCATTCATCTCTATTATTCCATTCACCATTCTGCAGTCCCCTGTCCTTCATCAAATTCATAATTCCCTCTATCCATGTCTTCTTATGTCTCCCTCTTCTTTTCCTCCGATTTGGAATCCAAATTCCTAACTGGTAATCTACCTTCATTTATCTTCTTCACGTGTCCAAACTATTGTAACTGTTTATTTCTCACAAATTGTATAATTATTTTGTTATAGTTAATTTTTTCTCGGATAGTACTGTTTCTGATCCTGTCTAATTTAGAGCATCGCGATGCATTGTGCAGATCTTTAAAAAAAAATTCTATAGATTGTAACTTTGACTTTAATTTGGCATTTATAATCCACGTTTTTGTTCCACGGGACTTCATTTATACTTCACTTAATACTCTATCACTTTCAGTATTTATATTTCATCATAGTGTAACTTTACATTGACTTCACTTAATTCTGTCACTGGAAGTTATGTGAAGTTTCCTTACTTGTTTCTCTACAGTTGTCAATCTATTTAAGCCTTCAAAAACTCCAATTGAAAGCATACACTTCATATTCAAAGGAAGGAATGAATACAAAGAAAATGGAAAAAAAACAATGTGCTCGATCAGACATTATTGAAACTTCGCATTTTTTTAACGAAAACAGTCGATTTCTCTCATTGATTGAAGTAAGATCGAGATATACCTTTTCCTAGTTCTGAATGTGCGACATAGTTTTCCCCTTTCACTTAGAATTTAAAGCTTTAAAATCAATTTCAAATGTTGTAAATGGAGCAGAAGTATTCAATAAGCAGTTTTTATAAATTGAATTCACAAACTCGCGCAGTCTCCTCGTTTAACCGGTCCATCATTCAAAAGGAACTCTTGTACAGTGAAATGCCTTTCGCATCTATCACAGTTGAATTTATAGCATTAACAGAGGAATAAGACTCTTACTTCTTTTTTTTTCCTCATTGGTTTGAAATACTAAAAATGGTATTGGCATTCTATAGAGTTTACCATATAATACCCTTCTAGAAACAGTATGCTTACTCATACGTAGAATAAGAAAGAAACGTTGAAGGAATAATAGGAAATAAGGATGTCAGACATTCGTTTATATGAAATACTAACTTATACCCAAACTCAATCGAATGGTAAATTATGTCACTTAGGTACTTTATAGCATGGCTACTTCGTACTGAGTAAAACAGGGAAGGTTTTATAAATAACAAAAATATTGAATTCAATTTAAAAACATTAAATGTTTTCTTTGGAGAAATTAATGAATGCATTTGTTCGCGGCAACTCTATAGTATGAAGGGGTATATGGCATAGTGGTGCAAGTAATTTTTTCTTCATTTTGAGAAAAACCAGTATTTTATTAGTCAGCGTACAAAGAATCGAGTTTGTTTAATAGTGACAACTATTTAACTCATGGCCCAAATGGGAGCCAACGACCAATCACATTTCAATGAATTTTGTTTTATAACCAATGACAGTTATGTTTTACCTCGCTATTTATCGAATTCCGTTTACAGAAATAAAGAAAGCTGCTCATTTTTAACATTCTGAACAGGTCAGAGCATTATTTTGCACTGAATGACTCTCAAACAAATACGTTAATATAGCAGATAATGAACAGGTCCCTTCAAACTACACATTTGATAATTGTGTGTTCAATAATTGTGTCTTTAAATAATGATTTTACCGAGTTGTTTCCTAAAAATAATTAATAACCTATAATGTTGGTTATAATATACATTTTGATGCGTTTCATTTTTTCTCCACTAGGGTGCATTCTTATAATATTGCAATCATATTTGGCAATAAATAATATAATCTAGTTGCAGTGGATGAACAAATGAAACATAACCAAACATTTCTCATTTGTTTTCAAATATCGCCGTTTACATTAAATATATAAATATTTTAAAATAACTATAGTTAAATAATGATTTGTGAGTAAACAGCTAGTCTTATATTTTTAATAATCCTACTTATTGGACTATTCCACGAATGAAATCAAGGATAATTTTATTCGTCACGACAACACCACATTAGGACCAGCAGCATCAACCATCAAACTGGATGTTGTAGCGAAGAGGGACCTGCTGAAGATGGAACAGATGTTCTGAAAGGCCTACATGCATAAATATTACATATTTAATAGTTGAGGAGGACGGATTTTACCTAAGAAGGTATATTTTAACTTATTTTATTTCATGACTCTCCACCTCAACGGTTTTAACAATGAATGTTATTAGTATTGATCCTAATAGAAGATAAAGGAGGCGATGATACGTAAAAAAAATAGATGGAAGGATAATATCGAATGGACATTAGGGAACCAGGTATCGGTGATGTAATCTTTATTCAGCTGGGTAAGGATAGGGACAAATACATATATGCGGAACTTAATCTCCTAGTTTCGTGAGCCACTATGTTATACGTCGCGCAATGTTTACTGGCGGTTTGGGACAGTCTTATAGTCTATGGGCTACCTTTCACTCTACATCCAACCCCTAGTATAGACCTGAAAGAAAACGCTGTCTCTGTTGTATACATCAGTGTAGAGATAATTCCTGTAGTACCGTTCACGCGATAATTTTGAAGTCAGTTACAAGTTTAGCATAGCTTAGGAATCACTTCTAAGTACAAATTGACATTTGAAATGCCTCTTCAATAATAACAATTAATATTGATATTTTAAGTCAGTAGTACCAATTCACTTCTTGTTTCCTAAAGTACAACAATGACGTCACAGACCCGCCAGTTTAGAGTAAGCGAGCTATAACTGATTAATTAGTTATTTTAACTGAAATTTATTCCACAGCATTAATAATATTATTTAAATAATATTTTATACATTCTACTTCAACTTAATTATTAGTTAACTCTAAAATAAATCAATACATGTTTTATATAAGCCTAGACTAGGTAATTATATTACAAATTCAACTGTGTGCGCTGTTAATTTATTTTGGTTAAATAATCAATTATAAGATTAATTACTGAAAATGTATGTAAACTGGTCGAGTGGTAGACAAAGTCTGGACATTATATATATATATGATATGATAAGAAAAATAAATGCCTGGACGGGATTCGAACACGGATCTCTGAGTCTGTACCTCAGTGTGATATCCATTATACCACCAGGCGAATCCAATTCAAACATTTATTTTTCTTATATATGTATTATATTCCCCATTATTACTAGGTGTCGCGAGAACTCAATCTTCACTGCCATCTAGTAGCTGACTATAACAAGTAAGCAAATTAAGGAGAACATTTTTACTTTATAGCAGTGACGCTTTATCGATGTTATAATTAAATATTTAACATTGAGCAATTCAAGCTTAATACTATATATATATATATATATATATATATATATGGTTTTTCCTCACTTGTAAGACAAATTTCAGGAAGCTTAGAGCCCAACGGTCCTCGAAAACATCATCCTTCACCGGTGTGGAAAGCAACTGGAAGCTACCACACCTATAATTTCCCTAGTAAAGCTGAAAAAACATAGCATGACAATGCTACGCATATGATTGCAGTGGAAGACCTGCCCTCGGGCAGAATTACTATGGAATATAGTATATATATATATATATATATATATATATATATATTGCGATGGGCAGAGCGCGTGGCACGAATGAGGAATGAAAGAGGTGCATGGAGGTTTCTTGTAGGAAAACCAGAGGGAAAACACCCAGTAGGTAGACCAAGAATGAGGTGGGAGAATAATACTGTCCATGATTTGGGGGAATTAGATATTTGTATAACATTAGCGTAGGATACAGATGTATGGAGAGCTTATGTGCGAGCGGCTATGAATCAATGGGTTCGATAGAGCTAGTGAATTTATTATAGCTTAATATATAAAAATTACGTGTCACGTTGTTTGTCCGCGATGGAATCCTAAACTACTGAACCGATTTTAATAAAATATTGCACACTGTGTGCAGTTTGATCCAACTTGAGACTTAGGGAAGTTTATAACTAAATTTATAATCGCATTATTTTTATTGCAAATTATTTGTTTATTATTTAACAAAGAGCTATAATTATCTGTGAGTTCTATACGAGTCTATACGAGCCGTGTAAGGTAATTGGTTTATTATTTAACCAGGTGGCTGTGCTTTTTGTTGCAACCGCGAATTTCAATTGAATTACAAATATTGATTATTTCATAATTTAAGTGTGTTTGTGTTTATTTTATTTTCAATATATTGATAATAATATTAATTTCATATGTAAGTATTAGTTTTAAGTAATCTGGCTGAAAGACAGCAACTTAATTCAAATTTAAGTGGACCGAGAAGGGACATTGAACGATATGGCGAATCAGTTCTAGAGATCATGAATGATAAGATATCAAGTGAATTTCTGCAAACTGGTATAGGCCTATGTGACATAAATCTTACATTTAAGAAGAATGTCAATTTAAAAACATATGAAGGTCCTAAGGAACGGAATAACAGAATTGTAAGTAAGTCTGTTAGTTATAATAATATGTCTAATATTACAGAAACAATCTCCATGCCTCAATTAAATGAAAAACAAGATGACTATAATATATCACAAGATTATATTACTATACAGAGACTTCTTGATGATGATGAGAATCCAAACTGCCAACAAGTTCGTAGAAAAAAACGAAAGTATAATGAAATCAGCAAGCCTTGAAGTTTTCCTGACATTTGTCTTACAGGTGAGGAAAAACCCCGATACAAACCTCACCCAGAAAAACTGCCCGACCGGGGATTGAACCCGGGCCCGCTGCGTGACAAGGCAGGACGCTACCTTGAGACCACAGCGGTGGACATATATATATATATATATATAAAACAAAGTCAGATTAGTTACACTATTTATAACTCAAGAACGGCTGGACCGATTTTTATGATCTTTGATTTGTTGGATTTGTTTCCGCCCCGATAGCAGATAACTATTAAGACATCGGAAAAATTAACGTAAAAATATTTAAAGGTGATACGACGTTCGTCGGGAGAGCTAGTATTATATATATATATATATATATATATATATCCTTCCCTAGTTTATTCCATAGTTTAACCATAAGACTGGAATAATAAGAGACGACAGATCATTCAAGCTGCTCCCACACGCTGTCAGTACAAGCATATCACGTAATAAATAGGAACTCTGCAATTACAATTCCTTGCTCTCTGTAACGCGCATTTAGTTTTTCATAGTTTCCTGACTGTAGTAACGAAGTAGATGTTTATTTACATTCTAAGTATGTTTTCTCATAGTGCTTTTCAAAGATGAAGAACACACCTACGTAACTTCACAGATAACCCATACTGGTCTCTATCTCTGGTAACGAAGTTATGAAACAATTGTTACTCTGTGTAATACGAATGAATGAAATGTTGAAACAAATAGGATTTTTATATGATGTTTACAGCTTATCTACAAGAAACATGGAGTAGATGGCTCATGGCAGTAACTAAATGCCTGTACGCATAACAGAGCTTCTATAAAAAGAATAGTGAGATTAAAGAGAACCAGGAGAAACAATTGCTTGGTTTTGTAGCTTTATACAATAGAAAGAAGAAGTGAAGCGTTATGTGGGATATTTAGTTTTTTGTAGCTTGCATTATGGGGGAAGTGCTTTAGATATTCAAAACCACTTGCTATTCAACCGTTTTTTTACGAACGGGAAGATTCGCTGAACTGGCTATCACATGCATTCTGAGAAAAGAAGCTTTCACAGATATGAGTCGAGGTTTATGAGCAATATGCCTTATCATTATTACCAACCTTGTTCTTTCTTCTCTCACTTATAAGATTTCTAAGAATAGCCCCTTTATTTTAAAGAAAGTGGTAATTTTAACATTCTCATGCGGTTAAAAAAAGATTAATTTATTTTTACCTTAGTGCATATATAGGCTATATATGGCGCAGAATCAAACGAATTAAAATCTAGAAGAGTAAGCAAATAAAACTCTGCAAAATGAATATTTGGAGGCGTTCAGCTGGAATATCTAGAAGAGATAAATAGGAAACAGTGTAATTAAATAAAAGGTAATGTTTGTTATGAATACATAGAGTATTTTACATAGATATTTAATTATTTCATAGATTATTTTAAATATTCAAATAAAACGTTGTTGAAATAAAGCTTTAGACATATTATATCAGGACAGAGTTTTGACTTATGGCAGAACAATGTTAACTGTAAAACCTCTACATTTAGACTCTGTTATGTTTAATACAGTTACTTGGAGATGTAGGTCAGAACTTAGAATTAAACCCTGGCAAAACAGGGGACTTGAGTCTGTCTGTGTAAAGCGCTGATGGCTAAGTCACCGATCATTTTTCTTAACAAATTCGCTAGGATAGTTAGCAATGTAGACAAATATCAAATATTTTAAGACTGTTTTATTCTCAAAGTGTAGGAATTAGTAAATATTTATTAAAATGTAGATAAGGGTAGATTTATAAAATCCCCATCCCTCTCTCTCAAACCCCAGGAAGTTCAAATGTAGGTTTTCTTAATATAAGCTTAGATTAGTTATTTAGGGCTAGAATACTTAGAGATTGTAATTATTATAATCTAGAAATAAAATGGTTAAAATTAAGAATCCAATTATTTATGTTCAAAAACACGTATGTCTTTAAAACAAAACATCCCCATATTAACACTCGGCTAGAACCTCATGCTACCTAAAATTTCCAAGTCCCGAAGGTCCTTTAAGCCCTAAGAAAACCAGCAGTTCGTAATAATGTTCAAACTTCATTTGTAGATTCCATAAAAATAAACAATGAAAACAATATGGTCATGAAAAAGAATGACAGAAGAAGGTTTCCAAGTAGATAGTAGATTGGGTAGATTGGGTAGATTGGGTAGGCTTATCACTTGATTCAAGAAGAATACGACTACCAAACATAAATAAATTTATGGTGTTTTGAGCAGCATGAGGGAAACAGGATTGGACGATGGAGACTGGAATGACAAAGAGATGAGGAAGAGAATGACAGTAGATTAAATGGATGCAGAAATATGCTCAACTTTTTCAAACCTGCTAAATAAATTATATATATATATATATATATATAGATATTATAAATATATTTTTGACATTTGGCAATGAAGGCAAATATGATATGAAAAGAAAAAAGAATGCTTGAGTCGGGATTTTAGAAACTAGAGTTCAAATCCCGACTCAAGCATTCTTTTTTCTTTTCATATCATATATATATAGATATATATATATAATATATATATATATATATATATATATATATATATATATATATGAAATTCACTATCACATACATCGACACACACACACATATATATATATATATAGATATAGATTTTAATGTTTACACATCTTTCTGTGCCTAAAATTATATTTTTCTTAACTCGTCTCTATCCATCCACTCCATGTCCTCCAGTTCTCCTGTTCTCATACCAGTTCTTATTTCTTGTATCCACGAGTTTGGAGGTATTCATTTCCTTCTTCTTCTTCTTCTTCTTCTTCTTCTTCTTCTTCTAGGTGGACACCATTCCAATGTTTTCTTGGGTAACCTTTCTTCTTGCATTCGTCGTACGTGCCCATACCAATTTAATTGCTCATATCTTATATAATCTACGATTGAATATCGAATATTCATTTTTTCATATATATATATGTGTATATATATATATATATATATATATATATGAAAAGAAAAATGAATGCTTGAGTCGGGATTTGAACCCGAGTCTCTAAACTCTGTACGTTTAGAGCTCTAACCATGTGAGCCACTCAAGTATTCCAACACAATCATACACCTTTCTTATATATATAGTATTCTCAATTCACACAAGAGGTAGGGGAAGTCGTTCCAACAGACATCTGGCGGCCACCATAGCAGTTAAGGAAATTTTTAAAGATAATATTTACTTTATAGCAGCAACGCTTGTATATTTATATGCTATAACTATATTTTTGACATAACATGTGAAAAACAGAAATACATTTGAGAACAAAGGTGAAAGAACATTTTAGAAATGATAAAAATAGTGAAGTGGAAAATTCAGCAGTAGCTGCTCATGCTTGGTCTGAAAAACATCAATTGAATCAAAATCTAGTCTAATTAAACAAATAAAAAAATAAAAGAACTCACGGTTTGGGGAAAAAAATCCACATAAAAAACAAGAAAGAAAAACTTATAAATTTCGAAATTTCCGTGGATTCTGACTGGATCTGGAGGTTTATCGGTTCACCAACAGAGGGAAGAAGTAGTTCTTCTGATCGACATAACATCAGTCAACGGGGAAGTACTGAAAATGAAGCCGCCAAGGCTTCGAAACCGCGGTCTGGTTAGGAGACGGATATGAGGTGATGTATGGACCATTTTAATTTAATCTTGATACTAAACAATGTTATCTACACGAGTAACAATGGAAGAAATGATCAATGGCATTGTATACGTTGTGAAGTATTTATGAAGGAAGGGTTGCACCATTGCACTCACTTTTTACTCGTAGAATATTGGCTAGACTTTCATATTTTTTATGGATCATATAGCATTGCGATGTAACTTTTTACATCAATATTTAACGAAGGTAAGAAAATATTTTTTTGGAGTTAATTATTTTTTTAATTATGATTAAATATATGGCACGAGCCGCGATTATACATAATATATTATAAAACTAATTAGACAGCGTTATCCATCAACCGGCTATGCGCCATTATATAAGTTTCGAAGAAAATGCGTTTAAAGTTTAAGTCAGTCTTCACTATTTATTGTAGCGCCAAACTAACAATACTGGATATTGCAAGTTAGTTTCCTTGTGTGATAGTTATGCATCAACAATATAAGAGCGCGAACATTTGGTGCTTAGCTGCATAATGCAAAATGTACATTAGCATTTATGAAATCTAGTTTCATAGCCGTTTGTTGCAAAACATATAATCTCTGATAGGGCTGATGGCGTTTACATTTTTCTTTAATAATAAGGCTATATTTAAATATTTAGTTATTTCATAAGCGACTGCAACAGATGATATCAAAATATTTCTTCTTCTTCTTTTTTAATGACGCTTAGCCGGTTGATGCATAACATCATCCAATCATGTTTATTGATTGGCAATATTTTGGACTTTAAGTCTTCTTCTTCTTCTTATTCTTCTTCTTCACGGTGTATGCTTATTTTCTAGCCTGTTCCGGCTCCAAATTGCTGCTCTTTCCATCTTTTTCTTGGTCTTCCTAAGCTTTTTCTTCCTCGTGGTGGGTATTTTTAGTTGTCTTATTTCCGTGTTATGTTTTTTGTCTATTTTTGATATCCTGCTATTGGTCTGAGGAATCTCATTTCAGCAGCTTGTATCCTGGCAGATTGTTGTGTTGTCACTGTCCATATTTCGGATCCATAAGTAATAATAGGCACTGCCAAATGTCTTGTATAATTTCATTATAGAATCTTTCGTGGCTTTATTTTTCAAAGTTCTTTTTAGTGTATCTGTTATATAATTAAACTTATTTAGTTTGTTATTTATATCTGTTTCTGCTGTGTATGATATTTTCGCAACCTAGGAAGTTATATCTTACTACTTGTTCTATCGGTTTATTTTCTACTATTATCTTTGTCCGAACTGGATGAGCACCCTTGAAGGTCTTTGTTTTTTATTTTTGTGAGGATCTTTCCATGTTGTATTTTTTTGATATTTCATTTAGTTTATATAGCATTCTTTGTAGTTCGTCTTCTGTTTTTTGCTATTAGAACCTGGTCATCTGCAAAGGCTATTGTTTTTATTACTATATTTCCTAAGTTATTCCCCCAGTCGTCATTTGCTTCCATGATCTTATCATGCCATCGAAATAAATGTTAAAAAGCGTGGTTGATAGTGGACAACCTTGTCCAACTTCTCCTGTTTATATGTACTGGTTCCCTTTGATTTATTTTGACTTTTGTTTTCTCATACATTTTCTTAATTACTGCTATCAAGTGTAGTGGAATTCCTTTTTCACTTAATATGTTCCATAATGTTGGTCTAGACACTTTATTTAATGTTAGTTTGTACTTTCAGAAGAATAAGACTGTTCACTTTTTATTTATTTTTTTAAAGAAGTTTAATTCCTACTTCAAAGGCCTTCTTATAATCTATAAAGAGGATGTGCGTCTCTAAGTTGAATTCTCTTCGCTTCTCTATTATTTGTTTTAAAGTGAATACGTTGTCTGTGCAGCTTCTTCCTTTCCTAAATCCTGTCTGCTCTTCTGATATTATTGCATCTACTAGGGTTGTTAATCTTTGGTTGATCATTATTGCATATATTTTGTATGCTGCACATAGTAAGCTTTGTTTTACCGCCTTTTTTAAATATTGAGATTATTTTTCCAATTTTCCATTCTTTAAGTAAAAGTCATTTAACAGTCTGATTACTTTTTACACTTCTTCTTAAGCCCTTTTCTTCCCTATGTCGCGATTAGGGCGCTCCCTAATGCAAACGTATTCATCATCAATATCATCAACAATCACGAATTAAGTCCATGTGGCTTCTTGCGGTCTCATAGATTCTCATTTAAAAAGTTGAATCGACATTTTTTTTCGGTCTACCATCATTCCTGTCTCCTTTTGGTCTTTAATTAGGTATAATTTTTGTATAAGTATAAATATGCGGAGGAGGCACCATTTCTGGAGGGAAAAATTTGGAGATCCTTCCCGGGGTAACAAGGGAGAAGTTCTCAGCAGTCCATAAGAGCGGGAGAGGCAGCCCTCCATTGAGGTTCATACAACTGGCGGCTATGATGTCTAGCCTTAAGATGGCAATCCCATCGTACATCTCACTCAGAGAAACGCCAGTAACGTACCCAGAGGAAGTAACATAATTACTAAAAGTCTCATACATAATGCAAACTTATTGACCAGGTTAATTTATTTACGCTCAATTACCCATAGATTTTAGCGAGTGATGGGAGTCTGCCTAGCGGCTCGATGAGACATCTACTGAGTAATAATGGTACTACTGGATAGGAAACTATCGGTAAATTTTACACAGATGACTTTTTTTAAGGGTCTGTTGTTCTTTTACGAACCTGGTAATTTTTCAGGCTCAGTACCAATGGCTTAAAGTTCCTCCCGGAGGATTAGTTTCTTGGATTTTTTCATTCGATGCAAAAAATGCATCGACTACGGCCGAGTTTGAATCCGCGTCCCTTGGAACATATCCACTAGCCCATCGTGGCCGGCTTACTTTTTTAAACTCGTTGTACATTTATTGCATTATTAGTTACTTTTTATCCCTATCCTCAAGAACTTCCCCTTAACGATTGGACATAAATTTAAGGTGACTGACATATTGAACTCGATACATCCAATAACAGAACTAGACAACATATAAATTGTTCACACAAATCCAACGCTAATATTCCTGAACGATGGAAGATATCAACTACGTGTTGAGACTAGAGAAGGATATTGGATTGTATCGTTGTCGGTGGGAACCACAGGACAGTTGACAGAGAATAATGGTTGAGGATATAAGAAGGTGGCAGAAAACATGGAATAACACAAGAGAAAAATGTATTATTCTTATTTCTCATTTATTTCTCATGGGATTGTGTGTAAATGGAAAAAACGATAAGTTTAAACCCCAGTTGAATAGTCTATCACGTGCCAATACAATAACAATTCCTATATCCGAATGCAAGGGTAAGTTAAATGATTTTCAAGTTAGCCAAACAAAAGTTGATTTTCCAGTGTGCTGTTATAGTTTGTCATTTTTTACTTTGAAATATGGTACGTTTTATGATTAGAAATACGTAACACTGTAAAATATATATATATATATATATATATTCCAATAATATTTCTGGAAACATAAGCTTTTTTTAATTTTCACTCTTTATTGTACAACCTTTAAGGTTTATTTATTAAAATACACTACTCAAAAAATTAGAGGAACACATGTTTAAATCAAAGCCACAAAATAAATATTGTAACAATTTAATTTTTGAGAGCCAGATGTTTTGAGTTCAAGTATTGTTTAAAATCAGATTGAAGATCTTCTGCGTTTTATTAGTTTTTCTTTGAATATGTTAGTGAAATTACAAGAGTTGCTGAAACCAAAGTGAGTTCATATTGATTTATCTTTTTTAAAAAAACAGGTTTGAAGAATAATCTGTGGTAGGGAATTGTTATTTTTGTGTTCTCTGAAGCTAACACAGAGCAATGAGACATCTGAATGAAACATCAGTTGCACGAGCAATTGCATAGATTGAAGATGGCCATTCCATTCGCAATATCTCTAGGATTCTTGATGTCAGTCCCTACGTCATCCATAGGCTGTGGAGGCGATATATAGAGAGACACATGGATACAAGAGGAGACCCGGGCAAGGTCGAGAGAAGAAGACTACAGACGTACAGGATAGATTTATTGTATTATCAGCTTTGCGCAGAAGAAAATCTACAGCCAGAGATCTAAAAAATCATTTACGCATAGCAACTGGGACGTAATTTCTGATCGGACTGTAAGAAATAACCTGAGAAATGCAAGGTTGAGGTCACGAATCCCCTTAAAAGCTCCTCGTTTAACACGTCAGCACAAAGAAGACCGGCTACGATTTGCTCAGAATCACGTCAACTGGCAGCTCCGATCAAGATTTCGTCTAACAGGTTCTGATGGTCGTACACTTGTATGGAGACGTCCTGGTGAACGTTTTGATCCAGCCACAATTATTGAACGTGACAGATTTGGAGGTGGTTCAGTTATGGTTTGAGCTGGCATTACAATTGAGTCTCGGACAGAGCTTGTCGTTGTCCCACAGAGCATGAATGCAGGTATTTACATTAATGACATTATCTTCCAACATGTTGTATCCTTTGCTCATGGTATGGACCCTAATTTTCTTCTAATGCAAGATAATGCTAGATGTCATACAGCACAGGCTACCAGAGATGTCCTGCAAGAATGCCAAATTCGGGTGATGGACTGGCCTACATGCAGTCCGGACCTTAATCCGATCGAGCATATGTGGGATAAGTTGGAAAAACTTGTTCGTAAGCGTCCTGCTTGCTGTACCTCAGAACCTTGAAGAACTTTCACATGCACTCACCGAGTAATGGGAAAGAATCTCACAAGTTTCTGTAAGAAGGCTTCTGCGAAGCATGCCTCGTAGGTGTAATGCGGTCATTCAGGCTCACGGAGGACACACTAACTACTGAGTGTTGAAATAACCATGGAAACATTCATTCCAAAAATTGTAAATCTCAAATGTCTACTTTGTTTTCTGTTACAAATAATAACTTGCTCGTTTTGCTAATACTGTACAAGAAAATATTGTTTGAATGTCTATTCTAATGTTACATAAATCTTCAATTTATAATTACAAAAGATCAATCGTTAAATTGTTTCAATATTCATTCTCGTGTTTTGGTTTAAACATGTGTTCCTCTAATTTTTTTGAGTAGTGTATAATTTACTTGAGTCAAACACAAACCGGATTGAAAGAAATACGATAAAGGAAATTAATCGTGCCGGAACAAAAAATTGACCCATTACATAATATTTCACAATTGCTCTTTATTATTTTTGTGTAGCAAAATAAACGGAAATAAATAGACTTTTATGACTTTCTTCATATTACATCCGTTCAGTTACGTTTATTTTATTTCTAGAAGTAAAAATATATATATATATATATATATATATATATATATATATATAAAACTGTGAATATTTATGTTTATGGATATAAAATACTGTCTCTTAATTTAAGAGAAAAAAATACTAGTGTTTCTGAATAAAGTGATTATGAATTTTTTAACATGGAGAGATGAACAGACAGACGAACGGATAAACTTACATAACAGTGAGCTGCATGTATTTATGAACACAAGATATAATAAGAAAAGTTAAGTCTCGTGGACTGTGATGGGTAGGGCATGTGACACAAATGGGGAACGATAGAGGGACACAGGAAGAGGTAAAGCACTCAGTATTGGGAGGTGAATTATATAGAGAATGACTTGAAAACATTAGCTCACAATAGGAATGTACGGACACTTACGATAATTCAGTCATGAACCTCTGCGTTTCACAGTGATCGGTGAGCTATCAATTGATTTATCCTTAAAACCATTCGCCTCAGGTTTAAATTCTAAATGCATTTCCCAAGAAACCGGATTTAAGTTACCGTAAATTATATTCTATATTTTCAGACATTCGAAACAGACAAAAGATAACGGTACTTGGGATCACAATAAGGATGAAGGCAAAACACGTTTATCTATTATTCATAAATGTTAACAAAATATTACCCAGCCAAGGGATGTACAAAATGTTACAAAATATTTAACAAAATTAAAATATTAATCTTAAATATACGAGTATAACAGCAGAGTCAAGCGGGTGTACCTCGTCTTCTGAGTTGAAGCCCATTTAAATGCCGGCGAGTATACCTCGTCTATTGAGACGAATGGGTTAACACTAATAATATTATTGACATTAACATTATTATTTTTATAATTATCATAAGTAATGCCACGAGTGATTTCCAAATTATCGATAAATTCACGACTCACGAAGTGAGGAGTGAATTTATCTAGAGAATTTGGAAATCAAGAGTGGCATTTGTTAGGACAATTTAACGAATAAAATGAAGCTGTTTACTCACAAATCATTATTTAACTATACTTACTTACTCACTGTCACTATCGAACTATAGTTATTTAATGTAAACGGCGATGTTTGAAAACAAATGAGAAGCGATTGGTACGCTTCGTCTCCTTCTTTTGTTTATCACTGCAACCAGATCATACTATTCATTGCCAAAGGAACGCAATATTGTAAGAATGCTCTCTAGTGGAGAAAAAAATGAAACACATCAAACTGTATATTAATTCATTTCTGATGTCCTTTGATGTAAATATGACAATTATATTTTTTCTGGATTATTACCTAGGAAAAAATACATTTATGAAAGTGCAAACAGTGGTTTCTTTTTTTGGTGGCGTAATAAATTGCTACAAATGTTTTTATATTAACTCCTGCAGGCGCTATGTGTTGACATCCATGCACTATATATACAATCTGGTAGCCGTATTTCTTACAGAGTCAGTCACTGTAAAATAATGGTCAGACCTGTTCAGAATGTTAAAAAGGAGGAGCTTTCTTTAATATGGTAAATTTAATATTGATTAAATATTTGGTGAAACACGACTCTGATTGGTTGTAAAACAGAAATCATTGAAACGTGATTGGTCATTGACTCCCATTTGGGGCATGAGTTAAATAGTTATTATTACTAACATTAGGCTATAACTAACTAATTTTATTATCACCACTAAAAGGTAAATGTATCCCACTACAAGCCTCGGGAGGCCCTTGGGGTAGTAGGAGCTTAAGGCTCCCACTTTTCTAGACAATCGGTACTTGATGTCACCCGGGTTGTCAGCCCTGCGTGACGGCCATCTTTACCCCAGAACAAGCGTCTGGTACTCATTTACGTTATAGGCTGAGTCGACACCAGAGCCATTGTGCCGCCAGAAGGTTTGGGTCAGTTTAAAAATCCTGAACCAACCGGGACTCGAACCCTCGATATTCCGGCTTGTAGCGCAGTGCTTATAATTATTAATATCGTTATTATTATTATTGTTATTATTATTATTATTATTATTAACGTTATTATCATCATCATCAATATTCGAAAATAGATTACCTAGAAATATTTGGTCTCATTAGGTACAAAGAATGTAACAACTAACTCACTCACTGGCATTATCGAACCCGTAGATTCATGGCCGCGTGGACATAAGCTCTGCATACATCCATATCCTGAGCTAATGTTTTCCAATCATTCCCTGTATAATCTACTTCCCTCAATTCATAGTTAATGTTATTCTCCCACCTCATTATTGGTCTACCAACTGGGCGTTTTCCCTCTGGTTTTCCTACAAGAAGCTTCCATCACGTCTTTCATTTCTCATTCGTGCCACATGTCCTGTCCATTGCAGTCTACGAGACTTAACTGTTCTTATTATATCTGGCTTCCTATAAAAAAATTCTTTGAGTTTCTGTTTCGTTTAATACCGACCTCATTTCATAATTCCGCACACTTTGTTAGTTATGATCAATACGTACTACAAATATATTTTATACTTATGTGAATATCAATACTAGTAATATACATATCAAATTCCGTTGGGGTGAAGTCATATGTTGAAAGTAAAAATTAAATTGTACCTGTTGGTAGGTGCCATCGGTCCTCAACTTTGTTATGTGAATATACGCATAAATAGAAAATGTATTTAGTAATCAATTAATTTTGTATTTACTTGATGAAAATACGTTATGTTTAGTGATTAAATAAAATAAAACTGTTATGCTATGATTTATCTACGACGCAAAGCGCCAGCGCAAAAATTACTCCCCATGTATTTAAATGAATGTGGTTTATCTACAACGCAAATTGCGGGCGCGAAAAATTTTGCGCTGACATGTCGCGTCGTGTATTTGAATCTCTTGAATCCAGGACGCAATTTTCCAGCGTAAACAAAGAATATAGAAGATATTTCCCGTACTCATTGGTGTAATTACTAAAAACAAAAATTGTATGACAAAATGTCGGAAATACAGTAATACTTTATTAAGTAAAGTGATCCCACAACAGGCCCGGAGGCCCTTGGTGTAGTAGGAGGTTAAGGCTCCCACTTTTTCTAGACAATCGGCACTTTATGTCAGCCGGGTTGTCAGCCCTGCGTGACGGCCGCCTTTATCCCCAGAACAAGCGCCTATACTCATTTCAGTTAGACGCTGAGTCGACCCCAGGGTTATAGTGCCGCCAGAGGGTTTGGGTCAGTTTAAAAATCCTGACCCCAACGGGACTTCAACCCTCGACCCTCCGGCTTGTAGCTCAGTGCCTTAACCACTACGCTATGGCGTGCAATACTTTATAACTTTCCAATTTTAACGACGAAAGTTAGATAGTTTTGTTGCAAATCATCGAGTTTTGTACAATATGAGCATGAAGGAGTACAGAGATGTACAGAAAAAAAGAGTTATTGTGGCTTGAACTTGGTCAAAAGATAAATAAAAGCTGTAAATATTGTATCTTGGGGATATTATGGATGTACATAAATTTTGTCTTCTATTAAATTCAAAACCTGATAAAACTGCTCAGGCGAAAATCTGAAGTATTCTAAAATTTGGTATTTTTCATCAACCATATATTTATTTAAGAACTAAAGAATAATTTATTCTATAATTTTCCACACAATATTCATACGATGCTGTTTGCTCTGGGTACTTTTTCTGTCTGTTCTCTATGGTCTTTACTAATACTTCGTACTATTTTAAACGTTTTGCAACGATACTTTTCTTATAAAGAATTTTAATATGTTTATATATGTACACAAATTATGACTTTTCCTCTCAATTTATTTTCAAAGTTCTTTGTTAGAATCGAAGTTGGCATACGTGAACACTTATAAAATTAAATCCACCAGATAGCAGGACATATGTGTGAATGACGAACATTTGCATTTAATTCCATACCATATTTTAAGAAATAAATGTTCAATCACTTCATTTTGTTAGGTTCAGATGGGTCAGTTTAGTGTACATCAGATTTGTTTATAGTTTACTAAATAGTATGTATGTAATTTATTTCATTAGGTTATGCAGGGACAGGTTTGTATACATTAATTTTTGTAAACACATTTGTAAATTTATTATGAACGTTGGTCATTTTGATTTCCCATATATGTGGTGCCATCTGGCGACAATTCCATAAACATAAGCGCTGTATCGTATGCGCTCCATACTAAACCAGTATCACGCCGAGCGTAACGCAAGATTACGTCACGTCGGGGGCGACACGCTGTATAATAAACCTTGGCATTAAAGTTTTATACTATTTTCATATTTATTTTAATACAAATTCGTTACAGGTGTTTCAGTACTTTGTACCTTCTTCAGACGAATTAGTCTAAATGTACGAAGTGCTGAAAGAGCTGTAACGAATTTGTAATGAAATAAATATGAAAATCGTAAAACTTTAACAGTTTTGTTTTATATAATCAGTGTAAAGACAATTTATTTGTAATTATTATATTGTCTGATGAAAATACAGTGTATTGGAACAGCTGTTACGAATGTTAAATAAAATTAATATTTATGAAACGCATATAAAACATTGGTAATGTTATATTTTAGTTAGAAAAAGGCTTTGTGGAATTTATCCAAAATTATACATTTGGTTAATATATTGTTCACTATGAAAGTTGTTCATTACTTTAATCATCATCGCATAAAACAATAATTTAATTAGAATGATATTAATGTTATGACAGTTGTAGTGAGGAGTTAGAGTTTCCAGAAAGTTGGTTCAAGTACTAGGAACAAGAACAAGAGACTAAGATTGTTCTTCTCTCAAGAGTAATTATTCCAGTTTGGCGAATCACTCCAAGTGTGACAATGTGGATAATTGAATTTAAATGAGGAATGGGGAAATGGTTTTACTATCGAATGATATATATCTCTCCACAAAACACGCATACATCAATTAAATCAACCGTGAAAGTTTGATTTGCCATAAGAGTTTGTGGAAGTTTCTGTAAATAATTTTAATATATCTAACACTATATAAATGCAGTCATTCTATTGTTTGTCCTTCAAATGAATTAATCAATTATGCTCCGGTGAAAATACTGTTGATTACTGGTTACCATCCTCTGATTCAGAGTCACGCGTGTTCAAACTTTACCTGAGTCGATTAATTTGTTCAGGGCGTATTAATTTTTGAAAGTAAAGTTTTTAGAAGAATATTTGAAGCAAGCAGAGGAACTAATAACTGTTGGAGAATCAAAACAATAATAAACAAAACAAATTAATAAAAAATCAGAATATAGTAATCTACATAAGATCTCTCAGAATTAGTTAGCTTGGAAATTTGATACGAATGGATGATCAGAGACTGGCCAAGAAGCTCTATAAATGAAAAACCTATATGAGGCAGAGCAGTTGGAAGACCGAAAATCAGATGGTAGGATGGCACAAAGAACGATCTAAAGAAAATGAAAGTGACTAATGTGAATATGGCAAGAGACAGATTGGCATGGAGGAGGATTGTTGAGAAGGTCAAAACTTACACCTTTGAAGTTGTCGCGCCTTAGGATGACGATGATGTATACATCCGGATGTCTTTCTTAGGAAGAAAAGTAAAGCCATGGATCTCGTGTCGTAGATTTACGGCACGTAAATAAACCGAAGTCCGGCGTCATATCCGAGTGGTTAAGGCAAGATGTATTGGCGCAGAGCTAATGGACTTGCGTTGGTTCGAGTCTCCATGGGGCGAAGAAATTTTCCCATGGAATTTCGGCCAGTATGGGACCGGTGCCCACTCAGAATTGTGAGGCATTTGCGTAGCTAAAATAAGTAGTGAATCCAGATTGAGAAGACCAGATATAACGGCTGGGGCACCCGAAATGCTGACTACATGTCACCCCTACACTGGCTGAATGATCCTCTACCTCTGTGATTAACACATATAGATGTGAGACCAGCAGTCGAGGGCCAAGGGCCTTCTAGGCTTGTCGCGCCATGGAGTTTAAATAAACTTAAGCCTAAAATAAGAGATTTCTGACCAAAATTTGAAAATTTGTCGGCACTTTCACGCCAAGTTTTTATTTGTTACACAAATGACCTGAGTTGTAAAAGAGAGACGTAATATAAAAAACTACCCACTAGAAGACTAGATATAACACCGTGCAACAAGTAGTTAAATTTCAGAATAAAAATTGTTTAGTTTCTGTTAATATCAGATTAAACAAAATAAGTAGGTTCATATAGTTTGTTTCTCAATATTGATTTTACAAACTTCTAGAGGCTACAGAGGGGACTACTTATATAACATTTCGATTATAGGCTACCTTATCGCTTATAGAGTGAACCTACAAACGCCAATTGTATCCTTCCGCCACAATCACTGTCACATTAACAGAGAGCACTTGTGATATATATGACATTCGATCGTTGAATGGGGTAGATTACAAGAAATCAGGTGAGATTTTTCACTGAACTTGTGAAATACATTTAAAATAACTGGTTTTTTTTTGCCAAACTTGTTCTAAAATGTTAAATGGCGACACAGCAACAGAAGACTCGGCAGCTTCAGCCATTTTGTTGCGTCAAAATCGACTGAAGCATGGCTCAAATGCATCATCCATTCGTAATAAACAATTTTATGTTGTAATTGTTGATTAGGTATCTTTTAGAATAACTTCTACCTTTCAAATATTTTCATTCACGAAGAATAACAAGTATATTCAGTGGAAATATGTTCAATTTCATGAAGGGAACAACTTTATTGCATACTTATATCTACATCGTACTTCGGAGTCCATAACCAATGAAAAGCGAGCATGTCACATGTTTTTGTTTTGATGAGGATCATTTCAAGAGCGGATAGCCTTTAGGAATCCAGGCTATTCTGTGTCACCTATGAATATTTGTCGCTGCTATCGTCATGTTGGCCAATGTGATAATACACGTTCTCGCTAGGGACAATTATCAACATACTTACTCACATAAAAGGCGATTTTATTACAGGAGTCCACTTACATTAGTGGGCAAGTTAGGGTGAGAAAATGAGCAAGTTAGTACACCAGCTTAGTTTAGCGTTCATTTGTTTGTTAGCGGATTTTTATGATGAGCAGGCTACGCTGCCTGAGCAATGACTAATACATTTTTACATTCTATTATGGAGATTTTAGGTTACTTTGAACTCAATCATACTTCATTTTAAGGAATTTCTCATATTTTATCGGAAAAACTCAACATGTAACTCTGTTAAGTAATTATTCACATTATGTAACAATAAACTGTGTATTTTTTCCCTCTTTTACCTACATTTAAGTGGCATATAATTTCGGGAATCCATATCTAGAAATGTATCGTTCCGATCTAAATGAGTCCACCGCTGTGGTCTCGATGTGGCGTGCTGCCTTGTCACGCAGCGGGACCGGGTTCGATTCTCAATCGGGACAGACTCCTGGGTGAGGTTCCTTCGAGGTTTTTCCTCACCTGTAAGACAAATGCCAGGAAGCTTAGAGCTCAACGGTCCCCGAACATCATCCGGCTATCATAATCATCATACTTATCGTTATCATCATCCTTTACCGGTGTGGAAAACAATGGGAAGCTACCACACCTACAATTCCCTAGTAAAGCTGCAAGGCATAGCATGCAAATGCTATGATGGCAGTGAAAGACCTGTCCTTTGGCAGAATTACTATGGAGGATCCAAATAAGTTTGAAGATCGAATCGATTTCACATATCGCACTTTACTAGAGACAATAAGCTCTTGCCAGTTTGGACTACAAGAGTGGTTCCATGTTGCGAACCTGAAGTTCGTTGCGCAAAGTGTTTGGTGTAGATGTTCGCTGACAAGTGAAAAGTGTGAGGATGCACAAAGTGTTTGGTGTAGATGTTCGCTGACAAATAAAAAGTGTGCGGATGCGCAAAGTATTTGATCTAGATGTTCGCTGACAAGTGAAGAGTGTGCGGATGGGCAAAGTGTTTGGTGTAGATGTTCGCTGACAAGTGAAATGTGTGCGGATGCGCAAAGTGTTTGGTGTAGATGTTCGCTGACAAGTGAAAAGTGTGCGGATGCGCAAAGTGTTTGGTGTAGATGTTCGCTGACAAGTGAAAAGTGTGCGGATGCGCAAAGTGTTTGGTGTAGATGTTCGCTGACAAATGAAAAGTGTGCGGATGCGCAAAGTATTTGATCTAGATGTTCGCTGACAAGTGAAGAGTGTGCGGATGGGCAAAGTGTTTGGTGTAGATGTTCGCTGACAAGTGAAATGTGTGCGGATGCGCAAAGTGTTTGGTGTAGATGTTCGCTGACAAGAGAAAAGTGTGCGGATGCGCAAAGTGTTTGGTGTAGATGCTCGCTGACAAATAAAAAGTGTGCGGATGCGCAAAGTCTTTGATCTAGATGTTCGCTGACAAGTGAAGAGTGTGCGGATGGGCAAAGTGTTTGGTGTAGATGTTCGCTGACAAGTGAAATGTGTGCGGATGCGCAAAGTGTTTGGTGTAGATGTTCGCTGACAAATGAAAAGTGTGCGGATGCGCAAAGTCTTTGATGTAGATGTTCGCTGACAAGTGAAAAGTGTGCGGATGCGCAAAGTCTTTGATGTAGATGTTCGCTGACAAGTGAAAAGTGTGCGGATGCGCAAAGTGTTTGGTGTAGATGTTCGCTGACAAGTGAAAAGTGTGCGGATGCGTAAAGTGTTTGGTGTAGATGTTCGCTGACAAGTGAAATGTGTGCGGATGCGCAAAGTGTTTGGTGTAGATGTTCACTGACAAGTGAAGAGTGTGCGGATAGGCAAAGTGTTTGGTGTAGATGTTCGCTGACAAGTGAAATGTGTGCGGATGCGCAAAGTGTTTGATGTAGATGTTCGCTGACAAATGAAAAGTGTGCGGATGTGCAAAGTGTTTGGTGTAGATGTTCGCTGACAAGTGAAAAGTGTGCGGATGTGCAAAGTGTTTGGTGTAGATGTTCGCTGACAAGTGAAAAGTGTGCGGATGTGCAAAGTGTTTGGTGTAGATGTTCGCTGACAAGTGAAAAGTGTGCGGATGTGCAAAGTGTTTGGTGTAGATGTTCGCTGACAAGTGAAAAGTGTGCGGATGTGCAAAGTGTTTGGTGTAGATGTTCGCTGACAAGTGAAAAGTGTGCGGATGCGCAAAGTGTTTTGTGTAAATGTTCGCTGACATGTGAAAAGTGTGCGGATGCGCAAAGTGTTTTGTGTAGATGTTCGCTGACAAGTGAAAAGTGTGCGGATGCGCAAAGTGTTTGGTGTAGATGCTCGTTGACAAATGGACAGTGTGCGGATGCGCAAAGTGTTTGGTGTAGATGTTCGCTGACAAATGAACAGTGTGCGGACGCGCAAAGTGTTAGGTGTAGATGTTCGCTGACAAATGAAAAGTGTGCGGATGCGCAAAGTGTTTGGTGTAGATGTTCGCTGACAAGTGAAAATTGTGCGGATGCTCAACGTCTTTGTTGTAGATGTTCGCTGAGAAGTGAAAAGTGTGCGGATACGCAAAGTGTATGGTGTAGATGTTCGCTGACAAATGAAAAGTGTACGGATGCGCAAATGTTTGATGTAGATGTTCGCTGACAAGTGAAAAGTGTGCGGATGCGCAAAGTGTTTGGTGTAGATGTTCGGTGACAAATGATAAGTGTGCGGATGCGCAAAGTGTTTGATGTAGATGTTCGCTGACAAGTGAAAAGTGTGCGGATGCGCAAAGTGTTTGGTGTAGATGTTGGCTGACAAGTGAAAAGTGCGGATGCGCAAAGTGTTTGGTGTAGATGTTCGCTGACAAATGAAAAGTGTGCGGATGCGCAAAGTTTTTGGTCTAGATCGCTGAAAAAATGAAAAGTGTGCGGATGCGCAAAGTGTTTGGTGGAGATGTTCGCTGACAAGTGAAAAGTGTGCGGATGCGCAAAGTGTTTGGTGTAGATGTTCGCTGACAAGGGAAATGTGTGCGGATGCGCAAAGTGTTTGGTGTACATGTTCGCTGACAAATGAAAAGTGTGCGGATGCGCAAAGTGTTTCGTGTAGATCGCTGACAAGTGAAAAGTGTGCGGATTCGCAAAGTGTTTGGTGTAGATTTATCGCTGACAAGTGAAAAGTGTGCGGATGCGCAAAGTGTTTGGTGTAGATGTTCGCTGACAAGTGAAAAGTGTGCGGATGCGCAAAGTGTTTGGTGTAGATGTTCGCTGACAAATGAAAAGTGTACGGATGCGCAAAGTGTTTGGTGTAGATGTTCGCTGACAAGTGAAAAGTGTGCGGATGCGCAAAGTGTTTGGTGTAGATGTTCGCTGACAAGTGAAAAGTGTGCGGATGCGCAAAGTGTTTGGTGTAGATGTTCGCTGACAAGTGAAATGTGTGCGGATGCGCAAAGTGTTTGGTGTAGATGTTCGCTGACAAGTGAAAAGTGTGCGGATGCGCAAAGTGTTTGGTGTAGATGATCGCTGACAAATGAAAAGTGTGCGGATGCGCAAAGTGTTTGGTGTAGATGTTCGCTGACAAATGAAAAGTGTGCGGATGCGCAAAGTGTTTGGTGTAGATGTTCGCTGACAAGTGAAAAGTGTGCGGATTCGCAAAGTGTTTGGTGTAGATTTATCGCTGACAAGTGAAAAGTGTGCGGATGCGCAAAGTGTTTGGTGTAGATGTTCGCTGACAAATGAAAAGTGTGCGGATGCGCAAAGTGTTTAGTGTAGATGTTCGCTGACAAGTGAAAAGTGTGCGGATGCGCAAAGTGTTTGGTGTAGATGTTCGCTGACAAGTGAAAAGTGTGCGGATGCGACAAAGTGTTTGGTGTAGATGTTCGCTGACAAGTGAAAAGTGTGCGGATGCGCAAAGTGTTTGGTGTAGATGTTCGCTGACAAGTGAAAAGTGTGCGGATGCGCAAAGTGTTTGGTGTAGATGTTCGCTGACAAGTGAAAAGTGTGCGGATGCGCAAAGTGTTTGGTGTAGATGTTCGCTGACAAGTGAAAAGTGTGCGGATGCGCAAAGTGTTTGGTGTAGATTTCGCTGACAATGAAAAGTGTGCGGATGCGCAAAGTGTTTGGTGTAGTTCGCTGACAAGTGAAAAGTGTGCGGATGCGCAAAGTGTTTGGTGTAGATGTTCGCTGACAAGTGAAAAGTGTGCGGATGCGCAAAGTGTTTGGTGTAGATGTTCGCTGACAAGTGAAAAGTGTGCGGATGCGCAAAGTGTTTGATGTAGATGTTCGCTGACAAGTGAAAAGTGTGCGGATGCGCAAAGTGTTTGGTGTAGATGTTCACTGACAAGTGAAAAGTGTGCGGATGCGCAAAGTGTTTGGTGTAGATGTTTGCTGACAAGTGAAAAGTGTGCGGATGCGCAAAGTGTTTGGTGTAGATGTTCGCTGACAAGTGAAAAGTGTGCGAATGCGCAAAATGTTTGGTGTAGATGTTCGCTGACAAGTGAAAAGTGTGCGGATGCGCAAAGTGTTTGGTGTAGATGTTCGCTGACAACTGAAAAGTGTGCGGATGCGCAAAGTCTTTGATGTAGATGTTCGCTGACAAGTGAAAAGTGTGCGGATGCGCAAAGTGTTTGGTGTAGATGTTCGCTGACAAGTGAAAAGTGTGCGGATGCGCAAAGTGTTTGGTGTAGATGTTCGCTGACAAATGAAAAGTGTGCGCATGCGCAAAGTGTTTGGTGTAGATGTTCGCTGACAAATGAAAAGTGTGCGGATGCGTAAAGTGTTTAGTGTAAATTTTCGCTGACAAATGAAAAGTGTGCGGATGCGCAAAGTGTTTGGTGTAGATGTTCACAGACAAGTGAAAAGTGTGCGGATGCGCAAAGTGTTTGGTGTAGATGTTCGCTGACAAATGAAAAGAGTGCGGATGCGCAAAGTGTTTGGTGTAGATGTTCGCTGACAAATGAAAAGTGTGCGGATGCGTAAAGTGTTTAGTGTAGATGTTCGCTGACAAATGAAAAGTCTGCGGATGCGCAAAGTGTTTCGTGTAGATCGCTGACAAGTGAAAACTGTGCGGATGCGCAAAGTGTTTGGTGTAGATGTTCGCTGACAAATGAAAAGTGTGCGGATGCGCAAAGTGTTTGGTGTAGATGTTCGCTGACAAGTGAAAAGTGTGCGGATGCGCAAAGTGTTTGGTGTAGATGTTCGCTGTCAAATGAAAAGTGTGCGGATGCGCAAAGTGTTTGGTGTAGATCGCTGACAAATGAAAAGTGTGCGGATGCGTAAAGTGTTTTGTGTAGATGTTCGCTGACAAGTGAAAAGTGTGCGGATGCGCAAAGTGTTTGGTGTAGATGTTCGCTGACAAGTGAAAAGTGTGCGGATGCGCAAAGTGTTTGGTGTAGATGTTCGCTGACAAATGAAAAGTGTGCGGATGCGCAAAGTGCTTGGTGTAGATCGCTGACAAATGAAAAGTGTGCGGATGCGCAAAGTGTTTGGTGTAGATGTTCGCTGACAAGTGAAAAGTGTGCGGATGCGCAAAGTGTTTGGTGTAGATGTTCGCTGACAAATGAAAAGTGTGCGGATGCGCAAAGTGTTTGGTGTAGATGTTCGCTGACAAATGAAAAGTGTGCGGATGCGCAAAGTGTTTGGTGTAGATGTTCGCTGACAAATGAAAAGTGTGCGGATGCGTAAAGTGTTTAGTGTAAATGTTCGCTGACAAATGAAAAGTGTGCGGATGCGCAAAGTGTTTGGTGTAGATGTTCACTGACAAGTGAAAAGTGTGCGGATGCGCAAAGTGTTTGGTGTAGATGTTCGCTGACAAGTGAAAAGTGTGCGGATGCGCAAAGTGTTTGGTGTAGATGTTCGCTGACAAATGAAAAGTGTGCGGATGCGTAAAGTGTTTGGTGTAGATGTTCGCTGACAAATGAAAAGTGTGCGGATGCGCAAAGTGTTTGGTGTAGATGTTCACTGACAAGTGAAAAGTGTGCGGATGCGCGAAGTGTTTGGTGTAGATGTTCGCTGACAAATGAAAAGTGTGCGGATGCGCAAAGTGTTTAGTGTAGATGTTCGCTGACAAATGAAAAGTGTGCGGATGCGCAAAGTGTTTGGTGTAGATGTTCGCTGACAAATAAAAAGTGTGCGGATGCGTAAAGTGTTTAGTGTAGATGTTCGCTGACATATGAAAAGTGTGCGGATGCGCAAAGTGTTTGGTGTAGATGTTCGCTGACAAGTGAAAAGTGTGCGGATGCGTAAAGTGTTTGGTGTAGATGTTCGCTGACAAGTGAAAAGTGTGCGGATGCGCCAACATTTTGTAATCGCATTTGCTAATGTGCCAATGTCAATACGGAGAACATTCCCGATATCCGCATTATGCAACTCGACCATTATGTCCAGGTTGGCCGTAAATTATCTACACGCAGTGTAGTCTTCAAACGTCTGCTCAAAACCATCATGCATTGTATCATCTTATACTGCTCAATGACTGAATCAAAAATATATGAAAGCCAACTCAG
Organism: Diploptera punctata; assembly: GCA_030220185.1. Taxonomy (NCBI): domain Eukaryota; kingdom Metazoa; phylum Arthropoda; class Insecta; order Blattodea; family Blaberidae; genus Diploptera; species Diploptera punctata. Next base: position 295,190 of record JASPKZ010008858.1, read on the forward strand.
TAGAATTGATTGTAAACAGAGAGACACGAACTTCAAACCTATTAACATCGAAACAGCTTTTGTATGTAAATGGTTTGATAATCATGTTGTGAAATATCAGTAATAATTCAATTTCATTCAGGCAGTATAACCTCTCAATCACTAATAACAAGAATACAATAATATCAATATAACCAATTGATTTGGCGTTTACTTGATGAAAATCCATTTTTATTTAATTGGATAAAAATAAAACAAAGTTTTATATGATTTTCATATTTATTACAATATAAATTTGTAACAGCTGTTTCGGTACTTTGTACCTTCTTCAGACACGATTACTAACGAATGAATTTTGTTATTATATATAAACTCCAGTACATAACAACTGTAACTAAGCAACTGAATGTAAACAAACAATTATTTTTTAAAGCAATATCTATTATAAATTTAAAAGAGGTGATTCATTTAAATCCAGTTGGGAATTTAACAGCTTATTGATATTCTTCAATTTATTTATCTCTACAATTTCTAAAAGATATATTTTTTTCCCTTTGTCACAAACATGTAAAACTTTAAAATTTGAATAAAAACAATAATCATATTGGAGTAGATGGTTAGATGAAGTACCTAAATTTCTGTTATATGCTCTCATATGTTTGTTTATATGAAAAATAAAAGGTCTGCCAGTTTGTCCTATATAGACATTAAAAAAAGAATTGTTTGTTTACATTCAGTTGCATAGTTACAGTTGTTATGTACAAGATGTTATATGTAATAGCAAATTTCATTCATTTGTAATCATGTCTGAAGAAAGTACAAAGTGCCGAAACAGCTGTTACAAATTTATATTGTAATAAATATGAAAATCATATAAAACTTTCACTTTTATTATTATTTAATTAAATATCAATATACGTGGGCTGTAATAAAAATAATGGCAACACTGCTGTAGAAGGGAAACCAGACGGAGTTAATTGTTGTAATTTTTGTCAGATTTTAATACATGTCTGATCTATCTAAAAGTAAATGGAATCGTCCGTACGTCTCAAAGTGCATGAGCTTTGGAGAGAGGAAGTTTATCTCCTCTGAGTTGCCGCTCTAAGATGTTGTGTTTCGCTATGTTTACAAAGCAGGAACAGCGATCTTGGTTTTTGAACCAATGAGCGCAACAATTTTGCGGGATAATACTCGGGCGCACACGGCACACCCTATAGTTGATCTGTACCATCGCTGGGGGTGGGAAGTGCTTTTCCATCCACCAAATTCACCGGACATAAGCCCCTATGATTATGATTTGATCCTTAAGATGAAGGAACCAATTCGTGACATTCGATTCTAGACTTCCTGAGATTCTTTTGGCATTAAGGCTGTTCATCAGAAACATCAACAGGGGCTGCTACAGGGAAACTAACCCTTCGACATTGCTGAAAATGAGTTTTAGACAATGCAGGATACTACATTGAAGGACTGTAGAAGTTTCACAGGCCTGTTAGTTATATACTATTAATAAATAAGTAAGTAGTTTCCACTACTAAGTATATGAAAATATGAATTTGCAAGAGTAGTTGTAAAAAAATACTGTTAAGAAAGTTGTGAATAATAACTAACAAACTCATTGGCATTATCAAACCTGGAACTTCATGGTCGCACATTAATATCATTTGCTAATATTTTCCAATAATACTTTTGCATAATTTCCCTCTATTAAATCTTGGCTAATGTTAATCTTCACTTCATTAATGATCTAATTGCTGCACCTTCTTCTCTGATGTTCCTACAAGTAGTTTCCATGTCCCTATTCCAATCCACATTTATGCTATATGTCCTGCTCAATGCATTTGCGAGATTTAACTGTTCTTATTAAATCTGATATAGTTTATAAAAATCTATTCTATCTATCTTCGGGTTTTTACAGCTGCTGCCGTCTTCCCGTGCCAAACCTCCAAAGCCTACGGTCTTGGGCATCTTCGATGCTTAGCCCTCTAGCTTGCATTACTGTCTTCATGTTTTCCTTCCATGTTAACCTTGGTCTTCCTCTTTTCTTCTTTCTGTTAGGATGCCATTCATATAGTTGCTTCGGCCATCGCTCATCTTCCATTCTTAAAACATGTCCTAACCACTTTAATTTCTTTTCCTCAATTCTTTCTATTATGCTTTCTTCTGCTTCCATTATGTTTCTAATTTCCTTATTTGTGACACGTTCTAATTTAGGCTTTCTGGCACTTCTTCGTAAATAATCCATTTCTAGAGCTATTAGTCTATTCTTGGTTTATAAAAATAAAAAGTTTATTTCTTAAAAAAACTATTACCTCTTACATTTAAAAAAATCAAAGCTATTTTATATGTAAAAAATTATGTTTACTGTATATGTATTTTAATTGTTCAAACCTGCATTCTAGATAGATTTACTTACTTACTCACTGGCACTATCGAACCCGTAGGTTCATGGCCGCGCGGATATAAGCTCTCCATACATCCCTATCCTGAGCTAATGCTTTCCAATCATTCCCTGTATAATCTACTTCCCTCAAGTCATAGTTAATGTTGTTCTCCCACCTCATCCTTGGTCTACCAACTGGGCGTTTTCCCTCTGGCTTTCCAACAAGAAGCTTCCATGCACGTCTTTCATTCCCCATACGTGCAACATGTCCTGCCCATCGCAGTCTACGAGACTTAACTGTTCTTATTATATCTGGCTTCCTATAAAGACCATGTAGTTCATTGTTATGTAGTCTTCTCTCCATTCACCTGTCTGTTCATCTCTCTTTGGTCCAAAAAATTTCCTAAGAACTTTATTCTCAAATACTCGTAATCTCCTTTCCTCCCTTAAAGTAAGAGTCCATGTTTCGCACCCATATAATATAACTGGTAGAATAATAGTTTTATATATTTTCAGTTTAACTAACTAGATAGATTACTGACTTTTTTTAGCAGATTTATCACTAAGGTATATTGTTATATTTTGTATGCCATGAATTTCCGCATAATTATCCCTGATTGCGTTAATTCTAAAGTATAAACACAATTTTAAAATTGTAAATGTTAATGTTTAAATATTTTTATTTATTTTAAAAATGAACTACGCCGATATAGCTTAACACCACTTGTTGCTTTAAAAAACAGAGCTAAAGCGCACAACGATGAACTTTATTTTCATTTACCATGACTGGGGCTGAAAAAAGTATCGGTATCAGGGTAGCTACTAATTTCTATACATATTGTTTAAAAATGCGTGTTGCTCGGAGCGGAGATGTGTGTGTTCGACTCTCCTCAGTAGTAAACTGTTTACGTGACGTGTGATTTTATCAGAATGTCGAAACAAAAATTGTGTAAAGATGAGTCCATTCTTACACAAAGCGGACTGTACTAGAAGTCCGTCCCGAGTAGCACGTGTCAACGTGCAGTTTGTAAACACAGCGGTCTAAGTACGATGCAGCCTAGCCTATAACCCATACTTTTCTTTCAGCCCTAACAATGACATAGTGAAAGTATTTAGTTGCATTTAATATCTCATTAATTACTCGTAACATCTTACTTGGATCATTTATATTTCTCAATTCTGCTTACAAGGGAACTGTTAATCATTGCATTACGAAACCTACCTTGAAATCTATCCCAGAGAATAGTTGTGATATACCAAGGCCGTGTCCAAAACGTTATCTGCCCTTTTTAACTGTAAGGCGCTAAATATCTCATTTAAACTACAAGAAAGTAATACAACTCCTGATTTGGTGACAACCTGTGAGTCCCGCCTCACTCCAATCCGCTCTACTCACTCAGGGACGTCCAACTGCTTCGTACACTGCCATTGCTAGATTTTGATTGTATTTCTGTGTTTTCCAGTTAAAAGCGTCAGATATTCTTTTGAACACGTCTTGGTACATCACAACGCTTCTCTGGGAGAAATTTCAAGGTAGATTTCGGTATGCAATGCTTGAAAGTTCCCTTGTTAGTTTAACTTCTCCGTTTTGTAGGACATTTTCATGCCTACTGGCCTTACAAGGACATGACCTACTAAGAGATAATGTTTAAACTCTGGATCGCATATATAAATTTTTAACAATATAAAAATACATGAAAATATCCTTAGTAAGTACCCAATGTCAATGCCACCCCGGAGATAACACTAACATATGAGAAAATTCACACCATTCACCCATATACTCATAATAAATAAAAGTTTTAAAAAACTAAAACAACACACTTTATTAGAAAACCGAACTAAAAAATGAAAAATAATTTTAATTTCCAACACGCTTCAGATAAAATTAAAGTGGTGAACAAAAAAATCATCTCCAACATATCTAGAATAAAACTAGAGTTATCTATAAAGTAAAGTCTCTAAGAAGAAAACGTAAAAACCATAAAACGCACCCCACGCTTTCGATGGTAAAATTATTTTTTTGTAGATAACTCTAGTCTTATTCTAGATGTGTTGGAGATGATTTTTTTGTTGGCACTTTAATTTTATCCCAAGCGTGTTGGAAATTAAATTTATTTTTCATTTTTTAGTTCGGTTTTCTAATAAAGCGTGTTGTTTTAGTTTTTTTAACTATTATTTATTTTTTATTTTTAGTTTGATTGTCATAAACCGGAATCCCATGAAAATTTAATTGCTTATGATATTTTTAGAGTCTAGGCACGAATATAATTATATTTTTTTAAATTATTATTATCTAGCATTATTATAATATTTTTCAATATTTTAATTTAGATAAATAGTTACAGTTAATCGTATCCTTCTCTTATTTTTTTGGATAAATTACAACGTGGTAAGTTTACAAAATTGCCATTAATATTGTACAGAATAAGATAAAAATTTAAATATCTTTAAATTCGATACTATTGTAGCATGAGCTAAAAGTAATACTCTTCTAAAAAAATCCTCCGGGCCAGATTTGAACCAGCGACCTATGGATTACTGAAACTATATACCACTACAGCCCACCGCTCTACGAACTGAGCTACTATAGGTTATGATATTAATTTCTTATAACGATGGACTAAATTTCGATAATTCCGCAACCTATTATACCGGTATTTATTTTTTTTATCTCCTGATGATCCTGGTCAGGATCTTATTAACAATTTATGAAATTATTATATTACCATTGGTCCTTTAGAAGTATACAAAGTTTCATGTCGATCCAATGTTTTTTAGTGGGTGAAACTCTTGTTGAAAGATTCCGTTACATAGAAAGATACATAAAGGTCAAGCTAATATAAAGCGTGTAATAAACAATGTGATTGTGATGGTTAAATGGTGTTGCCAAACTAGATAGACCTTAAAATTATCTGACATGTGTCTTATAGGTGAAAAAAATTGCAAAAACCGACACAAAAACTTATCCCGACACGGAATCGAATCAGACCCTGCTGAGCCCGAAGCAACTGCGTTATAACCTGAAATCACATCAATGGAGATATTTGGATTCTTTATAAACAAAATAAATAAATAACCACAATTATAGTAGAACAGGTTACAAAATTCAGTAAAGAAAGTTAATTCTCTGTTTTATAGAGTCTGTTCTATTCTGTAGTGTTCTACCCTAGGGCAAAGTCTTTCACTGAAATCATAGCATTTCCATGCCATTCATTGCAGCTTTACTAGGGAATTATAGCTTTCCCGTTGCTTTCCACAACGATGAAAGATGATAATTATGATGATAGTGATGATTATCATGGCCAGGTGGTGTTTGCGGACCTTTTGGGCCTTAAAGCTACCAGGGAAAAAACCTGACCCAGGAAACTTGTCCCGACTGGGAATGGAACCCAGCTGGCTGCGTGACAAGGCAGCACACTACTTCGAGATCTTTTGCAGAATATAGGAACTTAATTTATGGAAAAACAATTTTATCAGCCGCTCTAATCTAAGGTTAACGTCATTTCTTCAGACGTAGCTGGCTCGAGTTTGATCCCAGTGGGCCTCGTTTCCTTTTTTTTTTTTTTTTCGCATTTTTTCTGACATGTAAAACAAATATCCAGAAACTTCAAGGCGTGAATATTCCCCGAACATCAGCTGGCAATCAATCCATATCATATATATATTCCATTCCATAATAATTCTCCCCGAGGGCAGGTGTTTCACTGCAATCATAGCATTTTCATGCTATGCTTTGCAGCTTTACTAGGGAATTATAGGTGCGGTATTTTCCCGTTGCTTTCCACGCCGGTGAAGGATAATTATAACGATGGTGATGATGGCCGGGTGATTTTCGGGGACCGTTGGGCCCTAAGCTTCCTAACATTTATCTTACAGGTGAGGAAAAACCCCGAAAAAATCCTCAAGCAGGAGCCTGTCCGGACCCGGAATCGAACCCGGGCCCGCTGCGTGACAAGGCAGCAAGTACGTTGCCTCGGGACACAGCGATGGACTTATATATCTAAACAGTTTTCAAATTCATATTAAAGCACCGTTGAGGTTATGTAATGAGATGTTAAATATATAACTTCTTCAAGTTATTCTAATATGAGGCCTTTCGAAAACAATGTTTCATCTTCTACTAGAATAGGTTGCTAGGGGCACATTATCTGATTCTAACATTAACTATCTCAACCTATATTAAAACAAAGAAACGCTATTTCTCACCAGCATTACTTGTGCTACCGATTCTAATTCATGTAATACTTGTTCAGCCATCTTATAAACCAATTAAACAATAAACATACAAAACTTTAAATAAGACTTTAGACGTCTTATTAAATTGAAATAATAAAATTAAATGTTTATTGAAATGGTAATCTATAATAATGTGCCCATATTGCATTGCTTAAAACGTTCATGTTTTCAGAATCTACCAGAGGAGGAGGACGAAGATTTTCTAGTCATTAATGAAAGTTTTGACGGCTTCGGTGTCTAGGGGATATGATCCTTGTCCCTAGTCTCGAGGGTCGCGGTTTCAAACTCTATCCAGGTCGTTGGATTTTTAAATGGAAAAATCCAATGTATAAGTCCTCCGGGAGGGACTTTAGCCGTCGGTTCTGAGTCTGAAGATTTTTAGGCTCCTAAAAGAACCTCAGGGCCTAAATTAATGCCTCTGAGTAAAATTTAATCAACATTCCCCATCCAAATAAAATCATAGTTACCTAGTAGATATCTAATTGAGGCAATCTGTTGACCACATGTCACTTGCTGACATATAACTAAATGAATTTGGTCAACAAACTTCCGTTTGGTAGCATCCATGCTCCACTTAGGGATGTAATACTTTAATTGTTTCTTTTTTACATTCTTATTTCCGTTATGCAAATATGATTTTTATCAAAATGCATTTTTTAAATTTAATTCTATATTTAATTAAACTATAGGTCTCATAGTGCACATTATTTACTTTGCATAAATAAGGTCTATGACTGATTTCATCCATTTAATTTACTGGAGAGTGCAACTTTCTGTTTTCAGCAATGCTAGATCTTCCAACTAAAAAAATTGCATTAATTTGTGAGTATAATAATCTAATATGTATATGTAAATGATATAACAATTTGTGGGAAAGTGTAAAAAAAAGTGTGTGTGTGTGTGTGTGTGTGTTGTAAAGCCATTTATTACATTTTAAGTGCTTCTAATTCCACACTGAACGGATAGATGGCGTAAATGTGGTCTATTTTAAATTTACGCACCACTTCTGCGAACTAATTTACGTATAACACCAACAAGTTAACTTCGCAAGGGCGGATGGGAAGAGTTTTTAGCGCCAGTGTCGCGGAACTACTGAATCTGTGGAAGGGATGTAGGAGAAGACTGAACATCCGATCACGTACTGAAATGGTTCGGTTTTACGTGTGGGCGGAGAATCCCTAAACACGTGTGAAAGATCTTAAAATGGTTCTTCAATTAGTGATTTAAGCACGGAACACTCAAGCGGTCGGATCATTTAAAATCACAGTATTTGTTGCCTTTCTGTTACCAGCTTCACGATAAATCACAAGCGACAACATGTAATGAGAAGGGACAGCCCATTCTTACACGTAGCCCCAATAGTAACAGGGTTGTCAAATTAGTAATTTTGCCAATGACCTCCTAGAAGGACGGACCATTATAATCCATAGTATTTGTCAGCTCTCTATCTGCCAAACAAAGAACATATACAGAGAACACGAAGTGGAAACATAGTAAGGAAGAGAAAGAGAAAGAAAGCATGTTAGTTAACATATTTTCCGCCTGTGCAGATTACGTGGAAGAGTAATATATGATATATCTTGTATTGTATACGGAGAGGAGCTAGGATGAGTGGCAGGGGCAGAGAGAAAAAGAGGGAATGAATTGAGTGTCCGACTGTATCGGAACCCATTCACCGGGAACTAAAAACGCTGACCATCAGGTCCGCTTGTTAAAGAATGTGATAGAACGCTCTGCATCTACTGTATTAATTTTTGTGATTTTTATCGCTACTGTGACTAATTACATTGATATCAAACTGCCACAAACACAAGCTTTGTCCACTCGCTGTAAACAATATTTTTTTATAAATTTGTAATATACCCTTTGTTCATTTATAAATGATTCTTTGTGTGTAAATATTTAACTTCTAGGAAAATCCCTACGTTAACTAGAGCACAAACAATTGTTAAAATAGCTTCTAAAAATTAAAGCAACTCCATTTAGTAGTTAAGTTGGTGATGAAACATGCTCTTCATAAGCACTATTATAACATAAATGTTACAGTACAAGGGAGTCGTATTGCTATTTATTAAAATCTGCTCATTGACATAATAATAAAATAATATTTAAAACAATAAAATTTATAAAAAATTACATTTGTGTAAAATATACAGCTAAGCCTCTCGGAACCGGTACCATTTTCAAAGCTGTTCATTGTGTACTGGTTGTGTTTAACGAACATATTGTATAGTGGGTTGATCTGATGGGGCGTGTTTTCGTACAGCATGTTATCATTTCTTGTTTGCTTCATGATTTCTATTTCTTCTAAGAAGAAGTTAATTTTTCCGTTATTATTTTCTCTATGTAATATTGAGAGGATGTTTTCTATTGTATTGAGCTTTTTATGAAAATCCATCCATCCATAGTAATTCTGCCCCAGGGCAGGTCTTTCACTGCAATCATAGCATTTTCATGCTATATTTTGCAGCTTTCCTAGGGAATTGTAGGTGTGGTAGCTTCCCGTTGATTTCCACACCGGTGAAAGATGATGATAATGATGATGATGGTCATATGATTTCGGGGACCGTTTGGGCCTTAACGATTTCCTGACATTTGTCTTAAAGGTGAGGAAAACCCCGATAAAAACCTCACCCAGAAAAACTGTCCCGACCGGGGATCGAACCCGGACCCGCTACGTGACAAGGCAGCACGCTACCTCGAGACCACAGCGGTGGACATTTTATGAAAAAATAACCGGAAAATAAACATCTTAGAAGAAATAGAAATTATTATGAAAAAAAGAGCGTTAACCTGCTGAACAAGAACACGCCCTAACAGATCAACCCGCTATACAATATATTCGTTAAACACAACAAGTACCCAGCTTTGAAAATGAAAGGCCTAGCTGAATATTTTATACAAATATTATTTCTTGAGGACGACTGCCACAGCATATACTAATTTCATTGTTTTAAATATTAACAATAACCTCAACGGCGCAAAATGTTTCTTAAAAGTATATAATAAAGTGAGTATGTCATTCGCGAACCCTCAGGGGGTTCGCAAAACATTTCAAGTGGTTCGCCAAAACTTTTCCGTATTGGCGGGTTTCGAAGTTAGGCCTATAATTATTGTTTCCTTCATTTCTGCGGATTGTAATAATAATAATAATAATAATAATAATAATAATAATAATAATAATAATAATAATAATTGGATTCTCAATCCCTTCGAAGAGTCAACAGTTTTAGAATCCACATTAAGCGTAATTGAAAAAGAGCAGCTTCTCGAAAATTTCCATTGGTTTTTAGTTACAGAAAAGATTATACATTTTTGTCATTGGTTTTTGGTTAAGTTTAAAGGAGTTCCCAGCGAATAAAGCTATAACGGCTTTATTACCCTTTTCATCCAAATATTTGTGCGAAAAGTCATTTTCTTCATATGCCTTTTTAAAAAATAAATACAGAAACAGACTTTGTGCTGAAAGTGATTTGAGACGTTATTCAACTTCTGTGGTTCCTGACTTCAAGCTCTGTGCCATGGAAAGCTGGCGCAACCTTCTCACTGAATTCCAAGGAAGAAATAAGTAATTACAATGAAAACTTTTATTTATTATTGCAATTAGGTATACACGTTGTGTAACTTTTAAGCCGTAACTATAGTAACTTTATGTTTTGACCTTTAAGGATTAAGTTAATTTAGGGTTATTAAACTCTTTGCTTGAAATTAAATGTTATGCATGTCTACTGTATGTAGGCTATACTCAGATCATAGTGGAAGGGGTTCGCGAGTCGAAAGAGGTTGGAAACCGCTTCTATAATTAATCTGAAATCTCAGTATAAGTAATTACACCTGTTCGCGGAATTATATATACATATATTTGAAAGAGGAATGCTGTCCACCGCTTTGATCTCAGAGTTACGTGTTGCCTCATTTGATCGGGCGCGGATTCGATCCACCGCTTGCACAAGTTTCCTGGGTTAAGGTTTTTTCTGTTTTTTTTTTTTTTTCCATAAGGCAAATGTCATGAAACATTAAGGCCAAAACGGTCTCGTAACATCATCTTGCCATCATAATCATCCATATATTGAGCGTTGTAATATCAGCGTTTGAACTTCGTGAGTGACGGCGAGAGTCGTGGTTTCCCATTGGCGGAAATAAATTCGTGAGTTGTTGACTCATGAGTTGTTGACACATGAGTTGTTGACTCTTGAGTTGAAATACCCACGCAGAATGTTGGATGCGTCTATACCTCAATCTCCGGAATTTACTACAATCATCTACCCTCCGCGCCCAGAGGCTTCGATTCCCGAAGCTTCCGAACTAGATAACTCTGAACGGCTAGTCGGTAAAGTTCCTGTCTCGTGAGCTATATAAATATTACCAGAGTCGGAGGAAGTTAGTTGTGTATTCGGACAGTCAAGTGAGATCAAAATAGACTGGGCTAAATGAAATAATTGAAATAATGGAAACGATTTGAGTGACGATTAAATTGTAAATGAAGAAACATCGCTGACAGCAATTTGTATGCAAGAGACAGTGGAATACTGTGAAGATAATAGAGTGATTGTGAAGATTTTGTGTGAATATTTATGGTAATTATTAAAGAAAATCACCTGTGATCGACCATCCCGGTAGACAGTGACAATATCATATTCGCCTTGAGTAGTATGAATGGATGAGTAATGTTGTGTCTTGTCTTATATTTTTGTGTTGTTTCGGAGGTGGCCTTAGCATTGAGCTGACAACTCATCCGGGGATGACCTCCATGCCTTTGTGTGGTCAAAATGTAAGTATATGATCCAGAGTTTCAAATCCTCTCTTCTCAGGTTGGGTCCCTGCAATGTTCGGATGAAATGAGGTATACAAAATTTCTATAGATGGGAAAATAAATTAAACTAAGATAAAGAGGGGAAAGGAGGGATGTACTTAATGTAAAATAAAATTACCAATTAAGTACAATATGTAAAAAATATTTGTTATAATGACGAATTACATATTCAGAGCGATTCAAAAGGTATTAGTGATATAATTCCTTAGTTGGAATAAAAAGTTTAGTTGTACTATTTAATTGTTTGGAACAGTTTTTTTAAAAATTGGACGATGTTATACATGAACCGGCTACGCGCCATTTAAAAAATAAGACTATGATGCCTTCTGTTGCACTGGCTCATGAAGTAAATGTATGCACACTTTCAGCGCCAAATTTTTAATTACAGCCATATTATTAAAGAAAAATGTATTCGCCAGCAGTCCTCTCAGAGATTCTATGTTTTCCAACAGACGGCTATGAAACCAGATCTTCGTAAATGCTAATCTAAAATTTACATCATATAGCTAAGCACCAAATGTTCCCGCTCTTAGATTGTTGATGCATAACTGTCAAACAAGGAAAACAACTTGTAATATCTAGTATTGTTAATTTGGCACAACAATAAATTGTGAAGACTGATTTAAACTTTAAACGCATTTTTCTCGAAACTTACATAATGGCGCATAGGCGATTGATTCATAACGCCGTCCGATTGAAGTTAAAGTATTTAACATTTATACGATGTGCGTTATCTCCTATGGTGGCCTTTCTTTACCTGTTCACACTCCATGACACTGGGAGGGATTTGTATCGTGAACAACACGTCCCTTCTTGATCAAATTTACATGAAAATAATATTTAGCCACTAAAATTAAGACTTAAGTCTTCGGAATAGTAAATTAACTCCAATTCTCTCATCATTAGATATGGAGAACTCTAGGTGCTGGAAAGTATTTACCACGGGATATAATATTGTTACAAGTCGCATAGTGACGTTTGAATTGCGCTGGCGATTCGCCTATGGCGAGTTAGATTACCCGCACAACCGCCGAATCGTCTGGAGTGTGTTGCCGGACGTTGAGAAAGGCTTCGAAATATCTCGAAGCTGTTTGTAGGAGTTTCCTCCCCCTTATAAAAAGGGCGTAGGCAGGAGATCGAAGTCAGTCTGCGATAGTCAGTCATGTGGTGGATAGTGTGGCTGTAAGATGTGCCGAAGTTATTTATCAGTGAGTGGAAAATTGTTCTAAGATAACAATTAAAACAATATTATTTGGGGAATTGTAATTGTGAATAGAAGTTTCTTAATAATTGAAGAGTTAAATAAAGTGTTTAGTGAAATTTTTTCTCCTCTACTATTTAATTTTGTACTAGAGCACGCCATTAAATATTTAGAGGATGAGGAAGGCCTACAACTCAATGGTATTAATAAGCTGTTAGTTTATGCTAATGATATGGTACTATTGGCCGATAGCGAGGAGATACTAAAGGACAACACGCTCACACTATTGAGTAACACTAAGACATTAGGACTGGAAGTAAATATCAATAAAACTAAATATATGGTCACACGTAGAAATGCATTATATAATGGAAACGGACATCTAATGACAAATAAGGGACATTTTGAGGAAGTGGCTGAATTCAAATACCTAGGAACAATAATCACAAATAGGAATGAGATGCACAAAGAAATTAAACATAGGCTCAATTCTGGAAATGCGTGCTATTATGCATTGCAGAGACTCTTGATGTACCAACTTCTTTCAAAAAATGTTAAACTGAAAATATATAATACTATTATTCTACCAGTTATATTATATGGGTGCGAAACATGGACTATTACTTTAAGGGAGGAAAGGAGATTACAAGTATTCGATAATAAAGTACCTAGGAAAAATTTTGCACCAAAGAGATATGAACAGACAGGCGAATGGAGAAGACTACTTAACAATAAACTACATGGTCTTTATAGGAAGCCAGATGTAATAAGAACAGTTAAGTCTCGTAGACTGCGATGGGCAGGACATGTTGACGTATGGGGAATGAAAGACTTGCATGGAAGTTTCTTGTAGGAAAGCCAGAGGGAAAACGCCTAGTTCGTAGACCAAGAATGAGGTGGGAGAATAACATTAACTATGATTTGAGGGAAGTAGATTATACAGAGAATGATTGGAAAGCATTAGCTCAGGATAGGGATATATGGAGAGCGTATGTCCGCGCGGCATGAACCTACGGGTTCGATAGTGCCAGTGAGTGAGTTAGTAAGTAAGTAAGTAAGTAAGTAAGTGAAATTTTTAATAAATTCATTGTGCTTATTTACGGATGAATAACATAGAACAAAAATCAAGGCTATCCCGTTACAATATGTATGTGTAAACAAAGTACAGCTCGAAATATGATAAAAGTTGACAAATACTGGTAGCAACAAATATTTGAAACAAAAACAAAACGTACTGGATGAGATGTACTTACAATATTATATTTCTAATTAAATTATACAAATTCTATATAATAGGAAAGGCACCATAACAAGAACGTGTTTCATATTGCACGTCAAAATATTGTATTTCTGAAAATACACCGTATTAAAAAAGTTACTCATCTTTTGTGTTTTGAATGACAATATCTCTCAGTACAATTTTACAAAAACATTTTTATATCATAAAATTGTAAATCTTTTGTTCTAATTTTTAGTTCCTTATCAATTGTTCGCATAGCGGCTACTATTCTTATTATTTTTAATGACACTATGAAAGAGTGAATATGACGAAATGGGCTTTTGGTAATGAAATCGAACCCAACCAGCATTTGGTTTGAGGGACTGAGGAAAATCAGAAATCATCTCCGTCATGTTGGTCGACACTGGAATTTGAACCTGGAACTTTGTAAATACGAGTGTCAAATGCTTTTTTGAGCCAATTAATTCGGTACCGTAAAATATATGTTATTGTAACAAATAAATAGGCCAATTATAAAGGAATAAATTATTATTTTATCATTTAATATATTTAAATATAACTTATTTTTATAAAGGAATAAATGATTTTGTCAGTTAATATATTTAACTATAACTTCTTATATTGCATTTTATAGCACAGTATATGTTCTTGTCCGGTGTACTGCCAGATCGAGGGATGAGATGAGCTGAAGCACCTATTGTTGGAGATCTGAGATTTCGGCTGACCACAGGGGCAGATGGAATGAAATGAATGACATGATTATAGAGATATGTTGGAATTAAGTTTTGGGGAGGGAAAACGGGAGAAAACGCGAGAAAACTTTCCCTGGTTTCTATTTGTCCATCATGAACACCACATGGAGTGACCGATACGCAAACTCAGTAAACGTACGTATATGCGAGTATCTGACCACTTGCGTCATGGAGCCGTGTCTATTTTATTTATGGATGTTGTGATTTAGTAAAACAGGCTATTTATATGTCTTATTATTATAAATATCCCTCCATGGTATCTTTACCTTGTCGTGGTGGAGTGGCTTGTGTACTTAAATGATCCTGAGAGCTATGCCGGCGGTAGCATTGCTGCCGATAGGGTTACCCATGCCGGACTGGTCGAAGGTGATAAGCCAGACGAAATAAGTACCTTGGTCGAAAGAGTGACGATCTTTCACCGTAAAAATACAACCGTCAAGAAATGCGGACATGGGTTCTACTGGGGTAAAATTTTCCGGAGGTCAAATAGTCCCCCATTCGGTTCTCCGGGCGGGGACTACTTCAGGGAACCCATGCCAAAGGCTCAAACACAGGGACATGTTCCTAGGAACGTGGAATGTTAGGACTTTATACAATAGCGGGGCACTAGAGATATTAACGCGGGAATTGGATAAATCGCCCTTGGATATAGTCGCTTTACAGGAAGTTAGGTGGCCAGGAGAAGGTAGTCAGGAATCAGGAAGCTTTGCATTATACTATGGGGGTGCAGAAAGACCTGCATTTGGAACGGGTTTTTTAGTCAGAAGGAGGATCCTATCCGCTATCCGAGATATTAAGTTTGTTAGTGATAGGATATCATACGTAATTCTAAAGGGTAAACGACATGATTTTATAATTGTAAATGTACATGCCCCCACAGAAGATAAAGATGACAAGATCAAGGATGAGTTCTATGAAGAATTATGAATGCTTATTTGATAGCCTTTCACGATATCATATGAAAATTGTCTTAGGAGATTTTAATGCAAAAGTGGGGCGGGAAGATATATTCAAACCAACAATAGGCAAATTCAGTCTTCATGAAGATAGTAACGACAACGGGGTTAGATTAGTCACATTTGCCACATCAAAGAATCTCATTGTTAAGAGCACAACATTTCAACATAAGGATATTCATAAATACACCTGGACGTTCCCCAGATGGAGAAACTCGGAACCAGATAGATCATGTATTAGTGGATAAACGCTGGCACAGTAGCATCATTGATGTTAGATCAGTTAGAGGGACAGACTGCAATTCAGATCATCATCTGGTCAGGGTGAAAATCAGACAACGGCTATCGCTTATGAGAGGAACAAACGCTAAAGATGATTCTGTAAAATATGAATTAAAAAACTTGAAAAATGATGAAATGCAGGCAAGAATACCAAATCAAAATTGCTAATAGATTTGAAGTACTGGAATCTTCAGATGACAATGTGGCAAACGAAGAAGAAACTGATATAAATAAGGAATGGGAGGCTATAAGAGATACTATTAAATTGTCAGCATCAGAAAGCATTGGTTGTTTAAAAAAGAGGCAAAACAAGAAATGGTTTGATGAGGAATGTGCCGACATTGTAAAGAAAAGAAAGGTAGCAAAAATTAAATGGTTACACGAGCCAAATGAGGTAAATTTAGAGCAATTGGGTAGTGTTAGACGGGAAACCACCAAGTTACTAAAGAGTAAAAAGAGGGAATATTTGAGAGAGAAGATTAATTATCTTGAAATGAATGCAAAAAATAGGAACATTAGAGAATTATATCAGGGAATTAGTATAGAGAAGAAAGGGTTTCAGGCTAGAACAAACATAATTCGGAATGAAAATGGGGATATGATTGCAGATTCCAAGAGTATATATTAAATAGATGGAAAAGTTATTTTAATCAGCTATTAAATGTACATACACAACAGGACATTGAGGAGGATAAGTTACAGACAGCAGAAATGCTAGTCGCAGAGCCAAGTGCATTAGAGGTTGAAATGGCAATTGAAAAATTGAAGATGTATAAAGCATCAGGTTCAGATGAGATCCCAGCAGAACTGATAAAATCAGGGGGAGAAAAATTGATGGACAAGATACGCTGGTTGCTTAGTATGATTTGGGAAAAAGAAGCTCTTCCAGATGAATGGAAGGAATCAATTATCGTACCAATTTATAAGAAAGGAGATAAAACTGATTGCAACAACTACAGGGGCATCTCATTACTTTCAACTTCGTACAAAATTCTAACAAATATATTAGTCAGCAGACTTACTCCCTATATTGATGACATTCTAGGAGATCATCAATGTGCATTTAGAAGAAACAGGTCTACAACAGATCAGATTTTTAGTATAAGACAGATTTTAGAAAAGAGATGGGAATATAATGGTACTGTTCATCAACTATACGTAAGACTCCAAAAAGCATATGATTCAATTAAGAGGGAGAAGTTATATAGTATCCTGCTGGAGTTCGGAATTCCTAAAAAGTTAGTTAGACTTATACGAATGTGTCTAAATGGCTCGACGAGTAGGGTGCGTGTAGGCAAACAGTTTTCAGACACTTTTGAAATCCAGAATGGGTTGAAGCAAGGAGATGCACTATCTCCTCTACTATTTAATTTTGTACTAGAGCATGCCATTAAATCTTTAGAGAATGAGGAAGGCTTACAACTGAATGGTATTAATAAGCTATTAGTTTATGCTGATGATGTAGTACTACTGGCCGATAGCGAGGAGATACTAAAGGCCAACACGCACACACTATTGAGTAACACTAAGAAATTAGGACTGGAAGTAAATATCAGTAAAACTAAATATATGGTCACACGTAGAAATACATTATATAATGGAAATGGACAGCTAATGACAAATGAGGGAAATTTTGAGGAATTGGCTGAATTCAAATACCTAGGAACAATAATCACAAATAGGAATGAGATGCACAAAGAAATTAAACATAGGCTCAATTCTGGAAATGCATGCTATTATGCATTGCAGAGACTTTTGATGTCCCAACTCCTTTCAAAAAACGTTAAGCTGAAAATATATAAAACTATTATTCTACCAGTTATATTATATGGGTGCGAAACATGGACTCTTACTTTAAGGGAGGAAAGGAGATTACGAGTATTTGAGAATAAAGTTCTTAGGAAATTTTTTGGACCAAAGAGAGATGAACAGACAGGTGAATGGAGAGAAGACTACATAACAATGAACTACATGGTCTTTATAGGAAGCCAGATATAATAAGAACAGTTAAGTCCCGTAGACTGCGATGGGCAGGACATGTTGCGCGTATGGGGAATGAAAGACGTGCATGGAAACTTCTTGTAGGAAAGCCAGAAGGAAAACGCCCAGTTGGTAGACCAAAAATGAGGTGGGAGAACAACATTAACTATGATTTGAGGGAAGTAGATTATACAGGGAATGATTGGAAAGCATTAGGTCAGGATAGGGATGTATGGAGAGCTTATGTCCGTGCGGCCATGAACCTACGGGTTCGATAGTGCCAGTGAGTAAGTAAGTATTATTATAAATATTCTTAGAAACATTATACATATGATTCTTACCTGCATTGTGAGAAACATCTAATACGTTTTCGTGGGAAATTTCAATATTTGATTTTAATTAATTTTGTTATAAAGCGTTGTCCCGCTCTGTTGCCGAGTGGCTAAATTTGGCGCAGAGCTACGGGACTTGGACTGCAGAGCACTGGTTTGAGACTCTAAGGGGAAAGATATTTTATTGTGAAATTTAGCCCAGTATTTGACCGGTGCCCATCCAGCATCGTGAGGAATTTGGGTAGATAAGATAAGTAGGGGTTCCAGGATGCGAAAATCAGTTATAACGACTGGGGGACCCAACATGCTGACCACATTACATACGTACACTGGCTGAATGGTCACCTACCTCTGTGATTAACATATGTGGATGTGAAACCAGCAGCTGGCTGATTAGGCCAAGGCCCTTCTAGGCCTGTCGCGCCGTGGATCTTAGCTTAGTAATAAAGGGTTTCCAATGAGGATTTTGCCAACTGAATTGCTCTCTTACAACTGAGAAGCTTATTTTAAAAAGTCTCTTGTGAATTTTCATAAATTTGTGATATGTAATCTAAGGTCGCTAATTTTCTGTAAACAAGAGTCAGTTTAGCTAAAAGAGCTACAATTAGCTCAAATTTGTAGCGATTTATGGGATGTTCTGAAGCCAAATAAATGTACATACAAGATTACCGAAACTCAAAATAGTTAATGACTTACAAAAGCAGAAATTGATTGAGATGCTCAATTTGGAACACGACCGAAGGGAGTGTTCTAAGAGCAGCGAGTTATTAAACCTAATTTTGTAACGTATTGTCTACAATATTTTATCTAGTTCGGAGCAACTTAGTATATGTTGTAGGCCTGTATTTAGTGTATTTAATGAAATTTATTTATTGCAGAAACGGTATGTTTAACCCTTAAATTGTCAATACAATATTTTCTCGTGACAGTTATTTAAATGTTCCGGACCGCAAGGAAAATAAATTCATGTTAAAGATTGTTATTATTATACATTATTGCGTAATTTGACATAAATATAAGTAATTTTTACTTGTTTGTTTTTCTATTGATCTAAAAACAAAATTAAATAAATGAAATCAATGTATCCAATAAGACACATTTTTAATTTAAGGGTTAAAGAAAGAGTAAAGTGGGCTTTGGAGAAAAAAAGAGACGATAAATCAACAAACGTTGTTATATTCTCCAACATAACCAGCAATCATCATTAAAATGTACTTTATGTTTTCTTGAACCTGTATTTTTTCTTTTGATAGGGTGTTTTGTTAGAATATAAAGCACAGGTTTTGTTGCGTAATAACTACGAACTAAAGCTTCACTGATTGTTATTCAATTCCATAGTAATTCTGCCCGAGGACAGGTCTTTCACTGCAATCATAGCATTTCCATGCTATGCTTTGCAGCTTTACTAGGGAATTATAGGTGTGCTAGTTTCCCGTTGCTTTCCACACCGGTGAAAGACGATGGTAATTGTACGAATGATGATGATGAAGATGGCCGGTTTATTTTCGTGGACCGTTGGGCCCTAAGCTTCCTGACATTTGTCGTACAGGCGAGGAAAAACCCCGAAAACCACCTCACCCAGGAGTCTGTCCCGACCGGGAATCCAACCCGGGCCCACTGCGTGGCAAGGCAGCACGCTACCTCGGGACCACAGCGGTGGACACTGATTGTTATAGTTGTAGATAAAGATTGTTTTGGTACACGATGGAGAAGAGACGTTTTGAAAATTAGCTCCTCAATTGGAAATATCGGACACTAGTATAAACCATGTAAAAGTAGAGAATGGCTATCATGATCAATTAAATATTTCATGTGTTATGAAGTGTATGGATCGCAAGAGTCGATATATAGCCTTCAAGACAGAGAAGTGTTTACACACTGTCATCTTGATGATATTCATGCTTTTGAAGTCTGATTGCGCCTTCTTTATGAACCATGAAGTAAGCACTGACAAACAACCACGCCCATTGTCTCTGAATAATATTAATAAATCTTTCTCGGAAGTGACAAATATCTCATTCGATGAAACAAAGCTATTCCAGCTTTTAGGAAATAAATCTTGTTTTCCAGGTAATGAATCATAAAGAGAATGTACTACGTACGCCTTTAAACTAATTTTCTGAGCCTGTGCATTTCGAACAATTGAATTACAAAACTCGTGAAAACCAAATGAATAAATACAGTATGATTTCTTATTCTGCTAAATAAACTCTTAAAAATAACATTTTTTTATTTACCTTACACAGTTAATTCACGCCACAATAACATGGCACCTCATGTCTTTATTCTTCTGTTTTTAGGACCAATGAATATTATTTATTTTAATTTATTTACTCACTAGCTAATACCCGGCATGCGCTGCTACGCCTAAATAAATGAAAATTAATGTGATTTTTATGTTTAGTTGAATAAGTGATAGGAAAATTAATTATACATTTATATTTTTAGATACCCGTGCTCATTATCCGGCGGTGCCCGGGAATCTACTTATCCCGATCTTCTTGACATAAATGAGCTGAAATACGAAAATAATTATTTTTATACACCCCGTGCTGTTTACCGGCGTTGTCCGGGAATCTACTCATCCCGATCTTCTTGCCATAAATGAGCTGAAAGACAAAAATTAATGTACTTCTTGTGATTAGTTGAGTAACTAACATGAAAAATATTAATAAATGTTGACCGTAATTATTTTAAGATTCGCCGTGCTGATTACCCGGTGTTGCCCGGGAATCTACTTATCTCAATCTTCTTGGCATAAATGAGCTGAACGACAAAATTCGTTATTTTGTGTTATCCCTAAAAGAATTACACGCCATGTGCTGCTATGCTTACACAGGAATCTACGTACTTATCCCGTTCTTCTTGTCATCAATGAAAGACA
Organism: Diploptera punctata; assembly: GCA_030220185.1. NCBI lineage: Eukaryota > Metazoa > Arthropoda > Insecta > Blattodea > Blaberidae > Diploptera > Diploptera punctata. Next base: position 316,231 of record JASPKZ010008858.1, read on the forward strand.
AAAATGGTTATTATGAGTTATCCGTAAGAGATAAACATATGCTCTCGCAGACTTTTTTGTAGCGCTTTTTGAGATATTCAATTCTGTGTACATTAATGTTGTGTATTTGTTATGGTTTAGGTAGCGTAAGCCATTTAAGCGTCCGAAGAGCTACTTTTTTCACGTTTTGCACTACAAATGACGATTTTTAAGGATGTAGGAGTTGAGTATCACAACTCTGTTATAGCCTATGTTCATCCTAGGAATCTCCTGAACATTTTGCAAAAAACCCATCATAATCGGATCAACAGAATGGCCGCGAATAAAGTACGAACAAACAAACATTCATTTTTATATATTAAATTTTATTTAATTTCCACAGTTCATTCACGCCACAATAATATGGCACCTCATGTCTTTATTTTTATTGCTTTTAGTACCAACGGATGTTATTTATTTTTATTTATTTACTTATTTAAGCGGTTCCGTGGCGAAAGCGGTTAGACGCTGGCTTCTGGGATCCCGAGATCGAGTCTTGGTCACTCTGTGTGGGTTTCGTGGTGGACAAAACACAGCTTGGGCAGATTTTTCTACGGGTTTTCTCCCATTTTCCCCTGCCACAATTTCATTCCACCATTTCTCCATACTCATCTCATCCATTTTGTTTCATTTCGTTCATCTGTCTCCGTGATGGTGCGTCAGGCATTCTTGTCATTCACAGACCTCTATATAGGGGCTTCATCTCATCCCGCGACCCGACCCAGATTGGACACGAGTTGAGGATATTTATTTATTTTATTTTATTTACTTATTTATTTTGCCTAACTAACTTACCCACTGTCACTATCGAACCCGTAGGCCACGCAGACATAAGCTCTCCACACATCCTTATCCTAAGCTAATGTTTTCCAATTATCCCCTGTATAATATACTTCCCTCAAATCATGGTTAATGTTATTCTCCCACCTCAATCTTAGTCTACGAACTAAACTTTTTCTCTAATTTTCCTATAATAATCGTTCATGCCGCCTTTCATTCCTCATTCGTACAACATGTCCTGTCGATTGCAATATACGGGACTTAACTTTTCTTATTATATATGGTTTCCTATGAAGATCATGTAACTCACTGTTATTTAGACTTCTCCATTCGCTTGTGTGTTCATCTTTCTTTTATTTAGTCTGATGGAGTTAATACGTTATACGCATCTCTTCCACTCGCCAGGAGAAACATTGTGACGTATTGTTAGACCGGATCTTGAAATTCGCGGGTGACGCCAAATATCAAGTCTCGCCTTATATTGTAAAAGGCGATTCGTTAGTTGGTGACTGAAGAGTCAGTGAGACTCGCTGAGAACTTTTTACTTATATTTCGTTTCTGGAAAGATTTACCTCTCGGGCTTTCGATTCGAGAGAGGTTCAGACTGGCTTCCAGACAATTGCAATTCGAGGCAGCAATGTTCTGACAGGCCCGTCTTGTCCAAGTTGTGCACGAGTAAAAATGATCTAAGTGCGAAAACAATGAACTGTTTTAAGTGAATATTTCAGATAAGCGTGAAAAACTGAATTATATAATAATAATTCAGATATATTTACGTGCTCCGTACGGAAATGAAATTTTCGGGAAACGATTTTTAACTCCGAATCATACACATATTTTCTCCACTTTATAATGACAAGGAGTTTCTCCCCAGTTGAGCAATCAACTCAATGTCACCTACGAGACAATAAAACATTTAAAATAAAGCTCACTAATATATCTCTATACAAGACAGACTGGGTAATGGAAAAACAATGCTGAGACTCATAAAGAAGAGGAAAATAAATTGTATTGGCCACTGGCTAAGAAGAAACTGCCTGCTGATGGATGCCCTAGAATGAATGATCAACGGAAAGAAGGTTATAGGCAGAATAGAGATCAGATGATAGACAATATTAAAATAAATGGTTTGTATGCGGATACAAACAAATAAAGCTGAGTTAAGGAAAGAGTGGAAATGTTGAGTTTGCAGTGAAAGACCGGCGCTTGAGCAGAACACTATGTAGGGCCTAAGTATGCAATATCTCTCATATATTCAAATTAAACATTTCTAAAACAATAAGGTTGATTGTGTAGGTCAGATAGTATTCCTGTACTATTTAGGTCTTAAAAGTTTATAGACGTGGAAAAATTGCAACTTCACACAGGTAACTTGTCCGAACCAAGATCGAAGTCGATACCGCTGCGTCAGAAGCAACAACGTTATGCCTAAACCACAGTATGAACCCCATATAAGTTATTTGTGAGAAAAGAAAGTAACTGAGCACGGAAGAGAATTTCAAAAACACAACTGTCTCAACAGAATGAGGAGACAAAATAAAAGGCAGTGTGGATACAAATTAACTATAGAATAATCATGACTGCTTGTTTCCTGTCTATAGTATAATTAACTCTGTCATTTTTAACACTGAGAGAAAGAGTGAGAAACAGAAAAAGTGAGCTCCCTTTTATGAAACTTGTACTTAAATTTATTATTCTGCATGCATATTCAAATGAATGAGAGTAAAAACAGTTCCATTTTGAACTCAAGAACTTAGCCTACTTTAAACTGTGCAGATTTCACCTAAATTTTACATATTAAGTTTTACGCTAACGAAAGAATAAATTACAAATGCTTGAAAATTAAATACTCAAGGAAGAAAAAAATTCTACTTTCTTAAAACTAATTTAAATTACATAAGTTTTAATCCTACATAGCCTATAGAGTGTTTCAAAATTAATCTTATATATAAAAATTAATGTTTGATGGGTTGTTTGTTTGTTCGTACTTTATGCGCGGCCATACCGTTGAGCAGATTGTAGTGGGGCTTATTGCAAAATGTTCAGGAGATTCCTAGGATGAACATGTGCTATAAAAGAGTTGTAATACTCAACTCCTACACCCTTAAAAATCTCCTCTTATAGTAGAAAACGTGAAAAAAAGTAGCTGTTTGGACGCTTAAACGGCTTGCGCTGCCTAAACCATAACAAATACACAAAATTAATGTACACGGAATTAAATATCTCAAAATGCTCTACAAAAAAGTCCGGGACAGAATATGTTTATCTCTTACGGATAACTCACAATAACCATTTTTGTCTTTCATTGATGCCAACAAGACCGAGAGAAGTACGCATAGCAGCTAGTGGCGGGTATTTTTACAAATAACTCACAATAACGAATTTTGTCTTTTAGCTCATTTATGCCAAGAACATCGAGATAAGTAGTTCCCCGGGCAACACCGGGTAATCAGCACGGGGAATCTTAAAATAATTACGATACATGTTTTAAAACGTTTTTCACTTTACTTATTCAACTAATCATAAGAAGTACATTAATTTTTGTCTTTCAGCTCATTTATGTCAAGAAGATTGGGATGAGTAGATTCCCGGACAACGCCGGGTAAACAACATCTAAAAATAATTACGATAATTGTTTTCCATTTACTTATTTAACTAAACACAAAACACATTAATTTTCTTATTTCAGCTCATTTATGTGAAGAAGATCGGGATAAGTAGATTCCCGGACAACGCCGGTAATCAGCACGGGATATCTAAAAAATTTAAATTTATAATTATTTTTCCTTTTACTTATTCAACTAAACATAAAAGCACATTAATTTTCATGTATTTAGGCGTAGCAGCGCACGCCGGGTATTAGCTAGTTACTAATAAAAAAATCAACATAATACGTCAATTGATCAGCTCATTAAGAACTAGCTGGAAAATAGAACAAGTGTAACGTTTTTATTATATTCTTCTTCTTCTTGCAAGGATTACATCTTTTTGGTCGTTCCGTTTCTAAGCAGGCTATTATAGCTGCTGTGTCCATAAAATTCGTTGGCGTCCCTGAACTCTTTTTCCTCCTCTCGGTTGATAGTTCAGACAAAATAGAGGCTAAGGTCCAATATTGGCCCGTTACTCCATTGATGAGTTAGATGTCATTTGTAAGTAAACCTAAGGGAAATAGACCTTGCGTTTCAAGAAAAAAAAATTACTGGTCTCAAAAATCTTGAGAAGTATTAAGTCTAAAAGGCTTACTCATGTATTTCATAGCATGTTACTATGCGAGATTGGGAAGTGGTTTTTACAGAAGCGAGATAATGATTAAAAACCGAACGAAAGCGAGATTATTTATAAACACTTCACAAGAGCGTGTTGTACATATTTTTTTTCACGGCGGTGTTTTCAAAATAATAGTAAAATAATATCTTTGTTGGAAATATTTGCGTTCATTATAAACAACTAACTGACGTTAGCAGTCTGGCCAATGTAGGCTATATACGGTAAATGCCGAAAATAATTTAGTTGAGACTACAGCAGGCCGTGACATAATTCAAGCATAAAATAGCGGGAAGTACGAATTTATTGTTTTACATTGTTTCAAATAAAGTTCAGTTCATTTAAAATGCAGTCATTTATTTCGTATAACGTATATTAATATTAACTTTTGGATATACTTTTGTATATACATTTTATGTAGTATACATAAACAGCGGTGGTTTTATTTCCCACCCTCGGTAGGTCATTTGTAAATATTACAGTATAATTAATTAGTTATTTATAGATTGGCAACCCCGAAATTTAGGAAATACAGAACTTTGAATCATGGTCACCATTCCTATAAGTTCGACAGAACGCACTGTCATGCAAAATATATTTTTTGCGCGATAAGTGGGTTTTGTCGTACTTACAGCAATGGCGACCATGATTGATAGTTCAACTTTCCGATTGAGGGTCTTTCCACTTTTCAGCGGTTGCCCTTTTACCAGCCGGCTGCTGGCCCTTCACATCCACATGTGTCAATCACAGAGGTAGATGATCAACAGCCAGTAAAGGGGTGACATGTGGTTAGCATGTCGAGTCCCCCAGCCGTTATAGCTGGTTCCTCAACCTGGAGCCGCTACTTATTGTAGCTACCCAATTGCCTCACGATACTGGGTGGGCACCGGTCCCATACTGGCCGAAATACCATGAGAAAATTTCTTCCCCCATGGAGACTCGAACCAGCGCAAGTCCCGTAGCTCTGCGCCAAGGCTTCCTACCTTAACCGCTCGGCTACGGCCTACTGTAATAAAATAACTATTCTGTAATATTACATATTACAAAAACGCGTGTGGGAAGTAAAATCACTAACCTCTATGTACACTACGTACAATGTATATACAGAACATATCCAAAAGGTAGTGTTAATATACATTATACGAAACAAATCACTGCATTTTAAATAAATTGAACTTTATTTGAAACAATATAAAACAATTAATACGTACTTGCCGCCATTTTTGACTAATTGATCTCACGGCCCCCTGTTATTTTATCACTAATTGGTCCCACGACCTTCTGTTGTTTCAACTAACAAACATTGCCCACACTGTTAACGTTAGTCAATTGTTTACGTATAATGAACGGATATATTTCCAACAAATATGTCATATGGCCATCATCATCATCATCCTTATCATCATCATCATCCTTCACCGGTGTGGAAAGCAACGGGAAGCTACCACACCTACAATTCCCTAGTAAAGCTGCAAGAATAGCATGAAAACGCTATGATTGCAGTGAAGGACCTGCCTTCGGGCAGAATTACTGTGAAATGAAATTATTTGGAAACACCATCGCGCAAAAAATAACGTACAACGCACGTTTGTGAAGTGTTTTACAGAATCTCGGAAATTAAAAATGTCGCTATCGCTCGGTTTTTAAACATTTTCCTCGATTCTGTAAAGACGAATTCCTAACCTCGCATCGTAATATACTATTCACGCATTCAGCAAATTTTAAATGTGTGAGTAATCTAAATAAGCTATATTGATTTATTGAAACAGTCTCGAAGTTCAACTGTACCAGAGAGGTGTCTGATAAGACGTCAGTTAAATAATTCAGTCCAAGTTTACGAGAGTCAGCGTCCGTAGTCCGCTCTCGACGTGCCCATTAAAACTGTTTGCCCGCCACCGTATTCCATCAGATAGCGATGACGTGCAACCGAAACATCAAATTTAACTATTTCCTGTTTTCGGTTAAAACAAGAAGCACGTAGCTGGACAACACTTCCAGAAATCATTTCATTGAGAAATAGCTGTTTTTTCTATGAATTTGCATGATAGTTTAGGCTTTTATTCCTAGAAAAGTTAGAATAATTCTATATGTTGAACTTTTATAGGAATAAATCACTATGAGGTTTAATGTATCTTTCTATAAATTATTTATATGAAAATATTTTAAATCATTTTTTAAATATTGATCGATAGAGGCTACATTGTTATATTTACTCATCTATTTATTTACCATTGATTACGGTATTTATAAAAAGATGTATAAATTCACACAATAAAATATTAATTAAATAAAAATAAAACTGTTACAGTTTCATATGATTTACATATTTATTTAAATGCAAATTATTTACAACTGTTTCAGTACTTTGCACTTTTTTTAGTCAGTCCTGAAGAACGTATAACGTACTGAAACAACTGTAACGAATTTGCATTTAACTAAATATGAAAATCGTATAAAACTTTAACAGTTTAATTTTTATTTAATAATAAAAATGTGTTTTCATCAAGTAAACGCCAAATCAATTGATTATAATAAAATATAATTCGTTATCATCGAATAACCTGATCTCTGGTTTTATTTAAGAGTCACACTATGCATTAAGATAATACAGATTAAAAATTAAAAATAAATAATCCCAGCGTAATGCCAAGCCGAAGCAAGAAACGAAGCTCCCATTATATCATTATGTAAGGTCTGTGATATACAGTAAAACTCGTTTAAGCCGGAACGTAAATAATACTGAAGTCCAATGTGAACAAATTTATTGGTCCCGGCGAAATAATAGTAATTTTACGTGTTTTTATTTTGCATGAAACGGAATCTGTCCAACGCGGAAACAGAAGGATATTTCTACACAATTCAGGAAAAAGTGTTATAAAGCGGAAAGACAGACAGGCAGAGAGAGAGAGAGAGAGAGAGAGAGAGGAGAGAGAGAGAGAGAGAGAGAGAGAGAGAGAGAGAGAGATAAATTAGTTTCCACCTCATTGAATTCCCTTTAGGCAAAAAAAAAAACAAAGAGGAATGATTCCTGCCGCCGGGTGAAGTATAGATTCTCCCTGTACCTGCAATTTTCTTTCGGTCTCACTGAACACCCGGTATGCGAAATACAGGTACCCGTCTTAAAAATAGCCTTTGCACTGTAAAATCTTAAATTAGTTTAAGTTCTGAGACCGATCTTTCACAGGTAGCGTTATGAATTTACGGAATAAACATGACTGAAACGTACGTGTCAATCAAATGGGACTGCTTTTTTTTCGCGTGTTACCGTCGAAGTCGCTCATACATACTATATTTCACTTTTCAACGGCAGCGGAACTACAATTAATCCAGGTACGTAAAAAGACACATACGGTACTATATAAACTAAGATTAATAAAAAGTTTTTGTTTTTTCATAATGCGGAATTTTGTCCAATGTGGAAAAAATTGGTCCCGTGCGATTCCGCTTTGTACAAGTTTTACTGTACTAGAATTCCGATTGACTAGGTCTGCCACATTATCTCAGAGGAACAAAAAATTAAATGACATTAAATGCATTTACATGTGTATTGAGAAGTGTTAGAATTAAGTTTCTGGCAAGGAAAAATGGAAGAGATCCCGAGAAAATCTCCCCTAAATTCGATTCTTCGACCACGTACCATACATGGAGTGGTCAAGAGGCGTAGAGCGAATATCTGATAACTTGTGCCACCGAGCAACCGTATTAAAAACAATAAATATACAAGAAAAAGTACAATTTATAAGAATAATTAAACATTTGTACAATAATCTATTCATTTATGAAGCATTTTTAATTGTGTTGTTGAAATTGACATTATCTGAAAAATAAGCACTTGTGGAATGTATCCGTAAGTATGAGAGAATATTGTAAATGCATCTTCAAAGAATAAACATTGCTATAATTCTAAAGGCAATTAACAAATATATACCACATGGCCTCAGATCTGTGGGTCGTCCTGCCAAGAGATAACGTGAAATTTTGGTGAGAGATTGTAACAACCCTTGAAGCCTAACAGAAATTAAGTCAATTCTCTTACTTTCTAGACTACTAACTAAATTCGTTTTATTACCCAAATAAATCACCCATTAGCGATAGGTTTAGTTCTCTTGTTAGGCAGAACAAGAAGAAAAATTTACATTACTACAGAACCATACACAAGGGAATATTTCATTGTGTAACCTAATTGTATTTAAGTATAATCTGTTCGCTGGATGTTTTTCTGATTGAGTCGAAAAAAGGCATAACTTTGAAAGAATAAATGAAGCTCTATTATTATTATTATTATTATTATTATTATTATTATTATTACTATTGTTATTATTACTATTATCACGATTATTATTATTATTTAATTTTTTAGTCCAATTCCACAAGGTTGTCTTTTATGACATTTCTGGTTTTCTCCCCTGGCATTAATGGAAAGTGTACACAAAATTATAGTATTTCTAAAATAAATTAGTCTTTTTAGTCTACTCTTCTGGTGTAATGATAACGTCGTTGTTTCTGATGCAGCGGGCCCAGGTTCGATATCCTATTGTAACAAAATTACTGCGTGAGATATTTTCGGGGTTCTTCCTCACCTATTAAAAATGTCAGGAAACTTTAATATCCAAATAGTCCCTTAATATCATCTAGCCATTATATTTACCTTGTTTAGTATCAATACATGATTGAATGGCGTGTCTTTGTCTTGAATGTTCGTATAGTCTCAGAGATGGCCCTGGATTGAGCTAATCACTCATCCAGAGAGGCTCTCCATGTCCTTGTGTGGTCAAAAAAAGTAGGCCTATGTGTTCGATCACTACTTTAAAATCCTCTCCTGACATATTGTGTCCTTGTAGTTCCCGGGTGACGTGGGGCATGTAAAAGCACCTACAAAGGGAGAGATTAAACTAAGGTATGAACATCAATAAAGAAGAAAATATATTTTTTATGAAGTAAAATAGTGATCCTACGAAGTATAAATGTGTTGTAGGGTATGATCTCGCTTTTTTATCACATAATGTGATTCTTGAATCACAAACAGTGCATCATAAAATGATTCCATCCCTTTAATACAATCCTGCTTGAACTCCTGAGACAGAGCTGCCATTGGCATGGCGAACACTAAACTTATTACAAATCAAGCAATTTAGATTCAAAAACGGAAACGTGCTGAGAAAAGCAATCAGTTAATTTGTATTCTGTATTATAGTATATTTAAATTCCAATCTGAATAAAACTCAACACTAACTTGTCGACAATTAGAATGTGTAAAATCGCTGCTACTGATTACAGTTAAATAATAATAATAATAATAATAATAATAATAATAAAATTAATAGTATAATAATAATAATAATAATAGTAATAATAATAATAATAATAGTAATAATAGTAAGTATAGTAATAATTAATAGTAATAATAATAATAATAATAGTAATAATAATAGTAATAATAATAGTAATAATAATAGTAATAATAATAGTAATAATAATAGTAATAATAATAGTAATAATAATAATATAATAATAGTAATAAATAATAGTAATAATTAGTAATAATAATAGTAATAATAATAATAATAATTAATAATAATAATATATAGTAATAATAATAGTAATAATAATAATAATAGTAATAATAATTATAATAATAGTAATAATAATAGTAATAATAATAGTAATGAATAATAATAATAATAATAATAATGAATAATAATAAGTAGTAATAATAATAATAGTAATAATAATAATAGTAATAATAATAATAGTAATAATAATAATAGTTAATCATAATAATATAAATAATAATAATAGTAATAATAATAATAGTAATAATAATAATAGTAATAATAATAATAGTAATAATAATAGTAGTATATAGTAATAATAATAATATTAATAATAATAGTAATAATAATAGTAATAATAAAATAATAGTAATAATAATAATAATAATAATAGTAATAATAATAATAATAATAGTAATAATAATAATAATAATAGTAGTAATAATAATAATAATAATAATAGTAATAATAGTAATAATAATAATAATAGTAATAATAATAGTAATAATAGTAATAATAATAATAGTAATAATAATAATAAAAGCTAAAATGTTACATTTTACAAGTGAACTGAATTTAAATTTTGTTCAGCCCTATGTTCAGTGAAAGGCGACAGGTTTGCTACTCCCACGTTCATAGTAAGCTGACGAGAAGTTAATTCAGTATCGAGAGAGAAAGAGATGAAATGGGTATTGTATATTTGTGTATATGCAACGGTAATAATATATTACGATGCAAGGTTGGGAAGTGGTTTTTACAGAATTGAGGTAAAATGTTTAAAAACCGAGCGATAGCGAGATTTTTAATTTCAGAGATTCTGTAAAACACTTCACAAACGTACGTTGTACAATATTTTTTGCGCGATGGTGATTTCAAAATCTAATATATAAAAATGAATGTTTGTTTGTTTGTTTGTTCGTACTTTACGCGCGGCTGTACCGCTGATTCGATTGTGATGGGGCGTTTTGCAAAATATTCAGGAGATTCCCGGGATGAACATGGATATAAGAGAGATGTGATACTCAACTCCTACACCCTTAAAAATCTCCCTTTGTAGTGGAAAACGTGAAAAAAGTAGCTCTTTTGACGCTTAAATGGCTTACGCTGCCTAAACCATAAAAAGTACAGAATATTAATGTACACAGAATTGAATATCTCAAAAAGCTCTAAAAAAACGTCCGCGACAGCATATGTTTATCTCTTACGGATAATTCACAATTACCATTTTTGTCACAATAACTCACAATAACGAATTTTGACTTTTAGCTCATTTATGCCAAGAAGATAAGTAGATTCCCGGGCAACACCGGATAAACAGCACGGGGTATCTAAAAAATATAAATGTATAATTATTTTTCCTTTTACTTATTTAACTGAACATAAAAGCACATTGATTTTCATTTATTTCGGCGTAGCAGCGCACGCCGGGTATTAGCCAGTAATAAATAATAGTAAAATAATATCTTTGTTAAAAATATTTGCGTTCATTATAGACAATTGACTAACGTTAACAGTGTGGGTAATGTTTATTAGTTGAAATAACAGGAGGCCTTGAGAACAATTATTGATAACATGGCCGCAATTACGTATTTATTGTTTTATATTGTTTCAAATAAAGTTCAGTGCATTTAGAATGTTGTGATTTGTTTCGTATAACACTACATTTTGGATATTTTCTGTATATACATTGTACGTAGTATACATAGAGGGCAGTGGCTTTACTTATCGCACGTGGGTGTAAATGTAATATTACAGTACAGTTATTTAGGTTGGCAACCCCGAAATGTAGGAAGTTGAACTTCGAATAATGGTCGCCATTGGTGGTAAGTACGACAAAACGCACAATCGCGCAAAAATTTATTTTTTTAACCATGAAGTAAGAGGAAATACGAATGGCAGATAAGTCCGAATGTATTGTGATCGTGAATGTTGTATTCAATAAAAATCAATCCACTTTCTTACTATCAAGATATTTATATAGGAAATTTCACTAATCCTGACCAGATTTAAACTCTAAGAATTCCCTGCTTATACTCGTATATGACAGATGAGTATCGATTATAATCTTCAAACATCACGAATTCACAAATTTAAACCAACATTTTCTTATAATAAGAGCTAGCAGATCCCACACCGAAACTTTCAATTTGAGGACGACCTGACTGTTGAAACGATGTAAACACCACTTGCATGGACGAGGGACAGGAGGAAAAGGAACACAACATCAAGGACCAGGTATAGGTAACTACTGCAACAATTGTATAATACAGCAGACAATTACAATTTTACAATAAAATAACTAAAACACTAATTAGTATTGTCGATGCTATCACATACAGAGAAACAAACATAAATAAAAAATTGCAAAATTTATAATTCCACAATACCTGTAACATGTGTATTAGAACTGAGATAAATGTTACCATCTGAACAACAACAACAACAAATTTCCAAATCCTCTAGATATATTGGAAATCACTCGTGCCATTACTTACGACAAATACAATTTTAAAAAATCGTTAATTCATAGAAGAATTAAGATAAAATAGTCTATTTATTCTTATAACGATTCAAAAAATTACTCCAGATTAACAAAACCTCGATAAAAGTAGATATTTTATCAATAGGTTTCATCGATTGAATAGTATCCCCGTTTTATACGCTAACACAGAAGTCTATGTAGGCCTAAACATTATTCTCTCCTGTTCATAATTATTATTAGAGAAGGAACCACAAAAAAGACAATGTGTTAAGGAGCAATTGCAAAGAGAATTCTAGTATTTTATGTTCACTAATGGGAATTCTGGAGAGATCCTCAATGTTCCAAGGGCCTCTTAACCACTTCTCCCAGAATAAGCCATTAACAGGAGTTCTGGGAAAATATTAAACTTTTATGGCTTTAATAGTCTCGGGAATTTGTGGATAGTCGAATCCACGTATCTCGTTTTGGAATAATGGTTGGCCTCTTGCATAATTAAAATTCAATTCCGTTTCAGCATGTTCAAGTTAACATCTTAAAATATAAACTGTATCTTTATTGAGTTGTACAAAGAGAACATTGGGGCCAGTTTCATCAACAGATGTTAAAAGTAACTAATATCTTGCTTGTTAAGAATATTTTTAGCACATTATAATATATTCGTTTCACCAACTATTTTGTATAAAATATTAGTTAACATCTTGCTAAAGCTAGAGAGGACCACAAACGAAACTAACTCACTGGCTTTATCGAATCCGTAGATTCATAGCCGCGTGGACATAAGCTCCATACATCTCTATCTTGAGCTAATGTTTTCCCAACATCCCCTGTATAATCTACTTCCCTCAAATCATGGATAATGGTATTCTCCCACCCCACTCTTGGTCTACCAACTGGACATTTTCACTCTGGTTTTCATAGAAGAAGCTTCCATGCACCTCTTTCATCCCCCATAGTGTGCCACATGTCCTACCCATCGCAGTCTACAAGATTTAACTGTTCTTTATTATATTTGGCTTTCTATGCATATCATGTAGCTTACTATTTGTAGTTTTCTCCATTCACCTGTCTGTTCATCTCTTTTTGACTCAAAACTTTTCCTAAAACTTTATTCTCAAATACACGTAATCTCCTTTCCTCCCTTAAAGTAAGAGTCCATGTTTCGCATCCATGTAATATAACTGGGAGAATAACAGTTCTATATATTTTCAGTTTAACTTTTTTTAAGGAGTTGGGATGACAAGAGTCTCTGTAATTCATAATAGCATACATTATGCATTACAGGGACTCTTGCCGTACCTACTCCTTTCAAAAAAATTAAACAAATCTAAATAGCTATAGTTCAGTCGTTGGAAATTTCAACTCATTCTGATGTATTCTTTTTTGTTAATAAATAATGAATGAAATTAATTAATTAATTAATTAATTAAAGAAAGACGAACAGACAAATGAATGGAGAACACTACACAACAGTTAACCACGTGGTCTTTATAGGAAGCAAGATATAATAAGAACAATTAAGTCTGCGGTGTAGACTGCGATGGGCAGGACATGTGGCACGAATTGGGAATGAAATACGTGCATGGAATTTTCTTGTAGGAAAACCAGAGGGAAAAAGCCGCAGCGTAGTGATCGAGATAGTGTATTACTACAAGCCGGAAGGTCGAGGGTTCGAGTCCCGGTGGGGTCAGGATTTTTAAACTGACCGAAACTCGCTGGCGGCATTATGATCCTGGGGTCGACTCAGCCTCTAACGAAAATGAGTACCAGACGCTTGTTCTGGGGTAAAGGCGGCCGTCACGCAGGACTGACAACCCGGCTGACATCAAGTGCCGATGATCCAGAAAAAGTTGGAACCTTAACCTCCTACTACCCCAAGGGCCTCTTGAGCCTGTTGTGGGATCACTTTACTTTACTTTATGTAGAATTTAACCATGACCATGTGGAAGAGAAACCTTACGGTCTTAAGTCCGTCAGATAAAATAAATAAAACGAATAAAAATAAATAAATAAGAAGATGGCAAGAAACACAGGTACGATAGGCCTACATATGTTGTGTCAGCTAATGCTAATTATTTCTACTATCGCAGTAAAATAAATAATAGTTTAAAAAACTAAAACAAAGCGCTTTATTAGAAAACCGAACTAAAAAATGAAACATATTTTAATTTCCAACACGCTTGGAATAAAATTAAAGTGGTCAACAAAAAAATAATCTCCAACACATCTAGAATAAAACTAGAGTTATCTACAAAAAAAAATAATTTTACCATCAAAAGCGTGGAGTACTCTTTATCAATTAATATATTCTATAATAAACAGATATTGGTAAAAGTAAAGTCTCTAAGGGTCGGTTTCACCAACAGAGGTAACTGTATTACTCCAGTTTAAGCTATGCATTATACATGCGGAAAACTGGCGTAATACAGTTTACCTCTGTTGGTGAAACCGACTCTAAGAAGAAAACGTAAAAACCATAAAAATCACCGTGAAATACTGCGGTGATGACTTTTACCAACGAACTTTAGGCTTAGTGACAATATGGTTTGTTTTACTTTGATATTAATTTGTCCATTTGGTTTCAACCAGTCTTTGCAAAAGCCACCTTGGCACGTGCTTGCGGTAAAAACGTTGCCGATGCGTTAATAAAGGACACTAATTCTTCTAATATACCGACTGGATCCGCGAATAAAGAAAATTTGAACCGCGAATACAGGAACTGTGTCTCAATTTTTTAACCCACGAATAATGAAAACGCAAATAAGGGAACCGCGAATAAGGAGCTTTTACTGTATTTATTTTATAATTAATTATTTATTTCATTTGTATACATTAAAACAATTTAGTTATCAAAAATTTTCAATTTCAAATTCGATTCACATTTTGATATTTTACGTTTGTGATAAGGGTAAGAAGTTAGATCTTTTGGAGGCTGTAGAAATTAATAAATTTAAAAGTAGTAACAAAGTGTTAAATTCTCAACTTGATTTGAATGAATGCCCTTTGTTAAATTTAAAAATTTAAATAAATATTGTTGTATTGTTGCTGTCCCGCGCCGTAGCCGAGCGGTTAAGGTAGAAAGCCTTGGCGCAGAGCTACGGGACTTACGCTGGTTCGAGTCTCCATGGGGGAAGAAATTTTCTCATGGTATTTCGGCCAGTATGGGACCGGTGCCCACCCAGCATCGTGAGGCAATTGGGTAGCTACAATAAGTAGCGGCTCCAGGTTGAGGAACCAGCTATAACGGCTGGGGGACTCGACATGCTAACCACATGTCATCCCTACACTGGCTGTTGATCATCTACCTCTGTGATTGACACATGTGGATGTGAAGGGCCAGCAGCCGGCTGGTAAAAGGGCAACCGCTGAAAAGTGGAAAGACCCTCAATCGGAATCGGTATTGTTGCTTAGATCAGTTGGAACACAATTCATAATTTGTTAACATGTCTGAAGAAGGTACAGTGTACCGAAACAGCTGTCGCTGAATTATATAATAAATATGAAAATCAAATAAAACTACGTTTTACTTTTATTTAATTAATGACGAAAATTTGTTCAACAGTAACATTTTCTTTGAATATTCGTTTTATTTTCGACTCCACTATAACAAATATGATTGTGATATAATGCCAACATACATTTATAGTTATTTCTCTTAAACTATTAAAGTTAAAATGTGACTACAGGGTAAACAAATGTAAGTCTGAAAACACAACTTCTCATAAGAACTTATTAATATTCAAATAACACTAGTCGAGAAGGTTTTCTTCATAAGAAATCAGATTAGTGAATCTAGTGCATTTTTTCATACTGAATTCAGATATGTAGTCATACTTTTTGCATCAGGCACAGTTTTTTTTTTGTAACAGCTACTTTTTAAAAATAGATTTTAGCATTCTCTTTGACCTATCATAAGAACCTTTACCTTATATGTAGCGGTTTTATTCAAGCTGTATTTAAGGGCTCTCTCTGATGAGCACGGGAGCGTTTTCATCAGCAAATTTCCACAATGGGAAAGAGGTACCAAGGCATGTGGAGTTGTAATATGCTGGCTGACTACTGTTTGACCAAGAACAGAGGTGTTCCAGGTGCAAAATATGCCCCAAAATCACTATGTACCACTTTGTAGGTAAGTCAGAATGAGTTAGAGTTAGAGGGTTTTTAATTAAAAATTATAAAAAATGTAAATGAATATCAGAAAACTCTTGCCTGATAGGAAAAAAGTGAAATGATATTTAAATTCAGGATGAAAAATACTTCTAAAATCTCATATTTTTATTCTTGTGAAAGAAAAAAGTTAATTTTTGTCGACCAGTGTAATTTATTAATAAAGGGAATTAGCATTACGTACTTCTGACCAAGAGATATCTACCATAAGAAATTAGCTATCACTTAAAAGCTTTGCCTTTATGATAGAGGAAGGAAAATGCTGTATTTCAGACATATTAATCTACAAAATAAAAATGAATAAAATCGAACTTGTGTATTTTATACCATTCATTCATATTGTTTTGCCCAAGAGCAGGTATTTCACTGCAAACTCAGCATTCTGCACTCTTTCCTTAACTCAGCTTTCCTTTTTTTTTGTATCCGCATACAAACCATTAATTTTAATGTGGTCTATCATCTGAAGTCTTCTTCTGTCTCTAACTTTCTTTCCGTTGACCATTCATTCTAGGGCATCCGTCAGTAGGCACTTTCTTCTTAGCTAGTGGCCAATCCAATTTATTTTCCTCTTCTTTATGAGTTTCAGCATTGTTCTTCCTTCGCCTATTCTGTCCAGCACATCTTTATTTTTTATTTTGTCTGTCCATTCTATACGTTCTATCCTTCTTCATATCCACATCTCGAAAGCTTCCAGTCGTTTTTCCTCATTCCGTCGTAATGTTCAAGTCTCTGCACCATACAATGCTACACTCCAAACAAATCACTTCACTAGTCTCTTCCGTAACTCTTTGCCAAAGGCCAACAGAAAATGCTTCTCTTCTTGTTAAAAGCTTATTTTGCCATTGTAATCCTCTGCTTTACTTCTTGACCGCAGTTCATGTTACTACTGATAGTACAGTTTTGATCCTAATCCCAAAGTAATAGTCGGTAGATTTTTCAGGAATTATATTAAGGACTTGTTCAATATTGATAAATGAGGTGGGAGAATAACATTAACTATGATTTGAAGGAAGTAGATTATACAGGGAATAATGGTGAGCTTATGTCCATGCTGCCTTGAACCTACGAGTTCGATAGTGCTAGTGAGTTAGTTAGTTAAAAGTTAAAAAAACTGAAGTTGTCAAAATAATTCCCTAAGATCTCTAAAAATGAGAATTATGTAACAGTACATACATTTGTGTGAAACAATTGAAGTAATTCTGAGGTGGTATTTTCACTATGATTCAATAAATTCTTAGAATGTCAATTATTACCGTACTGTTTTTAATGTCCACTTAAATAAAAATATGTAGCTTTTATTATCATAAATAACAACATTACACAAGTAAATGAACCAAATAAATTAATATACTCGATATAACCACTTTGATAAAATAGTTTTGAATCTAAGTAATTAATTAACTCATTTACACTATTAAACCCGGAGATTCATAGTCACGTGGACATATGTAATCTCTCCACACATCCCTATCCTGTGTAAATATTTTCCATTCATTCCTGTAAAGAATCACCTTCCTCAAATCACGGTTTATGTTATTCTCCCGTTTCATTCTTGGCCTACCGTTTGAGCGCTTTCCTTCTCATTTTCTTATTAGAAGTTTCCCATTCTTGGCACATGTCTTGGCCACCACAGTCTACAAGACCGCCAATCACTATCATGCTTTAAATCCAAATCAAATTCCTCACAATGAAAATACTACTTGCATCACAACTATATTCAGCATTTTGTGTATACCTATAAATATTTCTCTAGGAAGCTTTTCTTACTCCATTTTATTTTATTTCTATTCCATGTCTTGTTACTGTTAGCTAATATGAGACAATACTCGCATTGTGCTTTGTTTAATCTATTTTTTAATCTTCTTGTATCTTGTAAGCCCATGTTTCCCTTAACAGAGATTTAGGTAGGCGCTCTCCCCTACAGGGAAGAACTTGAACCATACTAATTTAGTTACACTTGTTTTCGTATAGATGTCATTTGAGTGGTCCGTGGTCAGCGTTCCGCCTCATACTGACATCTAGGAAACCAAGTTAGTACTAGGATGGGAAAATTCGGTAAATTTTGCTTATAGGCCTTTCATTCAGGCTTAACGATCTTTTACGAGCCTGAAAATCTTCAGACTCGGGGCCCACGTCTTAAAGTCTCTCCCTAAAAACAGGAGCAAAATAATAAGAGATATAATTAGAAGTTAAAGGAAATGTCTGTTCCTGGAGAACTTGCTCCTTGTATTTTTCCATCCTAAAAAATCCATCAACCCCGGCCGGGTTTGAACCCGCCACCCTCGGGACCAGAGGCAAGGAGCATAACCACTAGTCCACCGCGGCCGATTTCTATATTTTAATAATATTTAAAAATTGTAATACTTATTTAATTTTTGTATTATTTATTTTTCGCTGGTTGTGTAAAAGAGGAGACCTTATGTCCTCAATTCTGCCAGCTTAAATAAAGTCTTATTATTATTATCATTATCATTATTATTATTATTATTATCATCATTATTATTATAATTATTATTATAATTATTATTATAATTATTATTATAATTATTATTATAATTATTATTATCATTATTATTATCATTATTATCATTATTATTATCATTATTATTATCATTATTATTATCATTATTATTATCATTATTATTATCATTATTATTATCATTATTATTATCATTATTATTATCATTATTATTATCATTATTATTATCATTATTATTATCATTATTATTATCATTATTATTATCATTATTATTACCATTATTATTGTCAATATTATTGTCATTATTATTATCATATTATCATTATTTTATCATTATTATCATTATTACTATCATTATTATTATCAATATTATTATCATTATTATTATCAATATTATTATCATTATTATTATTATTATTAATATATAAAATTTCCCAAGAATTGTAATGTAGTTCACTGTTATCAAATAGTTCTGACTCGGAATAACTAATTACTATTTCTGTATCACAACATTCATCTCAACTGCTGAATTGAGATACCTTCGGAGGACTGCAGGATACACACTACTAGATCATAAAAAAAATTAAGACATCTTAGAAGAATTACACATGGAACCTTTAGTAAACAAAATGTCTGATTATAAGTCAAGAAGGATATGCAACATGTTCATCGAATGGAAGATCTCACGATACCCAAACAAATGTTAAGATATCAACCTGCAGGAAGAAAAAGACCAGGACATACACTCAAAAGACGTTTGTATGGCGTTATTCTTGAGATCGAAACAGGTCAACAAATGGCGTAAATTCATGAATATACTGTGATGATGATGATATCACAACATTCTTCTTATTAAATCAAGTTTTAAAATAATTCTAACTCTAAGTGAGACGCTTATTATCAAAACAATGAACCGTTATTGCACACAGAGCAGTAAATGTAAAACATTATATAACGCTGATACTTCATGAAACACTTGTAGGCTTTACATGTTGTAATAACAATTAAGCCAGACAACGTCTGTATACAACGAAGGTACTTAATTTTGTTTTTATGCATAAATGTAAGCACAATGGCTTAATGCTAGTTATATCTCTGCAGACTCTTCCAAGAAGAAAGAGAGTTATTTCTGATATGCAAATGTAAACAAAATGGAGACACCAACACAAAAAGCAGATATGCATTAATCATGTTTTATGAAGACTTTCAGGAAACTAGACACGCTAAAAGTATTTTGTATAATTTAACTCCAATATAAAAACTGAATTTCTTCTATCAAAAATGAAACAAAAGAATACAATAACTGAGTAAAATAATTTATATAATCAACTGGGGACAATACAAATAAAAAACATATGTATATAAGATTGATACAACGACTGAACCGTGATTCCACTTATACAGTAAATGTGAAAAGTAGCTCAAACTGTGCAGCATTTAATATATTCGTTCAAAATGAATCGAAAAAGGGATAAAATGAAACATGATAATGACATAAAAAATACCATGACCAGTTACATAAAATCAACAATTGATCCAATGTTAAATAGAAGAATTTAAACGAATTATCGAGTCTACAGACTTTAATCACTTGTATTTTAATTTTATTTTGTTAGAGATAAAGATTAATTACAAACCAGTGATTTTTAATTGCATATATGTTGGCCTTAATGATAATTTTAGCAAAACATAGCAAATAGGAAGTAAAACATCAATAGCATGTAATACTATAAATCAGGAATGGAGCACGATGATTAAATGAACAACAATTGTTTAATTATAAAATCGAGAGGAATTGATAACAATTTAATAAAGTCGATATATATGTATGTATGTATGTGTGTGTGTGTGTGTGTGTGTGTGTGTGTGTGTGTGTGTGTGGTGATAGGAAAGTTAATAAAGTAAATAAACTGAAGAGCAAAATTATTAAAAAACACTATTTAACTCATGCCCCAAGTGGGAGTCAATGACCAATCACATTTCAATGATTTTTTATTTAGAACCAATCACAGTCGTGTTTCGCCTAGAATTTACCAACTAAAATTTATCATAATAAAGAAAGCACCTCCTTTTTAACATTCTGAATAGGTCATAGCATTATTTTGCAGTGACTGACTCCCTAAGAAAAACAGCTACAAGATTGTATATATAGTGCATGAATGTCAACAAATAGCGCATGCGGGAGTTAATATAAAAACTTTTGTAGCAATTGATTATACCACCAAAAAAAAAACACTTTTTGCGTTTCTTAGAAGTATTTTTTTCCAGGTAATAACATTCCAGAAAAATATAATTGTCATATTTACATCATAGGACATCAGAAATGAATTAATATACAGTTTGATGTTTCATTTTTTTTTCCATTAGAGTGCATTCTTACAATATTGCGATCCTTTGGCAATAAATATGATCTGGTTGCAGTGATGAAGAAAAGAAGCAAATGAAGCGTACCAGTCGTTTCTCATTTGTTTTCATACGTCGCCGTTTACATTAAATATATAAATATTTTAAAATAACTATATTTAAATAATGATTTGTGAGTAAACAGCTTAATTTTATTCGTTAAATAACCCTAACAAATGCTACTCTTGATTTCCAAACTCTCTAGATAAATTGGAAATCATTCGTGGCATTACTTATGATAAATTAACCTGAATAAAATAATTCCATTAAGACAGTAACTTCAATTATAATATACAAATAATAGTTATCTCTATTGTTTTAAATGGTTTATGATCTTATACAACTCCATAGCATCTAAATTTATATTGTACGTCAAAAAAAAAATATAACCATGTAAAAAAAAATGAAGAAATACAGGGCAATTCAGAAAGAAGGAATAAATTCATATCGTGGAAGATTGGCATGCTACGAGTTACTGGTAAACCCAGAAAATTGGATAAACGTGGGTAGATTTCTGGATAAAACGCGGAAAATAAGAACAACACTTATTCAGGAATAAATAGATATGTTAGCAAATTGCAATGCCATTAATTCTTAATAATTATACATAACTAAGTTAATGTATAATGTAATTGTATTTATATCTAATTGTAATAGTCTATTATTGTTTTTTTTTTTTGTTTTGTTTTGTTTTTAAGCATCAACGTATTGTAACGGACTGTCAACAGCACGTACGGCTTACTGCCCGTGCGATCCATATTTGTAAATAACATTGTATGTATCTTACTTTTAGTTTAATAAAGTCTTTATGTATTGGAGACACACAGACAAGATATATTTCATAATGTAATTTGTTATACTAAATTACTCTAAAACTAATAAATTAGAAACAATTTATATTATTATATTGAAATACCTTAATCTTTAGAAATCTTCTATCATAAGTTACCAAGACGTACAGTATATACCGTAAATTTCTAACAACAGCGTTCGTTGGAAAAGTTAAATGCTCTCACAATGACGCATTAAGTTTCCTTTCCAATACGGAAATTAAACGATACATTATGTTCATAACAGTCTATGTGGTATAATGTTTAGCATGTCTGACTAGCATCACATAGTTTCTGGGATCAATTCTTAGCTATAACATAATCGTTTTATTTCGTCATAGAGTCTTGTACACGATCTTCTCAGCTTCGTGAGAATACTAAATAGCTAGAATTGGTGTGAGAAATAGCTAAATCCTGTTAGAAAAAATCGAATTAAAATGGAGGGACTGCATCGCGCTCTCCAAGTTATTCCTTGCACTTTCTTCTCCTATCTCAGTGACACCAAATATATCTGTTGATCTTCGCTCTTCGGAGCAGTCGTGCAACAAAGTATTATTATATTCATAATAATAGCATTTAAATCCCAGAAAAGAACTCAAATTACTTTTAATATTAGAACGAGAGAAAATATATTTGTGTCAATTTTATCATAAAAATTTTACATAATAATAAGGTTTTATTTAAGGTCATAAGGTCCTCTCTTCCACTCAAACAGCGTAAATATATGAAGTACAATTTTAAATAGTTTTGTGTGTATATATATAGTTACTGCAGAAAGTATTAAAAATAACACAGAAATAAATTATTTCATTATTTCTTCACTATATAAAAAAACAAAAATGTACACCTTTAAATTGAACTCTATGAACTTAAATACACGCAGTTTCCTGTGTTTGAATATGACAATTAACGAGTAAAAAAATAACTTGTACATCCATCCATAGTAATTCTGCCCGAAGGCAGGTCCTTTACTGCAATCATAGCATTTTCATGCTATGCTTCCAGCTTTACTAGGAAATTGTAGGTGTGGTAGCTTCCCGTTGCTTTCCACATCGGCGAACATGATGATGATAATGATAAGGATGATGATGATGGCCATATGATTTCGGAGACCGTTTGGGCCCTAAAGTTTTCCTGACATTTGTCTTACAGGTGAGGGAAAACCCCGATAAAAACCTCACCCAGAAAAACAGCCCCGACCGGGGATCGAACCCGGGCCCGCTGCGTGACAAGGCAGCACGCTACCTCGAGACCACAGAGGTGGACAATTTGTACATGAAGAACAAACATTAACAACAAAAAGTATTGATACAGTACTAAGATTTGGTCAACAGAATGTCCATATGAAGTCGAGTGGGGGTGGGTCTGGTAGTGTTGTTATTCACTCTAGCCTTGAGTACTTTACCGTGTAGTTGTGTGTGTTCTGGCTGCAAATTAACGCTGTAATGGAGCGCAAAAGTAGAAAGACTGCATTAGAAGGAAGGGAATTAATTATTGGTTTGCACAATCAGTGTAAATCGCTAAATGGAATTAGTGAAATAATTGGAAGGCCAAGATCAACCGTTAAGCATATAATTGATAGAGTTGGCGAACGAAAATATTTAAAAAATCTTTCGAAAATAGGCACAGATCAGAACATCCTAGAAAACTGTATGTCAATGTTGAAAAAGTATTAATGAGGAAAGTAAAGCAAAAACCTAAAAGTAGTGCCCCTAAATTAGCAGCTAGTATCAAGAATGACTAATATTAGTATTTCTGCTAGCAATGTTCATAACAGTCTATGGGCTAACGAACTACATGGGAAAACAGCCCGTAGAAAATGCTTAGTAAGTGAAGAAAACTGAAAGAAAAGTTTGAACTTCGCTAAAACACACATAAAAAGCCCAAATAATTTTGTAAAAAAGTAATTTATACTGACGAGCCTAAAATCAAAATTTCCTGTTCAGATGAAAGACGAAAACTTTGGAGGAATTAAAATGCAGAGCTACAAAAGCAAAATCTCCAACCCACTGTGAAACATAGTGGTGATTCTTTATTAGTATGGGGGATATATGGGTACCTCCGGAGTCGGGACCTTGCATTTATCGATGGTATGATGAATCACTAACAGTATATGAACATACTGAAGACCAATCTTCATAACTCTGCAGAAGAAATGGGGATTAAACAAGATTTTGTGTTTATACAAGATAATGATTCCAAGCACACCGGTTTCAATAAGCGTTTATGGATTTTGTATAACACACCAAAGTAATTGGAAACGCCTCCGCAGTCTCCGGACATAAACCCCATTGAGAATTTATGGAAACATCTTAAAAGGAGAATTCGTTCAAGACAGGTTTCCAACAAGCAAGACCTGATAAATGCTTTGGTAGAAGAATGGAGAAATATACCTTCTTCAGTAACTTCAAATTGAGTCGGATCGATGCTACGTCGTCCGCAAGTCTTCTTGGAATCAGAAGGGCTCCCAATCAATCATTGAACTAAAAAAGTGAAGACTCAAAACAGTCATAATATAAGACTGTACAAATACGTTTTGTGTGTTAATTTTTGTTGTTGGTGTATAAATTATTTTTATTCGTTAATTGTTATGATAAAATAGAGGAAACTGCGTTTATTTAACTTTATAGAGTGCTATGTAAATGTGTATAATTTTGTTTTTCTATATACTGAAGAAATAACTAAATTATTTATTTCTCTCTGCGATATTTTTAAGTGTACGAATACTTTCTGCACTAACTGTATATGCCTCGATATATACACACATAATATAGAGAGGTTATAGTGAATTTTAAAAAATATGAAAAAAAATTTTTAGAATTATATGTGCATACATATATCTCTCAATTTAGTCACTACGCAAGAACATAATAATAATAATAATAATAATAATAATAATAATAATAATAATAATAATAATAATAATAATAATAATAATAAAATATTAATAATAATAATACTAATAATAATATTAATATTAATAATAATATTAATATTAATAATAATATTAATATTAATAATAATAATAATAATAATAATATTAATAATAATAATAATAATAATAATATTAATAATAATAATAATAATATTAATAATGGCAAACGGGCTCCAAGAGGAAAAAAACAAAGTCATGGAGAAGTGCTTGTACAGTTACACCTGGATCCAATCCATGGAACGTAGTTTACAAAAGCCGATCTGGAAAAACTAGAAATAAGACTTCCTTGACTACACTTAGGATGCCAGAAGGGCTATATACCAAGGACATGGAAAGTACAGTAAAACATATCATGGATTATTTTGTACCTGAGGACAATGAAGGAAATGATAATAAATACCATTCAGAAATTAGAAAACTTATAATAGACCCACCAGAAGAAGCAGATGACAGAGAATTCACAAAGGAGAAAATCCTCGCTGTGCTCAAGAAATTTGATCCTAAAAAAACACCTGGGGAAGATGGCATATCAAGTGACATACTACTACGAGTATTCAAACTTATCCCTAACTTATTTACAGAACTGTACAATACATGCTTGCAAAAAGGTTGCTTCCCAAAAATGTGGAAAAAATCAATAATAGTTCCAATCACTAAATCAGGCAAGGAGCATACTAATGAAGTGTCAAAATACAGACCAATAAGCCTCCTCAATGTAGCGGGAAAAGTACTGGAGAAGCTACTCATCGAAAGAATTCTACATCACATGTACAAGAATAAATTACTTAATAACAACCAATTGGATTTACCCCTCAAGTAGGAACAATAGAAGCAGTAATGGAGGTTACAAAAACCATTAAACAGAGCCTGAATATAAAACAAAGTGTAGTTCTGGTAAGTCTAGATGTTAAAGGTGCATTCGACGCGGCATGGTGGCCGAGCATACTATACAATCTAAAACAACTTAAATGTCCAAAAAATCTATACATTTTAGCACAGAATTATTTCAGAGACAGATCTGCAATGTTCTCAGTGAATACGCTTAGAGTTACAAAGGAAGTAACCAAAGGATGCCCACAAGGATCATGTAGTGGACCTGGATTTTGGACTATCATGTACAACTCACTGTTGAATCTTAACTTCTCAAATCACTCTAATGTTATCGCTTTCGCTGACGACCTAATACTTCTCTCAACAGGAAGAAGTAACGACAATGAGGCAGAAAATTACGCAAATACTGACATAAGAAAAATAGAATTATGGGCTAACAATAACAAAATCACATTCAATGAATCCAAGTCCACAGCAATGTTAATATCAAGAAAAAGGACCTCCATTAATAAAAATATCAGTGTATACGTCAACCATGAACGCATTAAGCAAGTTCAAGAAATGAAATATCTAGGAATCCACTTTAATTGCAAACTAAGCTTTGATAAACACATTGAGATAAACAACTAACAAGGCTATGAGCCTAATGAACATGTTAAGAAGGGCAGCTAGATTGCAGTGGGGACTGGGACATAAAGCATTAAGGACTATATACAATGGAAGCAATCTTGCCTATGTTAACATATGGGGCCCCAATATGGGAGGAAGAATTAAGAAAACAAAAAAATTTAAAAAAGTTGAAGAGGGTTCAAAGAATTATAAATGTCACCATAGCCAAAGCCTATAAAACATTACCATATGAAGTATCTTGTATCTTAGCTGGAATTAAACCTATAACTATCAGTATACAAGAAACAGCCCAGTTATATAGACCCATACACGATGACCACACAAACATTGACATACCACTCAAAAAGGAGGAGTGGCCACATCCGGCAGAAAGAATTAATGTGGGCGACATTGAAGAATCGAACAACTACAAAATAAAAATATACACTGATGGCAGTAAATTCCAAGGAATGGTAGGGGCTGCTGCAGTTATCTTGAAAAACGGAAAATTAGAGCATACAATAAAAGCCAAACTGTCCAATCGTTGCTCAAATAATCAAGCTGAACAGATAGGAATTCTTAAAGCTCTAGAAGCAATATCATCAATTGACCAAAACAGCTCTGAAAAAAGTTTTGTTGCAGTTTATACAGATAGTCAAGTTACTCTCGACCTAATTAAAAACAACTTCAAACAGGGATATATCATATCAAAAATAAGACAAACAATAGCAAAACTCAGGGAACAAAATTGGATAGTACATTTCGGCTGGATAAAATCACATGTTGGAATTTATGGGAATGAAATGGCAGATCAATTGGCCAAAACAAGCTGCAACAGAAACCAGCGTAACCGTAGAATATACAAAAATACCTAAATCATCAATAGTTGCCCAAGTAAAAGAAGAAGGAACCATTAAATGGCAGAACGAATGGGACAACGCAGATAAAGGAACCACATGTAAGAAGTTCTTCCCATCAGTCAGAGACAGATTAAAACTTAAATGTGAAATAACTCCAGAATTTTCTGAAATGGTAACTGGTCATGGAAAAAATAAATCACATCTTTATCGTATTGGAATATTAAACAACGCAACCTGTCCATGTAGAAAAGCAATTCAAAATGTAGAACATCTCCTTTATAATTGTGAATTGCAGCAGCATTCTAGAAATAAGTTGAAAGAAGAAATCAGCAAAGAAGGAGGAACATGGCCTGTGACGGAGAAAGACCTAATACACAAATATTTAAGACATTTCAAAAAATATATAAAAACAATAGTGTACGAAAATGAGTGATTAACAAGTGACGAAGATAAAAAAAAACATGTAAACAAAAACCAAATATGTGATGTTATGTAATGTTATGTTATGCATGTAATATTACTACGGTAATGGGGCATGCTGAAAAAAAAATAAATGAAAAGAAAAAAAATATTAATGATAATAATAATAATAATAATAATAATAATAATAATAATATTAATAATAATAATATTAATATTAATAATAATAATATTAATAATAATAATAATATTAATAATAATAATAATATTAATAATAATAATAATAATATTAATATAAAATAATAATATTAATAATAATAATAATATTAATAATAATATTAATATTAATAATAATAATAATAATAATATTATTAATAATAATAATATTAATAATAATAATAATATTAATAATAATAATATTGATTATGAATTATGATAAAGATGATATTAATAATATAATGAAGAACTACCGTTTTTAATGGAATCACATTAGGCATGAAGGTAATATTGAAACTAAGATTAAAGCAAATATAAATTAAGATTTATTCTAAATGATTCTAACATCCGACAGCCCTTGAATTCCTGTAGTAAGAAATTCCAATTACGGGAAGTGAAGATAGTCTAAGAATAGGGTTTGAAACCGCGATCCTTGTTACAAAAGGCGAGTATGATAACCGAGATAGGCAAGACAATAGTAAGGTAGACTAAAAATATTGTGAAAACCATGATTCTATGTTTGAGTGCGAATTTTCGTGCTCTGAATACTGACAAACGAAATGTTGTCAAAGAATTTTAAATTAACTATACTGCATTCCGACAGATGAAAACGGGATGTGGAGGAGATGTACAACATAGTCATTAAACACTACACGGGCCTTCCTGCAGGGAATGACTTTTTGAATAAACAACTAAATTAAAAGCGTTACATATTCATTTGCTTAGCAGTTGGATGCGCCTAAAAGAGAGAAAAAATCCCGCAGCAGTATCTGAATACAAGTAGGAACGGGGAACTTGTGATTCGCTAGGGAATTTCCAGCGAGCACTTGTTCGTCGTAAACAAATGCCACATATTTTTGTAACACGGAGAATTTTGAAGAGCATAACACTCTTCCTCTTTGTGAAAAATTAATGAAGCTTCAAGAATGTCTCTCTCTCTCAACCACCACACTCAACCTGTCCAAATATACTAAGATATATGACACGTGAAAAATGTCAACCTGATTTAATTAGCCTATACAGAGAAAGTACATGGAGTTTTAATTACGCTAGAGCATCATGAATGTGTATCATTAATATTTATTATAATTTGAATCCACAAAAGTATATTACAGTTTCAAACGTACATTGCAAACAGTAAAAAATAAAAGCGTTTTGAATATTTTTTCTCTAATGTTGATGTACGAATTAATTTGAATTTTCAGCACGTTAAAAGTTAAGTTCTTACAGTCTGATGAACTACATTATACGTAACATACTCTCTGAAGGAATTATTTAAAGCATAGTTATCCAAAACATGTTTTCAGAAAATAAAATAAAAAATAAATATATCTACTCTAAAAACTTTTTTTTTTAGCTTTTCGAGAGTATGAGCCACTGAAACTTAAAAATCCAATTAGACAAAATAATAGAACAGGTGAGCAATTTTAATTATCTGTGATACAATGTGTCATATAGAAAAATGAAGACATTGAAAACAAAATAAATAAATGTAATTATATGTGTGGCACAATAAAACGAAGTCTCAAATGAACTTTTAAAATTTTATAAACCGATGGCGGTTTGAACACTACTGTATGGATCGGAACGCTGGGTCTTAACCAAAAACCGTGAACGAAGAATAGAAACGTCAGAAATGAGGTTTCTGAGGAGTGTGGCTAGCTGTACTGTAACAGATCGAAAACAAAATGAAAATATAATAAGTGAACTAAACATATTCAAACTATTAGATAGAATTACACAATACAGAGATGAATGGATGGACCACATCAATAGAATGGATAACAATAGAATTCCAAAACAGATTCTTCATTACAAACCACTAAGACGAAGAAATGTTGCAAGATCCAGTAAAAGACAGACCAATTCTATCATGAGATCTGAACAGACCTTAAGGTCTAATCCTTGATGCTAACTATGATGATGAAAATAAAAAATAAATATCCTCAGCTCGTGTCCAACTCACGGTCGGGTCGAGGGATGAGATGAGATGAGCCCATATATATATATATATATATATATATATATATATATATGTGTGTCTGTGAATTGCAAGGGTGCTGGCCGACCACGTCTGACGCACCATCACAGGGGCAGATGGACGATATGAAATTAAATGGATGAGATGAGTATCGAGAATTGGGAGCAGGGGAAAACGGGAGAAGCCCCGAGAAAAACCTACCCAAGCTCCGTTTCGTCCACCACGAAACCCACATGGAGTGATCGAAACTCGATCTCGAGGCTCCACCAGTGAGAGGCGAGCGTCTAACCGCTTGCGCCATGGAGCCGCCATTTTCAGGGCGGAAAGCTTCTGTCTTGTCTTGAATAAATAATATAATAACATTCCTGTTTGGTTCGTCTTCCGGCCGTGGTCTGGTTTTCTTGAAACTCTACGTTTCGTCTACTACTGCGGTAGACACCTTCAGGAGTTCACTGAGAATCTCCTGAAGATATCTACCGCAGTAGTAAACGAAACGTCGAGTTTCAAGAAAACCGGACCACGTCCTGAAGACGAACCAAACATACATCTGTATTTCCATCCTTGTATTATACACATCATCATCATCATCAACAACAAGGATTAAGCCCAATGGCCTGTTCCGATCTCATTATAGGTCGAATTGGTCCTTCCATCTCTTCAATGGTCTTCCCATCAATCTTCTCCCTTTTGGTTTATAATTATACATTCTTCTTGATATGCGCTGTTCATTCACTCTTAATACGTTCTGAAGATAAGCATTTTGATAATATTTTATTCTTTCACAGAGGTGAAATATATTAAGATCTGTTCTTATATCTTTGTTTTTCTTTTTATCGGTCCTTTGGTATTCTGCTATTGCTCTCAACATCTTCATTTCAGCAGCATCTATTTGTTTACTATCTGCCTTTGTTATACACAAGAACAGAATTAATGATGTATATAAAAATTATAGAGGAGTTGCTTTGACTGTATTTAACTCATGCCCCAAATGGAAGTCAATGACCAATCATATTTCAATGAATTTTGTTTTACAACCAATCACATTCGTATTTCACCTGATAATTATCTATTTATGTTTATCATAATAAAGAAAGCTCCTCCTTTTTCAATATTCTGAACAGGTCAGAGCATTATTTTGCAGTGACTGAGTCTCCAATAAGGCCGCCATATTTACTTCGTCATCTACTTTGAATATAACAAATAATGCACAGGTTCCTTCAAACTACAAATTTTATAATTGCGTGTTCAATAATTGTGTTTTTAAATAATTAGTTTACCGGTTATTTACTAAAAAATAAATTAATAACCTATAAGTTTCGTTATAATGTACAGTTTGATGTATTTCATTTTTTTTCCCCATTAGGGTTCATTCTTACATTGCAATCCCATTTCACGTTTCCCACGCCAGATGGCAATACATAATATTATATGATCAAGTTGCAGTGGATGACAAATGAAACATAGCGACACGACTCTGATTTGTTTTCAAGCATGGCCGTTTACATTAAATATGTAAGTATTTTAAAATACCGGCAACTATAGTTAAATAATTATTTTTTAATAAACACCTTAATTTTATACGTTAAGTAGTCTTGTCAAATACCACTCTTGATTTCCAAATCCTCTAGATAAATTGGAAATCACTCGTGGCATTACTTATGAAAAACAGCTTCAGCAGAATATATGAAACAATTTTTTTTAATATGTTGTGGAACAAGAATATCGATGGCCTTAACTCTGCCTTTAATTTGTTATTAAGTTAGTAGGGTCCTCAGCTGTGTACCATGGATGATGTTGATGTCTCAGACGCAGTGGGTCATGGTTCGAGGGACAAGTACTCCGAGTGACTTTTGTTTTCGGTTTCTTTATCTCCTTTAAGACAAATGTCAAGAAAATTAAAAACCCAAGTAATTTCCTAACACCATATGGTTATCATATTAAAACCATATCATATTAGCTTTGTTTAGTATGAATATATTAGTGAATGGTATATATTTTCTTAAATATTTGTTTTGTCTCGGAATGTCCATGGCAATGAGATCATCGCTCACCTGGGCTGGCCCACCATCTTTGTGTAGTAGAACAC
Source organism: Diploptera punctata (assembly GCA_030220185.1). Lineage (NCBI taxonomy): Eukaryota > Metazoa > Arthropoda > Insecta > Blattodea > Blaberidae > Diploptera > Diploptera punctata. The sequence goes on from JASPKZ010008858.1 coordinate 348,141, forward strand.
ATAATCCAGAGTTTATAATCCTCGGCTATTCTATACCACCGTGCCACCAATGAATATTCGATGGGAGAACAAGTGACTTTTAACTGGTATTGACCAATGTAATACCACATGTTCCCGCTAGAGCCAAATGCTAATATGTTTGCTCACATATAAGGAGATTCTATCCCAAGAGTCTACCTACATTAGGGGACAAGTTAGGGTTAGAAAATGGGCAAGTTAATGTTAAGTGGGCAAGTTAATGTTAAGTGGGCAAGTTAGTTTTACTATTTTAATATCAATAATTACACTAGTTTTTTAGTATTTATTTTATTATAAATTAATTACTTTATATGGTTGAATGGGAGGTTCTCAATTTATAAATATTCCTTTGGAATAATGTATAAGTTTATAACATTCCTAATGAATCTGTAAACTTATACTGTATTTATAAAATATAATTTCTAAGGAGGGTAGATTTTTAATAGGAATATATATATATATATATATATATATATATATATATAATTACAATCTTAATTGATTGCATTAAGGGCTGCTGACTAGGATGAGAAACTGGGTGTCTTAATACACCAAATTTGTTCAGCGTTCTCTTCTTTGTTATGTTTTTCTTTTTGTGATAAGTTAGTACACTATCTGAACAATGACTAATACACACTTTACATTGGAAATATGCTGATTTAGGTCTCTTCGAGCTCAACTTCTCGCTTTATTGCAAGGCATTGTTTACATTATTTTAAATCAGCATTATATATATATATATATATATATATATATATCCATCCATAGTAATATTCCGCCCGAAGGCAGGTCCTTCACTACAATCATAGCATTTGCATGCTATGCTTACAGCTTTACTAGAGAATTATAGGCGTGGTAGCTTCCCGTTGCTTTCCACACTGGTGAAGGATGAAATAAGGATGACTATTTAACTCATGCCCCAAATGGGAGTCAATGACCAATCACGTTTCAATGATTTCTGTTTTACAACCAATCAGAGTCGTGTTTCACGAAATATTTATCAGTGTTATAATTACCATATATTAAACAAAGCTCCTCCTTTTTAATATTCTGAACAGGTCTGACCGTTATTTTTCAGTGACTGAGCCTATAAGAAATACGGCTACCAGATTGTATATATAGTGCATACATGTCAACATTTGTAGCAATTTATTATACCACCAAAAAAAGAAACCACTGTTTGACTTTCTTAAATGTATTTTTTCCCAGGTAATAATCCAGAAAAATATAATTGTAATATTTACATCATACGACATCAGAAATGAATTAATATACAGATTGATGTTTCATTTTTTCTCCACTAGAGAGCATTCTTACAATATTGCGTTCCTTTGGCAATAAATAGTATGATCTGGTTGCAGTGATAAACAAAAGAAGCAGTAGAAGCGTACCTATCGTTTCTCATTTGTTTTCAAACATCGCCGTTTGCATTAAATATATAAATATTTTGAAATAACTACAGTTAAATAATGATTTGTGAGTAAACAGCTTAATTTTATTCGTTAAATAGTCCTAACAAATGCCACTCTTGATTTCCAAATTCTCTAGATAAATTCACTCCTCACTTCGTGAGTCGTGAATTTATCGATAATTTGGAAATCACTCGTCGCATTACTTATGATAATGAGAAGGATGATGGTGATGGCCATATGATTTCGGGGACCGTTTGGGCCTTAACGTTTTCCTTACAGGTGAGGAAAAACCCCGATAAAAACCTCACCCAGAAGAACTGTCCCGACCGGGGATCGAACCCGGGCCCGCTGCGTGACAAGGCAGTACGCTACCTCGAGACCACAGCGGTGGACTATATATATATATATATAAGGTAATTGTTCATATACTGCAACAAATAGTGTATTTTCCCATTTTTTTAAATTTGAATTCATGTTGATGGCATTGTGGTATAGAATCCCCTAATCCTCTCCTGACAGATTACGCTCGTGTTTCGTGTAGCAAGTAAAAATACCAACAAATTGAGATATTCAAGCTACAAAAATGAAAGAAAAACTAAGTTAAAATGTCCAGCGTTAAGTAATGCCTCCGAGTTAGTTTGAAATTGGAAACTACTTCTCTATTATATGAAGACCTTAGTATGTTCAGTTAATAAATATGTTATTACCTTCTTGTTCTGTTTAATGTTTAAACTTGCAACCAGCAGGTAGGTAATTAAAATACATGGAGTGAGCACATAAATTGCTTTTCAGGTCCAAGCTGGTCTTACATCAACATTGCAACATGTGCATTAAATTAATACACATTTAGAATACTACGTTTCATTACTTTGTTTTTCCATTGTGATCGTATCGTGGTCTTAGTACTTCCACATGTAGATGTTGGCGATTATCCATTGTGTCAAGTTATTAAATATAAAATTGGTACCTGGTAGGTCAGTGGTCCTTAACTAAATTATTAAATTTCATCAAGTAGTTCCAATATGGAGGCCTTTCAAAACCAATGTTTCATCTTCTGCATTTTAACTGGTACTGATGTTGTTGTATAAGATGAAGATGAAACATTGTTTTGAAAGGCCTCCATATTGGAACTACTTGATGAAGTTTAATAATTTGGTTGAGGACGACTGACTTACCAGGTACTAATTTTATATTTAATAATTTGTTACATAACCTCAACTGTGCATTAACATAAATTTTAAAAGTGTTGATATCCATTGTGTGTAAACCAGAATTTTAGGTTTTACTTCTCCGAACACACTACATTCTTGCATACCTCTCCATTTCATCTTCATCGATTCATTTCCAGCTCAGTAAGCTATTGGTTAGCTTCCAAGAAAAGTTTTATAGGCTACTCGTCCAAACTAAGTACTCTTTCCAGATTAAAAAAAATATATAAGCTGCAAGAGAAATGAACAGACAGGTGAATAGAGAAAACTTCATAACACTGAGCTATATGATATTTATAGGAAACTAGATATAATAAGAACAGTTAAGTCTCGTAGACTGCGATGGCAAGGACATGTGGCACTAATGGGAAATGAAAGAGTAGCATGGAAGCTTCTTGTAGGAAAACCAGAGGGAAAACACCCAGTTGGTAGACCAATAATTTGATGGGAGAATAACATTAACCATGATTTGAGAGAAACAGATTATACGGCGGATGATTAAAAATAATTAACTCAGGATAGGGATGTGTGTAGAGCTCATGTCCGCGCAAACACGAACCTATGGGTTCGATACCGACACTGAATTAAATAGTTAGCAAGTTCTTCTAAATTCTTTTTTTTATAATTTAGATACAACTTTATTGTATAATTTATATATTAAATCGAAGGGGGATTTCTACCCGGCCGGAAATCGAATACGACCCAGTATATGAGAGGGAAGGATGTTACCCTAGATCACAGTTGTAATCACATCTCCATGGTATTTCAATTCATAACAGTGACGATCGACTATATTAAATTAAGCTCATAATTCTATAAATTAATCATACTTGTAAAATGGTCTGATTTCGATTCCGAATAATGTAGGAGTGGATAATGTTTTTCTGATTCCGATTGAGGGTCTTTCCACTTTTCAGCGGTTGCCCTTTTACCAGCCGGCTCCAGGCCCTTCACATCCACATGTGTCAATCACAGAGGTAGATGATCAACAAGCCAGTGTAGGGGTGACATGTGGTTAGTACGTCGAGTCCTCCAGCCGTTATAGCTGGTTCCTCAACCTGGAGCCGCTACTTATTGTAGCTACCCAATTGCCTCACGATGCTGGGTGGGCACTGGTCCCATACTGGCCGAAACTCCATGAGAAAATTTGTTCCCCCATGGAGACTCGAACCAGCGCAAGTCCCGTAGCTCTGCGCCAAGGCTTCCTATCTTAACCGCTCGGCTACGGCGCGGGACGAGAATGTTTTTCACTCCTTCCTATCCAATTGAGTATCCAGTCAGCTTTCTATTAGAGGTATAACATGCACGTTCTTGAAGAGGAATTCCACAGGAGAATAGTGTTAGTCACTCTATCACTTTCTCCAGAAACTAAGTACTTATATCCACATCACATCGTCTATGAGCCTTCCTGCTCTACCCTATACACAAAATATTAAAATTATGTTTACAAAAGCACAATTACTAAACATTTACTTTTATGCCAATAATATAATTAAAGATTTTACTGTCATTTAACGATACTATATTACGATGGTCCACGCTGTGGTCTCGAGGTAGCGTGATGCCCCGTCACGCAGCGGGCCCTGGTTCGATTCACGGTCGGGGCAGCTTTTCTGGGTGAGGTTTTTATCGGGGTTTTTCCTCACCTGTAAGACAAATGTCAGGAAAACTTTAAGGTCCAAACGGTCCCCGAAATCATATGGCCATCATCATCATCATCATCATCCTTCATCGGTGTGTAAAGCAACGGGAAGCTACCACATCTACAATTCCCTAATAAAGCTGCAAAGCAGAGCATGAAAATGCTATGATTGCAGTGAAAGACTTGCCCTCGGGCAGAATTACTATGGATGGATGGATGGATATTACGATATGAGGTTGGGAAGTGGTTTTTACGGAAGCGAGGAACATGTTTAAAAACCGAGGGATAGCGAGGTTTCAATTTTCGAGATTCTGTAAAACACTTCACAAACGTGCGTTGTACATTATTTTTTGCGCGAAGGTGTTTTCAAAAAATAATGACTAATATTAAAATAATAGCATCTTTGTTGGAAATATTTGCGTTCATTATAAACAACTGACTAACGATAACAGTGTTACAATGTTTATTAGTTAAAACTACAACAGGCCATGGCACCAATGAGCGATAAAATGGCGGCAAGTACGTATTTATTGTTTTATATTGTTTCAAATAAAGTTCAGTTCATCTAAAATGCAGTGAATTGTTTTGTATAATGTATATTAACACTACCTTTAGGATATATTTTTGTATATACATTGTGCGTAGTATATAGGGTAGAGGGCAGTGGTTTTACTTCCCACACGTGGTTTGTAATATGTAATATTACGGTATAGTTATGTAGGTTACAGCATAGTTATTTAGGTTGGCAACCCCGAAATGTAGGAACTTGAACTTTCAGTCGTGGTTGTCATTGCTGTAAGTACGACAAAGTGCACTATGGCACAAAAAGGACTTTTGGTCTAACATCTATAATATAATATAATGATTTCTTTTAACAGCTTATTTTCTTCTGTATTTTTTCAAATAATGTTATGTGTTTATTCATATTATTTGTTTGTATTTGTTTAATTCTCTGCTAATACATAGTACAGGTCTAAATTATGTAAGTTGTGGAATGAATAGTAGCTCCTGTTCGGCTCAGTATAAACACAACAAATACTTGTCCAATAGTAATACAGATTATACAAATAAAACAACAAAACACTGTAAGATATTAAAACAGCTTTGAATGTGATAAGCGTAGAATCAAAACCTAGAACTGTTATTCAAATCTAGTAAAGGGTAACAACGTTTGACTATTTTTTACAACACGTAACGAGACTTAATTAATTGCTTCATGAACTCCTGTCAAATTTCATTCCTAGGATTCCATTTTTCAAATTATTTCCCACCATTTACAATGATTTTTACATTTTTCTAACGATTAATTCAATATATTTTCTATGATATTTAACTACATACGTAGGATGAAGACGTGGCAGCCATATTGATTTTAACGAATATTCTAAGCAAAAACAAAGTCTTGTTCCAGTGCAGCTAAAATAGAGTACTTATTAATTAACTGAACACATATACTTTAGAATTTCAGAACTTACTATTTATTTTTGTGCGTTGCATTCTTTCACGGGTTAGAGTGTTAAATTGCGTTAGGTTAGCTTTAACGTTGGTCTTTCACAGGTTAGAGTACTTAAATTGCGTTAGGTTAACTTTTAGGTTCGTTAAATATCGTGTATATGTTGGCTGCATCACGTGATTACATAACGCTTCGAGTTTGTTGGCGTATGTGCATGGTGCATGATTGGAACAGTTTTCCGCGTCACATGTTGTAAATAATCCCCGAAAGTTTTCTTCAAATTTTGAATTTGATAATTATGGAATTAAAACTTACAACTGGCCAAACATGATACTTATGCGATAATAATACCAAATGTATTTTGTTTAACTTTTATAAAGTTGTATGTATTTGAATATGTTAATATGGAACCAAAACTGAGAACTGATAAAATATAATATGGGACAATAATGCAAATAATTATTTGTTTTATTTTACGAAATGTCAATTGTATATAAATGTGATAAATATGGAATCAAACATTACAACTGCCGAAACATAATATGGTATAATATTGCAAATAATTTTTTTTTTTTTTTTTTTTTTGCTCTGTGATTGCCCATAGTCTGGAATGTAGGTTAAGTTTAGGTTAAGAACTCTCCTGGAGCTTCAATATCATTTATCATCCATCAGATCATCGGGGTAACGTAACTCTGCCTTCTAGGCGCCCCAACTTCAGAAGTGGGTTACAATTACGCCAATGCCAGGAGAGAAACCAGAAATGTTGAAATGACAACCTGGGGCATATAAAAAAAATATTTTTTGCTTATTTTTTTCAAATATTATATCATATTAAATCAATGATAAAACATTTCTTAGAAAAGTCCCAGTTCAATTGCACAAAAATATGTATTAAATATTCCCTGAAAATTTTACGAAGGGGATGTGGAGTATCAGCAATATAGGGTAGGCCTATACCGGTACAGCTTAACTGGGTACCTCTACTTTTAACTTGTAAATAACTGCTAGAAGTATTTGAATAACAGGTAGATTTATAAAAACTAACTTGAATGATCTCAATGTGGATCACAAAGATCATTCACTGAATTTGAAAGAAATCCACAGGAGGAGAGAATTGCTTATAATGCAAAAGAAGCAATATTAATGCAAGCTCTTTTATGTGCTAGTATTGATCTAAGTCTTGTATTAAACTCTGGCGAGGGATGAATACTCTGAATAGCGCGAAAACTGGGACAAACCTAAACAAAGAGGAAATTGATTCCCCTTTGCATCAAATATAAGTCACATTGCATATTCTACACAAATGTCATCCCCACAACCAATTTTCAAAACAACGTTCTGCATTACGTCAAACATCGATTCCCACTGCGTCATTCCGATCAATTCTGTCATACGTATATTTTGTAGCGACTAAAGCTCATATTCGGGAAGTCTCGAACCGACCAGCCTGACTAGGACTTCTAATAATCAAGATAAACTCCATTTTGGCATTTTATTGCATTTAATCAAATCATCATTTACCGTTTTGGTCTCATGGTAATTCGTTTCCTTGGTCTCAGCGGGTGTTAGTTCAGTCCCTAATCGCAACAAGTTCCTTGAATGAGGATTTAACCGGGAGTTTTTCGTCGCCTGTTAGGGCCGATGTCACCAACATAGGTAACTGAATTATGCCAGCTTAAGCTATGAATTATACAGGGGAAAACTGGAGTAATACAGTTACCTCTGTTGGTGAAACCGACCCTACAACAAATGTGACAAATCTTAATGACCAAATACTGCAATATCTGAACACCTTATGGTCATAATACTCATCCATACTAACAACGGAACTCTCAACCATAGCATATCGAAACCTACGTTGATTTTTTTCCCCCAGAAAAAAGTTGTGGCCTACAATGGGCGTTTCGAAAAATGCATCTGCCTCTTTAACTGCAAGGCGCTACAATTCAATGCCAAATCTCTCATTTAAACCATACGCAGGTATTAAAACACCTGAATTGGTCGATTCGATAATTCGCACTAACTGCCGTCCGTGCCGCGTCCCGCCTTACTTCACTCAACTCTTACTCACGCAGGGAGTCCATCTGCTCCGTACAATGGGTTGACTTTGCTAGATTCTGGCTTCGATTTCTGTGCCTTGCAGTTAAAAACGGTAGATCATTTTTTGGACACGGTCTAGGTATATCAGAATACTTCTATGGGAGAAATTTCAGGGCATGTTTCGGCATGCAATTGTTGACTATACCTTGTAAATATGAACATATGAGTGAATGAAACGTCTTGCTTAAATGGTTGCATTACTGCAGTCATGGTTCCTGAATTTAACTAAACATTTATCGAGACGTTATATGCCTTGAATACTCAAAAAAGTACTATTCGATCCAATTTAAAAAAAAATCCTCTGCTTAACCTCTTATGCCTATGCATGGGAGGCATGGGACACGTTAAAGTACATTTCAAGGGAGAGGTTAACTAAGGGCAAAAAAGAGAGAATGAGAAAGAGATAGAAAAAGTGGATAAATCCACCCTTAATCATCGTCTCTTGTACTTAAATCAAGTAAACGAACTTCTAGAGAAAATATTAGCAAAAAAAGCTTTATATTATTACATAGTAGTAGTAGTAGGACTTTATTAGACAAAAAGTAAGATATTTACAATATTATTTACAATTATGGGTCGCACGGACAGTAAGCCGTACGTGCTGTTGACAGTCCGTTACAATAAAGTAATAATTGGTAATAGTATAAAGAAAAACAAAAAAACAATAACATTACAATTACATAAAGAAAACACAATAATATTACAATTACATGATAATACTATAGCATTATACACTAATTAAGTTATGTATAATTATTAAGAATTAATGGTATTGCATTTTCATATCATATATTTATTCATGAATGAGTGTTGTTCTTATTTTCCGCTTCTTTATATATGAAAATGAGTGTCTGTGAGTATGTTTGACTGCCTGTCCGTTATGGACTCAAATTCTTCTTTGCCGATTTGAATGGGGTTTATACCATCATTTAGAGAATTGTTTTGGGACAATTATATTATTACCGAACGTACTATAGGGCCGGAGCTAAATAAAGGGAAAGTGAATCGGTGCACTAAAATATATATATTTTTTTAGACGCTTAAATGGCTTATGCTGTCTTAACTATAACAAATGCAACAAATCAATGCACACAGAATTGAATATCTCAAAAAATTCTATAAAGAAGTCCGGGACAGCACGTGTCTATCTTTTAAAAATAACTCACAATAACTATTTTTGTCTTTCAGCTCATTAATTCCAAGAAGATCGGGACAGATAGATTCCGAGCAACGCCGGGTTATCAGCACGGAGTATCTAAAAATAATTACCATTACTTATTCAACTAAACATAAAAACACATTTAATTTATTTAAGAGCAGCAGTTCACTTCGGGGATTAGCTAGTGCAGAATAAATACGTATGTCATGGTTCTCAAGTTCGTTGGTTCAAACCTGGCTGAGGCCGATGGATTTTAAGGGGCAAAAATCACGAGCACAACTTCCTTCAGAAAGGAAGTGAATTTGTGGTTGTCGCGACATAGATTTATGGAAGGACAAGAACAACGATCCTGAATTAAAAGGTCTCTGATTAAAATGTGTCGACAGAGTGTTCGAAAATTCATATTACAAACTTATAGTGCAAGTAGAGGGGAGTGTGTAGGCAATATTTTGAATAGGAACCCATTTCCGTAAACGTACCGTTTCCGTGTTACGGTCATTATAATGTGTTGGATTTGCCGGTGTTGTTTTGCAACCGGATAAGCAGTACATGACGTCAGAAGAGTACCATGTCAAATGAGGTGTGAAGTAAGGTACAGAATTAAATGACGTTTCACTCATCCCAGAAGAAAGTCAAATTTTTTTGGTAACAATACCAAAGTAATAAAAACACTCTCATTGATCACAATAATACTTGTTTCAACAGTGGAAAAAAAAAAATATATGTCTTCTGCACTGGATGTATCCCATAGAAACTGCTCACTACATCAGAAGCTCGATGTGACGACCGCCAACGTCGTTGCACACATTGTACCGACGAATCATGTTCCGGTACACTCATTCCATCTGACCTGGTCTCCCGTTAATCTCTTCTGCAGCGACCGTAACTCGTGACGTCATGTAACCTATCAGGTTGCAAAACAACACCGGCAAATCCAACACATTGTAATGGCTGCAGCACGGAAACGCTACGTTTCCGGATATGGGTTCCTATCCAAAATATTGTCTGCTCAGTCCCCTCTACTAGACCTAGAATTTTGCAATATGAACTTCCGAACACACTGTATAATTTCACATCAACCTTATATATAACTCTAATGCCCTGAGTTGTTAAAAATCGCCGTTAATATTCACTAACAAACTAGATAAGGCAGCTAAGGGTCAATTTCACCAACAGAGGTAACTGTATTACGCCAGTTTTCCCCGTGTATAATGCATAGCTTAAACTTGCGTAATACAATTACCTCTGTTGGTGAAACCGACCCTAAGTGGCGTAAGTGGTCAGACGCTCGCCTCTCACCACTAGAGTCCCGAGATTGAATCTCGATTACCCCATATGGGCTTCGTGGTGGACGAAACGGAGCATGGGTAGGTTTTTCTCGGGGTTCTCCCGTTTTTCCCTGCCACAAATTTCATTCGAACATTTCTCCATACTCATCTCATCCAATTCATTTCATTCCGTTTATTCGCCTCTGTGACGGTGCGTCTGGAGTGGTTGGCCGGCACCCTTGTAGTTCACAGACCTCTATAACTATAGGGACTTCATCTCATTTCATCCCTTGACCCGACCCTAAGTTGGACACGAGTTGAGGATATTTAAACTAGATAACTTGTGTACATGCTATAGTATAAATGCAGTTATCTATTATAAATAGAAGAAAATAGTATATTACAATGCAAGGTTGGGAAGTGGTTTTTACAGAATCGAGGAAAATGTTTAAAAACCGAGGGATAGCGAGGTTTTTAATTTCCGAGATTCTGTAAAACACTTCACAAATGTGCGTTGTACATTATTTTTTGCGCGATGATGTTTTCAAAATAATAAATAGTAGTAAAATAATATCTTTGTTGGAAATATGTGCGTTCATTATAAACAATTGAGTAACGTTAACAGTGTTAACAATGTCTATTAGTTGAAAGTACAGGAAGCCGTGAGACCAATATTATTGATAAAATGGCCGCAAATACGTATTTATTGTTTTATATTTTTTTCAAATAGAGTTCAGTTCATTTAAGATACAGTGATTTGTTTCGTATAATGTATATGAACACTATATTTTGGATATTTTGGTATATATACTGTACGTAGTATACATAGAGGGCATGGTTTTACTTCCCGCACGTGACTGTAAATGTAATATTACAGTATAGTTATTTAGATTGGCAATCCCGAAATGTAGGAAGTTGAACTTTCAATCACGGTCGCCATTGCTATAAGTACGACAAAACGAACTATCGCGCAAAATATGATTTCTTTAGAGGCACATACATACATAAAGACTTTATTAAACTAAAAGTAAGATACATACAATGTTATTTACAAATATGGATCGCACTGGCAGTAAGCCGTACGTGCTGTTGACAGTCCGTTACAATAAGTTGATGTTTAAAAAAGAAAAGAAAAGAAAACATAATAATATTACAATTAGATATCAGTACAATTACATTATACGTTAACTGTTATGTAGAATTATTAAGAATTAATGGTATTGCAATTTGTTAACATATTTATTTATTCCTGAATAAGTGTTGTTCTTATTTTCCGCGTTTTGTTCAGAAATCTACCCAAGTTTATCCAATTTTCTGGGTTTACCAGTAACTCGTAGCATGCCAATCTTCCACGATTTGAGTTTAGAAATATTTCCGGTAATAACTGACGTCACCAATATTCTAAATCTTCACATTTTCCTAATATATGTATCTCGTCTTCAAAGCTCCCGCACATTGGACATATTCGCATATCGTGATCGTCGCTAATTTTTAAAAATGTCCATGCCCCTAACTTGAACCAAGCAAGCCCTGATCTCTCTTTAAATCCTAGATTGAGTATATAACATTTTTTCCCCAAACTTGTTTTAGGACACTTTGTAAAAACAGTGATCGTTTTCCCGCAAATTCGGCCAAAATATTTTGTCGGTTTATATCTAAGTTTTTTTAGAAGTAAAGAAAGGGAAGTTAGGAAAGAAACGCAACTGGATGATTACTTATGTAACAGTTAGGTAAGTGAAAGCATCCTCAGCAACTTTTTTGTAGAAAAACTCAGAAAGTTTAACTTGTGTATACATTCTCTGGAGAGGTTAAAGTTTGCCTTTGTGCGTATACATCTGCATTCATAATTTGCCCTAATGCCTCTAAAGGAAGCTTTGCACATTCGTTCCTAGATTAGCTAACATTAAACTGGTTCAATGGTTTGCAGCGAGACACAGCAAAATGCACGATCCTGAACTACCAACTTGCAATAAATAAAATGTAAGGTTGAAGTACAAAACTTGTTCGTGATTTAAAAAGATCCACGATGCAAGTTTAGCAAGTTTATAATAAAATGAAAGGTTTATTTATTTGCAGTTTTTACAACTTTATTAACGTCTTCCTCTTTTCCAACATTCTAATACACTATTCTTCAAACTCAATGCCAGTCTTTCCTTTCTTCTTCTTCTACTTCTTCTTCTAATACATTTTTCGGTAATCGCCTGAAGGTTTCCTTTCTCTGCTTATTGAATTCCTACCTTTTGAATAACAGGTCATTATTTTCTTCGGAATTGTAGTATTTTTCATTCGCTGGATATAGCAATATCATATTTTTTTCTATTTCTTGTAACACAATCTTAGTCACATTAATATTTTCTTTAATTACTTGATTTCTAATTTTATCTTTTCTTGAAATTCTCCATCAACGGCATATAAAGAATATTTTTGTTGAATATACCTGTACTGTATTAGTCCTATTATATTATTATTATAACTTGGCGACAAATCACTTTGGGTTGAAGGAGAAACACTGTATTGCGGAATACTCTTAATTTAAATAATAAAAATAATAATAATAATAATATTATTATTATTATTATTATTATTATTATTATTATTATTATTATTATTATTATTATTATTATTATTATTATTATTATTATTATTATTATTATTATTATTATTATTATTATTATTATTATTATTATTATTATTATTATTATTATTATTATTATTATTATTATTATTAGGCCTTCAACTATTATTACTGTTACTATATCTGCTACTATTTCTATTAATATTACGATTTTATCAATATATTATTATTATTATTATTATTATTATTATTATTATTATTAATTATTATTATTATTATTTATTACTATTACTTATCATATTATAAACATTATGAAATTCACAATACACATTCATAACAATATGTAGTATTTTGCTAAGATACTTACAGACAAGTAATGTAATTCATAACACTTACTAAAAATCATAAGTTAATATTTCTGTTTTACAATGTATAGTATAACATTGTTATAATAAGCTATAACCATAACATGCCTCTGTGGCTCAATAGGGTTTCAAAATATTTGGAGATTCAACAATAATAATAATAATAATAATAATAATAATAATAATAATAATAATAATAATAATAATGCTTTTTTTTAGCTGGCAGAGTTAAGGCCATAAGGCATTTTCTTCCACTCAACCAGCGTATTAAAATTACGTACATATTACAATTTTAAGATATTATTCTTATACAGACTAAACGAAATACAATGATGATGTGATCTAATACTAGCTAATACTAACAAAACCATAGAATATAATAAAATTAAAATGATATAAAATAGATTAAGTCTTTTTGTCTATGTTCATGTTCATTTATTTCTTCCACTCAATTTCTGGAATATTTTGAGCGTTATCTAAATTAAATACAAAAAAAAATGGTCGGATCCATGTTTTAATAGTTCTGCTGGTATTCCTCTGTTAAGGGAAACATGAAGGAGAAAAATCTACAACCAGAATATTGGATGGACCGACAAAATTTAGTTTTGGAGAAAGAATAAAATCTTGTAGTGAGATCACATATTTAGGAATTAAAATAAATAAAAATGGGAGTTATGAAGAGGAAATAAAAAATAGAAATAATAAAGGAAAATTTGCAATTGCTTGCCTCAATGGAATATTGTGGGATAAAAATATAAGTAATAAAAATAAAATGAATATATATCATACAATTGTTAAAAGCATCATTACTTATGGAGCTGAACTTTGGCCATTAACAACAAAACAAATAAGTATATTTTGGCAACAGAAATGGATTTTATACGTAGGGCAGCAAGAATTTCAAGAAGAGAAAAAATTACGAACTCAGTTATAAGGGAGAAAATGAAGATTGAAGACACTATTTTATATTATATTAAAACTCAGCAATTATAATGGTACGGACATGTCCAGCGAATGGAAGAGGATCGACTACCAAAATCTGTTTTGGAATGGAAACCTGAGGGAAGATGAGGCAGATGAAGACCTAAAACGTCCTGGAGTCAGCGAATTTTGTAAATAATTTTCTCAGTCGTTCAAATAAATGGACCACTAGCTCTTTTATTTTTTAATGATTGAATTATAATTTTAATATCCTCTATGTCCAGTTGTCTATGTTCCCTTAACAGAGATTTAGACGCTCTCCCCCTACAGGGAAGAATTTGAACCATACTAATTTAGTTACACTTGTTTTCGTATAGATGTCATTTTGAGTGGTCCGTGATCAGCGTTCTGCCTCATACTGACATCTAGGAAACCAAGGTAGTACTAGGATGGTAAAATTCGCTAAATTTTGCTTAGAGACCTTTTCATTCAGGCTTAAGGATCTTTTACGAGCATGAAAATCTTCAGACTCGGGACCCACGGCTTAAAGTCCCTCCCGGAGGATTTGCTCCTTGGATTTTTCCGTCCTAAAAAACCCATCGACCCCGGCCGGGTTTGAACCCGTGACCCTCGGGACCAGAGGCAAGGAACATAACCACTAGTCCACCGCGGCCGATAGTAGTAGTAGTAGTAGTAGTAATAATAATAATAATAATAATAATAATAATAATAATAATAATAATAATAATAATAATAATAATATATAGATAGATCATCGGTTGATTAATGTCTTTGACATCAACCGATTCCTAATAACCAATTTTGTCGGTTCATCCAATTCCCTGGTTGTACGGTAGATGTTTTTATTTCATGTATAGATATATTCCCTGACTCCAGGAGATTTTAGGTCAACCTTTGCACCTACTATTTGTAGATCTTGAGAAAGCATACGACATGTCCCTATAGAGAAACTATGAACTGCTTTAAGAAGTATGGGAATTAAGGCTATAATAATAATTAATGCTATACAAAATTTATCTATATGACACATTGTATCCCAGATAATTAAAAATGTTTACCCGG
Organism: Diploptera punctata; assembly: GCA_030220185.1. Taxonomy (NCBI): domain Eukaryota; kingdom Metazoa; phylum Arthropoda; class Insecta; order Blattodea; family Blaberidae; genus Diploptera; species Diploptera punctata. The sequence goes on from JASPKZ010008858.1 coordinate 363,345, forward strand.
TCTATTGTTTTATCGTCTAATGAAATTTTTATTCTTGGCGGGGGGCTCATACTCTCGAAAAGCTAGAACTCTTTTTTTTTTTGGAGTAGATATTTTCAAGTTGAATATTTCACATATTTTAATCAATTTGTAAATTGCCAGTTGTAAGCCATCTTCTGTCTCAGATATCACAACCTGACCATCTGCAAAAAGTAAAGTAATACAATATCGTTAATTTTAAAATGTTCAGTTAAAGCAATTTGCCAATTACGTATGGCACCTTCAATATGTGTGTATACAGGGTGTATCAAAAAGGATGGCGCAAACTTACATGGTTGAAAGTACACGATAATAGAAGCAACAATGTCCCAGTAAACATGGGTCCACAAACGAGCCGTTTGCGAGATAATTACGAATGTATGGTTACAAGCCGCCACTGACTTCATTGTACACATCGTCATAGTAAGTGCAAATTAATTTGAATTTAGATTTTACTATTAATTTTTCATCTCATTTAGTTCACATTTCACAGTTCACTTTACTTATGGGTTACCTGTTAAAGGAGGTGTTCGAAGTGTCTTCCTTGCATCTGGATATAATACTGTGCTCGTCTCTGCAATGAATGTCGAATTCTTTCGAAAACCCCTGGATTATTTCTGAATTCTTGACAAGCATGTACAACTCTCTGTTCCAGTTCTTCAACCGTGTTAACGGGTGTGATGTGCACTACGCTTTTGAGGTGACCCCAGACATAAAAATCCAAAGGATTTAGATCGGGTGATCTTGTAGGCCAAGGTACAGATCCGCCTCGACCTATTCATCTTTGGCCGTATCTGCGTGTTAGATGCCGTCTCACAGCAGCAGCAAAATGTGCCGGAGCTCCATCATGCATGTACCATAAACTCCGACGTTGCTGAAGGGGAACATTCTCAAGCAATCCTGGAAGATGACGCCGCAGAAACCTAAGGTACCTCCGTCCATTAAGTTTTCGTGGAAGAATGTGTGGCCCAATGATATGATCACCTAGTACCCCTAACCACACATTCAGTGAGAAACGGTGCTGATGTGGTGACTCATGAACAGCATGTGTGTTTATTTCACACCAAAAATTTATATTATGATGATTAAAAACGCCATCGCGTGTGAATCCTGTAAATAAAATGTTACATGCGAATGAGGTTGGCTGCAGTCTGTTGTTGCATCCTCTGACGAAACATCACTCTAGGAAGAAAGTCCGCATTATTGAAACATTGAACTCGTTGGACGTGATAAGAGTACAGTAAATTGCGCTGTAAAATTATCCATACACTACTGTGGCTTAGTACAGACACTTGTGTGGCAATTCTTCTCGTCGAGGTTTCTGGAGAGAGCTGTACTACTTCCAACACCATATCCTCAACATCAGGCATAATGCAAGCAGGTCTACCTACTGCTCTGCCATGTGCAAAACCCCCATTTTCTCTCAGGCACTGATGGACCCTTGTAAATGTACTACTTTCGGGGTGTCTTCGATCAGGATATCTTTCTTGGTACAAGCGCGTGCAGCCTCCCGTGCATTGACATTAGCCCTACCGTACATGAAATGCATATCCGCATACTCTTCGTTGCTGTAACTACAACACAGCACAAGTGGCACTCCTCAGACGAGACTGATACCTTTTGAGACTGTGTACTGTATCCGTCCTGTACGTTCTGCGTGTATAGTTTGATTACAACTCCACCTCTCTGCAATGTTCAGTTTTGTAAACAAAGAACATAGGATGGCTTTAAGTGCGGAAGGAGTGAACCGTACGATGTTACAAACAATAACATCAGTGGCGGCTTGTAACCATACATTCGTAATTATCTCGCAAACGGCTCGTTTGCGGACCCATGTTTACTGGGGCATTGTTGCTTCTATTATCGTGTACTTTCAATCATGTAAGTTTCCGTCATCCTTTTTGATACACCCTATATATATATATATATATATATATATATATATACACAGTAATTCTGCCCGAGGGCAGGTCTTTCACTGCAAACATAGCATTTTCAAGCTATTCTTGCAGCTTTACTAGGGAATTATAGGCGTCGTAGCTTCCCGTTGCTTTCCACACCGGTGAAGGATGGTGATGATGGCCATATGATTTCGACCGTTTGGGCCTTAAAGTTTTCCTGGCATTTGTCTTATAGATGAGGAAAAAAAAACCTCACCCAGAAAAACTGCCCCGACCGGAGATCGAACCCGTGTTCACCCTATCAAAGACATTATCAAAATCATTAAACGTAATATATTTTGATCATTTTACTCTCTACGTTTCTCTAAAAACTGTGCAGTAACATATACTGTCTGAACAAGATCTTCCTTTTCTAAAACCGTTTTGAGTTTCTGATAGGACATTTTCAACAAAACTCTTAAGACCTTTTAAGATGGAGACATAGTTCTTATAACATGCATTCTAAAGACATTCCTCGATAATGTTATTGTATTCCTGCCTGGCATCTTTTTTCATGTATTGGATACATTTTTGCTATCTTCCATTCTTCAGGAATATGTCAGAACTATAACAGTGCCATGTTTAATATATCTGAAAGACGTAAAATTAGGGGTAACGATGCATATTTTGTTAATTCACTATTAATTTCGTCTGTTCTGGGTGTTTTCATATTACGATAAGTTTATTGTGATTAATAGTTCTTCTAATGTAATCGGGTCTACATTATAATCGGTCTGTGCTTGTAAATTGTCATTATTTTGTTGCTCTGTTCGAAGTTCTCTTTAATAATCAAGCTATTGGTCTTCTACTATTAGATTTAAATTTAAATTATCTTTCTCAATATTATGTCACTCTTTAAAAGCCTTACTTGAATATTTTCATTTAATAATCTTTGACGTAATTACAGAATGCAGGTAATTAAAAACATCATTAAAATATTACTATCCCATTTTATTGCCTATTAAGAACTTGTTATTTAATTTAATTTATCCCTTTTACATAAAGCGACTACGTGTCAAATATCTAACAATTTATAGATTACCTTGTGTACACGAAGCCATTATATCAAATGGACGCACTGTTTACCCATGCCCGAAATGGTGTTTTGGTTTCCGCAGATGTGTGCTTAAGTGATACTGTAAATGCAGCAATATATTTCCTTGAACATTGTCTTTTATAAACAAACTAATATTATAATAATAACATTGTCATATACATATATATATATTAATATATAAAAATTACGTGTCACGTTGTTTGTCCGCGATGGAATCCTAACTACTGAACCGATTTTAATAAAATTTTGCACACTGTGTGCTGTTTGATCCAACTTGAGACCTATGGTTGTTTATAACTAAATTTATAGTCGCATTATTTTTATTGTAAATTATTTGTTTATTATTTAACAAAGAGTTATAATTATCTGTGAGTTCCGTACGATTCTAACAGATGACGGTGTATGGTAATTGGTCTATTATTTAACCAGGTGGCTGTGCTTTTTGTTGCAACCGCGAATTTCAATTGAATTACAAATATTGATTATTTCATAATTTAGGTGTGATCAGTGTTTATTTTATTTTCAATATATTGATAATAATATTAATTTCGTGTGTAAGTATTAGTTTTAAGTAATCTGGCTGAAAGACAGCAACTTAATTTAAATTTAACTGGACCGAGAAGGAACATTGAACGATATGGCGAATCAGTTCTAGAGACCATGAATGATAAGATATCAAGTGAATTTCCACAAATTGGTATAGGCCTATGTGACATAAATCTTACATTTAATAAGAATGTCAATTTAAAAACATATGAAGGTCCTAAGGAACGGAATAACAGAAGTGTAAGTAAGTCTGTTAGTTATAATAATATGCCTAATATTACAGAAACAATCTCCAAGCCAAAGTTCGTAGAAAAAAACGGAAGTATAATGAAATCAGCAAGCTTCCTCAAAATATTCCATCAATAAATGTATATAATCCTTATGATCCACTTATGGACGATACTGAGAATGCAGACAACATAAATTCATCTCAATAAACAAAACCACTTCCACATAAACCACCACCCATATTTATACTGGGTGTAGTTAACGTACCAGAACTAAAAAATTGTGTAAAACAAAACTTTCTTATTTAGATTTCTCACTTAGTTTACTACAACATAATTTAACGTATACCGTAGGCACAGTAACGCGTGGCCGGGACTTGTATATATATAAAACAATGTCGGATTAGTTACACTATTTATAACTCAAGAACAGCTGGACCGATTTTTATGATCTTTGATTTGTTAGATTCGTTTCCGCCCCGAATAACAGATAACTATTAAAACATCGGAAAAATTAACGTAAAAATATTTAAAGGCGATACGACGTTCGCCGGGCCAGCTAGTGTGTATATATATATATATATATATATATATATATATATATATATATATATTTAATTATAACATCGATAAAGCGTCACTGCTATAAGGTAAAAATATTATCTTTAATTTGCTTACTTGTTATAGTCAGCTACTGGATGGCAGTGAAGACCGAGTTCTCGCGACATCTAGTAATAATGGAGAATATAATACATATATAAGAAAAATAAGTGTTTGAATTGGATTCGCCTGGTAGTGTAATGGATATCACGCTGAGGTACAGACTCAGAGATCCGGGTTCGAATCCCGTCCAGGCATTTATTTTTCTTATCATACCATATTAAGCTTGCATTTCTCAATGTTAAACATTTAATTATAACATCGATAAAGCGTCACTGCTATAAGGTAAAAATATTCTCTTTTATTTGTTTACTTGTTATAGTCAGCTACTAGATGGCAGTGAATACCGAGTTCTCGCGACATCTAGTAATAATGGAGAATATAATACATATATAAGAAAAAAAAAGTGTCTGAATTGGATTCGCCTGGTAGTGTAATGGATATCACGCTGAGGTACAGACTCAGAGATCCGGGTTCAAATCCCGTCCAGGCATTTATTTTTCTTATCATACCATATATATATATATATATATATATATATATATATATGTGTGTGTGTGTGTGTGTGTGTATTGTGTTATGTAATGATTTCATCATGTACTGCTATTAGTCCCTAAATAAATTAAAATCCACATGAATAATAAAAACAAACTAATAATAATAATAATAATACTAATAATAATAATAATAATAATAATAATAATAATAATAATAATAATAATAATAATAATAATAGCCTTAAAGTACATGATACCACATACAGAAATCCGTTTGAATCGAAGATTTTCAACATGTTGTTTCAAAATTATTAATCAGTAAATATTTTAGTTTTAAAATTTAAAATAACTTCAGATTGTCGTAACCATGAACCTTTAAAAGATAAAATTAATATTTGGGTACATATATTTAGGTCAATATTCACTAATATTTAAGGATAAATACTATTAATAAAATAAATGTCTAGATTGTTTTTACTGTGCAATTTGACATGGAATATCCCGAGAGCAAAATTCTATCTTACAATGTCCTCCATTTAAAGTTGCAAAGAATGTTTATTTATATCTTATTTCATAATTATTTAATTACATATTTTACTCTCCGGTATTCCTACAAGAGTTTTCATGCCCCTCTTTCATTCCTCATTCGTGCCACATGTTCCGCCTATTACAGTCTGCAAGACTTGTTAATTATAATTATTATTATTATCATTATTATTATTATTTACATTATTATTATTATTATTATTATTATTATGTATTTATTTATATACAGATTTTCAATGCTTGCAAATCTTTATGCGCCTTAAGTTTTATTTTCCTTCTCCACTAGTCCTTATCCAACCACTCCATGTCGTCCATTCCTCATGTTCTCATTCCAGTTCTTATTTCACGCACCCATGAGTTTCGAGATATTCCTTTCTTTCTTTCTTTCTTTCTTTCTTTTTGTGATAACATTTCTTATTGCATTCGACAAACATGCCTATAACACTTTAATTACTTATATCTTATATAATGTGTACAGTGTATATCTATATTTGTCAAATATTTATTTGTATTTGTGCTGGTTGAGTGGAAGAGAAGGCCTTGTGGCCTTAACTCTGCCAAAATAAATAAAACATTAGTATTATTATTTTATTATTATTTATTATTATTATTATTATTATTATTATTATTATTAATATTATTATTGAATATTTAATATTCATTTTTTCTTGCATGACTTTTTTTCCCAATTTTGAACATCTACCTGCTCTCCTCAACAAATAATAATAATAATAATAATAATAATAATAACAGTAAAAATAATAACTATAACAATAATATCAATAATAATAATCATAATAATATTAATAATAATAATAATAACAGTAAAAATAATAACTATAACAATAATATCAATAATAATAATCATAATAATATTAATAATAATAATAATAATAATAATAATAATAATAATAATAATAATAATAATAATAATAATAATAATATGAAGATTAGGTTGCATCCGAAACCTTGAATGACAAAAATACTTTGTAGGTATTGAAATTAGACTTAGGCTATTATATTGATATTGGATTTTTTTTCCGTTTTATACTGGTTTTCCTTCTTGTTTTACCTGTTTGTTAACTCTCTTTAGTTCTCACATAGACATAAGAACAAGACACACACACCCAGACCCAAGGTGGAGATTTAAAATCCCCTACCCCGCCAGGAATCGAATCCGGGTCGCCGGAGTGGAAGGTAGGGACTCTACTCACTACGTCACGGCGACAGAGTTTAAAACTGTAAATTCTTGTCTGTTTATTGTGAAGGATAATCAACATTTCTCTGTTTATGGCGGCAAGTGGTACTGCTCTTGTGTCAAAATTGCATTTTCTTAATAAAATAAGAATACTGTAAGGAGACGATATTTGCAACTGAAGTCTTGAATTTGTGGAGAAGCTGGTTGAAATTCCACTGTAGCTACAGGCTTTGTGTTATGTGAAGCCATAAACCCGAAGCGCAATGTTGCCCGGTGACAAAGCGCTAGCTTGGTCATCAAACAATTTATAGCGAAGTGCACAAACTATCAAGAATATAATCCCAGCTCTCTACTCAGTAATATCACATGTGAAACACTATTCCAAAATTATTTTAACAGATTATATTATATGGTCCCATTGAACTAATAATACTAAGAATAATAGCTCTTTTTATCTGTCAGAGTTAAGAACTTAAGGCCTTTTCTACCACTCAACCAGCTTAGAAAAAAATACAAAAACATATTCTATCTAAATTACAATAAACAAAATTATTGCATGGTATATCAACAATATAATTATTATTTACAATATATTTTGATTTACTCAAGACTTAACGAATGAAATATAAAATGTACAAGATGGAAAAATGAGAAAAATACTATTAATAATATAGAACAAATTTAGTTCTGGAGAAAAATTAATTATTTAACAAATAATTGTATAAGAGTGACTTCTTTTTCTTCCTTTTACGTGATAGACCTAGTGGTCTGTTACTGTCTCAATCCAACGTTTGAAGGATCTGCCCAAAGATCTCTTGCCTGGTGGCTGATAATTTAAGATTTGACGTGGTATTCTTGTTCTGTTCATTCTTCTTACGCGAGATTTCCAGTTTTTCTGTACTTTTGTACATATTACATGACTGATTCTGTTTGCAATTCTTTGAGAATCTCATAATTCCTTTTATGGTCTCTTCTTGAGTAACCTGCAGTAAGTCTCATAAATTTCATTGCCGCAGTTAGTCTTTGTTCATCTACACTGCGAATTGTCCAGGCCTCACTGCCGTAACATAATATGGGTCTGGCCAGTGTTCTATAAATTCTAGTTCGTGTGTGTTGCTGTACTGTGTTTGGCTTGAAAATATTATTTATAATTCCTGTTAGTCTGTAAAATTTTATAATTTTTTGAATAAAATATTTTTCCTCTTCATATGTAACTTGGCATCCGAGATAATTAAACGTGTTGGTTTATTCTAATATTTTATTATTAATAACAATTTTACTGCGAACTGGGTCTTTTCCTAGGAAAGCCATGACTTTAGATTTTTCTGTTGAGATTTCCATGTTGTAGTTTATTGCAATTTAGTAAAAAGAATGGACTGAACGTTGTAGGTCATCTTCTGAGTTCGCTATAAACACAATGTCATCTGCAAATAATAGGGTGTCTAAATTATATAATCTATTAAGTGGTATACTGACATGTGGTTGTAGTCTCCATTCTTTAATAATTGAGTTCATGTATATTATGAACAGCATTGGTGAAAGACCACATCTTTATCTAACTCCTTGATTAATTGGTCTGAATTCTGAGATTTTATATTCAATCTTAACTTGGATGTAATTATCCTTATAAAGATCATATATAGCTTTTATCAGTTGGTCTGGGATGCCATCACATTTGAGGATTTCTAATCATTTGTTTCTATTTACTTTGCCAAATGCCTCCTTCAAGTCAATAAACGTCATGTGTGTTTCAATATTAAACTCTCTGTGTTTATTAAACTTTGAGTGACTTGAAAGTATTAAATGTGCGGAATTCCTGATATCTTGAGGGAGAGAAATCTAGGAGCGAGCAGATGTCACTGTGAAATAAGTAAAATAAGAGGAAGTGCTATGGAGAAGGATTGTTAGCAGACTATTATCTTGTGACCCAGTGATAGTATTGTGGTAAGAAGATAACTTCTCAAATCTGGAGGTCATTACATAGAATCAAAATAATCGAAGTGAGGCAACACAAGATTCTGCAATGAAACTGGGAGAAATTATGATTTCTAAATAACACCGCTACACTATTTTCAATCAATGGTACTACATACATCTAAAGATTACGAAAGATCTTGGCTTCCAAAGATTTTATAAAGACCGGCGACCGAAGGCAAGCTTTTTGGATGTAGCAATGACGATGGAATTGACTTTAATTTCAAATGAATCGTTTTCTTTGGTCCAACAAGCTCTTTCCTGAGTTGATGAATGTGGGGACCATGAAGTTCGTTGCTAACAAAACATTTTTAAGCATGTTCCCATGCATATATTCAGAAACACATTATGTGTGCTGAACTCTTATTGCTGCAGCCAGAATGCGTGAACCAGATATTTTTCCAACCTTACTGTAATATCATAAATAAGACTCATGTGATACAGGCAATGAGCAGCTCTTCTACAAATTAATATCTCGTTCTCGGAATACGTATTTTTCGGTAGTGTGGTTTACGATGCCCTACTCTAGGGAGGTCCCACCTTATTTCACCATATTTACATCGTCACACGGCTTAACACAAACGCCGCTAAATGTGCAAGCGTTATGACACTAAACTCTTTTAACGATAAGCACTTATTAATTTGCTGCCAAGCAGCCTCAACTGCTTCAGTATACAGCACAGTGGATTACGTTCGTCATCGTCACCAATTAGTAGTAACAGGAATGCGTATTTTCAACCATCCTGTATTCATCAAAAACTGAATGACACGTTAGAACCAGTAAACAAAAGACAAGGTGACGTATAGTGTGTGAGATGCAGGAAATTGATAGAAAGCGCATGGGTCATCGTGCACATGAACGGGCTCGTCCTACTGAAGACCAATCGCAATCTGGCGAAACGTTGGGGAACTACAAGCTTCAAGACCAAGGCAAACAGCCCGGAAATCTTCTGCAAGATCATCATAGTAACTCCGGCCGTGAAAGCCTAAGTCAATATATTAATCGCAATCACGTTTATCATATGATTTGGAGGAGTCATCTTCCTGTGTTGATACAGTTTCTGTGTCGTGCCTGCAGTGCACTGTGTGAAACGGGGACTTGCATGTTAATCATAACAGTTTTAATTCGACCAAGTTACCTGTATAAAAACATTTTTCACGTAGTGTATGTGCGATTAACGTATCACCAATGGTGTAAGATAAAAAGGTTTGGGTGTAGCGTTATCGGAGACCAACAGCAAATGAGAAGGCATTGACAACTTAGTGACCTTCGCAACAGCTGCGGCAGAAACGCCAATCACGTTCTTGTACCTTAATGCACTTTAGGTTACCCAACGTACATTTTGTCAATTTTAGTTGCCTAAGGTAATTTGAAATGACTTTAAAATAGCTTGATTATATAATGGAATCCATATACCGTTCGAAAACTGCATCTAACCAGTGCTCTCTAAAGATCCTAGAAATGTGTTACCCCTAGAAATTACGTAATAAGAATTCTGGATGATCCAGTATCTGTCTGCACATGGGTTGTTTATTTGTATTTATTTGTTTATTTATTTATTTGTTTATCTCCGCTTTGCGTTGGTGTACAATCGTTTAGTCTTAAATCACTCCCTTTTATAAATGTTTGCACAGAGTTAGTTATGTTAAACTGATATACTATTTCCTGAATTTACTCTATTACTTATATCAGTGAATTAATAATGAATATTTAACTCATGCCACAAATGCTAGTCAATGACCAATCACATTTCAATGAATGTTGTTTTACAACCAATGACAGTCGTGTTTCACCTCGCTCTTTATCGATTTCTCTTTATCAGCTCCTGCTTTTGTGATAAAGAAATCTCCTCCTTTTTAATGTTCTGAACAGGTCAAAGTATTATTTTCCTCCAACAAAAACATTGAATGTAGCAAATAATGAAAAGATTCCTTGATTTTACTGAGTTGTTTACTAAAAAAATTAATGAATAACCCGTAATATTGATTAAGATATATAGTTTGAAGTGTTTCATTATTTCTCCACTTGGGTGCACTCTTACAATATTGCGATCTTATTTGGCAATAAATAAGATGATCAAGCAGCAGTGAATGAACATAACCTCACATTTCTTATTTGTTTTCAAACATCGCCGTTTATATTAAATATATAAATATTTTAAAATAACTATAGCTAAACAATGATTTGTGAGTAAACAGCTTAATTTTATTCGTTAAATAGTCCTAAGGAATGCCACTCTTGATTTCCAAATTCTCTACATAAATTCACTCCTCACTTCGTGAGTCGTGAATTTATCGATGATTTGGAAATCACTCGTGGCATTACTTATGACTATTTAACTCATGCCCAAAATGGGAGTCAATGACCAATCACATTTCAATGGATTTTTATTTACAACCAATCACAGTCTTTTTCACCTCGATTTTATCAATTTAATTTTATCACTTTAAAATCAAGCTCCTCCTTTTTAAACATTCTGAATAGGTCAGACCATCATTTTTTAGTGACTGACTCTCTAAGAAATACGTTGAATATAACGATTTATATATTAAGACGTAAGAATTATAGAATGAATGTGGCTACCAGATTGTATATATAGTGCACGAATTTAACCAGATAGTGCTTGCTGTATATAATATAAAAACATTTGTAGCAATTGATTATACCACAAAAAGAAAAAAGAAACCACTGTTTGCACTTTCTTAAACGAATTATTTCCCAGGAATGTACGTTCTAGAAAAATATAATTAACATACTTACATCATAGGACATCAGAAATTAATTAATATGTTGGTTACAAATAGTTTGATGTGTTTCATTTTTTTTTTTTCCACTGGGGTGCATTCTTACAATATTGCGATCCTTTGAATAAAATGAACTGGTTGCAGTGATGAACAAATGAAGCATAACAAACGTTCCTCATTTGTTTTCAAACATCGCTGTTTACATTAAACATATAAATATTTTAAAATAACTATATTTAAATAATGATTTATGAGTAAAGAGCTTAATTTTATTTGTTAAATAGTTCTAACAAATGCCACTCTTGATTTTCAAATTCTCTAGATACATTCACTCTTCATTTCGTGAGTCGTGAATTTAGCGATAATTTTGAAATCACTCATTGCATTACTTACGAAAATTAATTAATCATTTTCAATCTTAAGCTTATATTTGAAACAAGCATGACTTAAATTTGGCTATTACTCGGGGCTAACACACTTTTTTTTCCCACGTAAAGTAATTGGCATAGGGTTTGTTTACTAGAGTGTGCATAAGCAAGGCTGGAGGAGTAAATGAACAGGCCAATGAGCTCAACCAGTGCACCTACAAATATTTGCAAAGGTTAAAATCATTGAAGAATTTTTGTTACGGTAACATTGAAATGTCCACCGCTGTGGTCTCGAAGTAGCGTGCTGCCTTGTCACGTAGCGGACCAGGTTCGATCCCCGGTCGGGACAGTTTTTCTGGGTGAGTTTTTATCTGGGTTTTTCCTCACCTGTAAGACAAATGTCAGGAAAACTTTAAGGCCCAAACGGTTCCCGAAATCATATGGCCATCATCATCATCCTTATCATTATCGTCATCATCATCCTTCACCGGTGTGGAAAGCAACGGGAAGCTACCACACCTACAATTCCCTAATAAAGCTGCAAGCATAACATGAAAATGCTATGATTGCGGTGAAAGATCTGCCTTCGGGCAGAATTACTATGGATGTATGAACATTGAAATATAAGGAGCCAAAGTGGACAACCTACAAGGGATAAGAAAAAAATAAGTATCCATGATTAAAAAATTACAAAAATACTTGAGAGAAATAAAAAAAAAGTATTAACGAAAAACATGTAACGACTCGTGTGTTGTGAGCAGATACAAAACATTTGACAAACATCTGTAATAAAGCTATAAAAATCAAGAAAATATTTTTTCCGCGTATAAATGTGGATATTCTGTCAACTGAAAAATAATATATTTATGAGTCCTAAAAACTGGCTGGGATATTTGAAAAATACACTAAGAGGAAAGCCCATTTGGAAATAATTAGAATTATTTTGCGAAAATACAGTTTGCATGGAAATACAACCTGTTACAAACTACACGACAACAAGATCAACAGGAATAAAACTACTCAGTTTCGGTAAAGAACGTAATTATAAGAATTTCGACTTCTTGAAAACGGTAATGTTTGCTGACGAGAGCGAATAAAATATATTTTGATTCGATGGGAGAGTTGTTATATAAAGAATACCTTCTCATCTGAAATGAAACCTTCTCATCTTAAACCCACTCTGAAGCATGCAGATGGTGGCTGTGTCACAGCTAAAAGACCTGCAAACCTTGTTGTTTATAATTCATAAACAATCTATAACATATAAAAATGAATGTTTGTTTGTTCGTTCCTACTTTTATGCGCGGCCATACCGTTGATCCGATCGTGATGGCGTTTTTTGCAAAATGTACAGGAGATTCCCGGGATGAACATGTCTATGAGAGAGTTGTGAAATTCAACCCCTTCATCCCTAGAAATCACCCTTTGTAGTGAAAATTGTGAAATAAAGTTCTATTTTGACCGTTAAATGGCTAACGCTGCCTAAACCATAAAAAATACATAAAATTAATGTACACAGAATTTAATATCTCAAGGCACTCTACCAAAATGTCCGCGATAGCATATGTTTATCTTTTACGGATAACTCACAATAACCATTTTTGTCTTTCATTGATGCCAAGAAGATCGGGATAAGTAGATTCCCGGGAAAGCGTGCTCTACCATACCGTTTACCCATTGTGATGGGGCTTTTTGAAAAATGTCAGGAGATTCCGGGGATGAACATAGACTATAAGAGAGTTGTAATACTCAATCCCTTCACCCCTAAAAATCACCCTTTGTAGTGAAAAAGTGGAATAAAGTCCCTATTTTGATGTTTGAATGACTTACACTGCCTAAACCATAAAAATACACCAAATAAAATGTACACAGAATTGAATATCTCAAAAAAGTCTGCGACAGCATATGTTTATCTTTTACGAATAACTCACAATAACCATTTTTGCCTTTCATTGATGCCAAGAATATCGGGATAAGTAGATTCCAGGGCAAGCATAACAGCGCACGGCTGGTGGTAAAATCACGTTAACGTTTATTTAAGATTAGCAGCGCACCCAGGATATTAGCTAGTGGATAATAAGCTTATTCCCGCGGCGAAAATCCACAACCCTGAGTGTCAGACCTCATTACCCCCCTTTCCTTCCCGGTACACATGTCTTAATTGCTGAGTTTTAATATAATCTAAAATAGTATCTTCAATCTTCATTTTCGCCCTTATAACTGAGTTCCTAATTTCTCTTTTCTTGAAATTCTTGCTCCCTTCGTATAAAATTCATTTCCGTTGCCAAAATATATAATATTTATTTTGTTTTTGTTGTTAATGGCCAAAGTTCTGCTCCATAAGTAATGATTTATACATATTTATATATCAGATTAGACAAATAAAATGTGTTGCAAGATAAACGGGAAAAATAGCCTCAGATACAGTTAAAAGTTACTAACAATGTCAGCTCCATTTCTGATCGTCTACAAGTAAAATTAAATGATGAGAAACTGACAAGGTACTAATATTTTTAAAAATTATGTTATATATCACAATAAAATAAGTGTATTGGTTATATATTTGCCTCATATCATGTCATCAAAAACTCTATTCGTTCGTTGTCTCCTAATTTGATAATTGTTTGACATTTATTTTGAATGTAGGTACTCCGTGATTGGGATATTAAATTTAGGTTAGGAAATAACAGACACATAATTCTACTATAACAGAAGAAGATAAAGTTATCTTCAAATATACGAGTTTGACTTTGATTCACTCTACAGCAGATATCAAAATGATTACAGTAACTGCACTGCAGCTATGGTTTCATAATTTTGAATATTTTCTTGATACCTTAAATTAAAATTCACGGCAACTGTTCTAAAACTACATCCGTCGTTCAGGCTTATTTTCAGAATTAACGGCCGTGAATTTTTTAACTTTCAAGTGTCACGAGAACAGTAGGATTATAAAAAATAAGTGCATTACTAAAATTTCCTCTAATTCCCAGGTTTGCGAGTTATTAGAATGACATTTGTTTTTTTTCTAGTATCTTAATAGTCTTGGGAACAATTAAAAATTATAAAACCATTATATTTCTAGAATTTTATCTGATTCCGAAGCTCCCGGGCTCAAATCGGACAAGGATGAATTAATTTTAAAGGCGTAAAAATCCTGAGTACAGCTTCCTTCGGACGTGAAGAAAAGCCGTGGATCTCGTTTCGTATATTTACGACACGTATCAGAACCTCACGCCTGAAATAAGAGGGCTCTGAGCAAACTTCGCCGGCCCATTACGCGACAAGTTTTGAAGTGCGATACTACTGATAAAGGGATCGTTAAATAAAATAGTTAATCACTAGCAGTTCTACTACATTATTTTAATAAACACAACATTGCTATCGCCAGCGAAATTATGGACATATTTATTATCCATAATTTGTAAAATGATACAATATTTAAATGTATTAAAAATATATTTTTTCAAATTATTACTGATTAACCCCAGAGAAAAGTAGTTATATGCTAGAAAATCATGAGTAAATCAAATATTAATATGTTTAATATTGTCATTTATTTAGTGCCAGACACTGAAGTGACGAAAACAAAACGTTTTATTAACTACTGGCTAATACCCGGCGTGCGCTGCTACGCCTTAATAAATTAAATATTGAGGGTTACTTAATTATATGGTATAGACTGATTCAAACCAAACATGGCGGTTGCTAGAGTACATTTTTTAATTCCAAATTTCAGATAAACCCCCATTTCTAATGGTTGGATTTTACTGATTTTTTTGGAAAACACATACCTCGGTTTACTTTAATACGTTATTCCGAGTTTTGTTAAGAAACATCGAAAATTGCGATTGCTAGAGCTATTTTTAAAATTTCGTTTCAGATGAACTCCTACACCTAATGATTTTAGAACATAATAGATAACGGCTAAACACTTGCCGCATCTGAAATCTTGTAGGCCTACATAAAAATTTTCACGAAGATCGGTGAACGGTTTAGAAGTATATAAAGGACACTCTATGTATTCGATTATACAATATTATTTTAAAACAATAGAAAAACAAATGAGTAGAAATTACTTACTTCTTCTTCTTCTTCTTCGTCAGGCTCTACGACTTCCAGTGGAATGTCTTGGCCTTCTCAACCAGTTTACGCCACTTCTTCCTATCTTGTGCAGTGGATTTCAAATCAAAAATCCCCATCTCTCTCAAATCTTCATTTGCATCAAATTACATAGTAATGTACAATAATAACTTAGAGTTGTATACGTTTTTGTTTTCTTTGCGGTCCAGAATATATAAATAACTGGCAGGATCAATTATTGTTTCGCCAATTTAAGGTTAGGTTAAATATATTATCACCAAAATTTTGTTAGAATTGACACTTACTACCAGCAAGTCCCAAGCAGTAAAATTGACATTACTTCAATAACTGAAAAAAAATATGGATTTCTGTTTAAATGGACTATATAAATATAACAATATCCAGGAAGACGTAAATGAAAGAATTACAAAATACTAAGAAATGTTATTTTTCAATAAATAAAGTGTTTAAATTCAAAATATCCGACACGCGAAACAAAAATCAGAATGTATAAAACCCTACACCCGGCGTGCGCTGCTGCGCCGAAAAAAAATAAAATTAATGTGTTCTTATGTTTAATTGAATAAGAGAAAGGAAAAAAATAATTATAAATTTATATCGTAATTATTTTAGATACCCCGTGCTGATTAACTGGCGATGCCCGGGAATCTACTTATCCCTGTCTTCTTGCCATAAATGAGGTGAAAGACGAAAAGTAATATGTTTTTATCAGTTAAACAAGTAAAAGGAAAGATTTATAAAGTAATTTTTTTTATACCCCGATTAGATTACCCGGCGCTACCGCAAATCTACTTATCCCGATCTTCTTGGCATAAATGAGCTGAAAGACGAACATTAATGTGTTTTCATCTTTAGTTGAGTAAGTGGGAGGAAAAATATTTATAAATTTATATCGTAATTATTTTTAGATACCCCGTGCTGATTTATTGACGATGCCCGGGAATCTACTTATCCCTATCTTCTTGCCACAAATGAGGAGAAAGACGAAAAGAAATGCGTCTTTATGTTTAGTTGAACAAGTAAAAGGAAAAATTTATAACGTAATTATTTTTTAGACATCCCGAGTAGATTTCCTGGCGTTACCGGGAATCTACTTATGCCGTTCTTCTTAGCATAAATAAGCTGAAAGACGAAAATTAATGTGTTTTTATGTTTAGTTGAGTAAGTAATGGGAAACATTTATATCCTAATTATTTTTAGATGCCCCGTGCTGATTATCCAGCGTTGCCCGGGAATCTATTTATCCCGATCTTCTTAGCATAAAAGAGCTGAAAGACGAAAAACAAAGTGTTTTCATGTATAGTTGAATAAGTGGGAGGAAAAATGTATATCGTAATCATTTTTATATACCCCGTGCTGATTACCGGGAGTTGCCCGGGAACCTACTTATCCCGATCTTCTTGGCATAAATGAGCTGAAAGACGAAAATAAATGTGATTTATGTTAGAGTAAAATAGAAAAATTTATATCGTAATTATTTTAGATACCCCCTGCTGATTATCCGACGTTGTCCGGAAATCTACGTATCCCAATCTTCTTGACACAAATGAGCTGAGAGAAAAAAATGCGTTATTGTGAGTTATCCATAAAAGAATACCCGCCGTTCCCTACTACGCTTGTCCAAAAATCTATTTGTCCCAATCTGCCTGGCGTCCATGAAAAACAAAAATGGTTATTATGAGTTTTCCGTAAGAGATAAACAAATGTTTACGCGGACTTCTTTGTACAGCTTTTCTTTTCAGATATTCAATTCTGTGTACATTAATTTTGTATATTTGTATTGGTTTAGGCAGCGTAAGCTATTTAAGCGTCCAAAAAGCTACTTTTTTCACGTTTTTCACTACAAAGGATGATTTTTAAGGGTTTATGAGTTGAGTATCACAACTCTCTTATAGCCTATGTTCATCCCGGGAATTTCCTGAACATTTTGCAAAACGCCCCATCACAATCGAATGAACGATACGGCAGCGCATAAAATACGCACAAACAAACAAACAAACATTCATTTTTTATATTAGATTATTATCCACCAAATGTTGGAAAACAGCAATTGTGAAGAATATATTTAAAAGAGGAGACCGGAGAAATTGTGGGAATTACAGAGGGATTAGTTTAATGAATACTGGCTACAAGATATATACGAAAATAATAAATAATAGATTGAGAAACATAACAGAAGTAATAATAAATGAAAATCAAAGTGGATTTAGAAAGGGGAGGTCATGTATGTACAATGTCTTTACACTCAAACAACTCATAGAAAAGAGAAGAGAACATAACTTAGAAACTCACATAGGATTTATAGATTTGGATAAGGCCTTCGATCGAGACAAAAATTATGTGAAATATTACGAATGAAAGAATACCCGCTGTGCCTTGTGAAACAATAAAGAAATTATATGAAGACACAAATATAATTATAGATACCGTATTCAAAAAAACAGATACAATCAAAACAAATACTGGATTACGACAAGGATGTAGTTTATCACCCACTTTGTTTAATATATATATATATATATATATATATATATATATATATATATATATAGACGATATTTTAAATAAATGGAAAGTTTTAGTGAATCCAGGAATAAGAATGGATAATAAAGTGTGCATAAATAATCTTCTATTTGCTGACGATGTAATCATAATACAGAAAATGAAGACAACTTACAGAATCTATGCATGCATTAAATGAAATATGTAAATTATATGATCTAAAGATTTCTGTAAGGAAAACGAAGACCATGGCTTTTAGAGGAAGAGATCCAGTGAAATCCAAATTATTTTAGAAAATCAAAGTATAGAACAGGTGTCTAGTTTCAAATATTTGGGCTGTGATGTTGGCTACAATGTGGAAAGAGATATTGACTCCAAAATAAATAAATTTCAGACGGTGTGTGGAACAATACAGAGAACATTCAAAAATAAAATTAGAAAAGAAACAAAGATAAAAATGTATAATGTTATGGCGGTTCCCACAATATTTTATGGATGTGAAACTTGGGCTCCAATGAAAAAACAGAAGGATAGAATACAGACGGCGGAGATGAGGTTCCTAAGACAAATTAAAGGATATACAAGACCTGATAGAATAAGAAATGAGGATATAAGAGAAGAATTGAAAGTACAGACTTTATTGGATAAGGTCACGAATTACAGACAGAAATGGATTGATCATATGGATGGAATGAGTAAGGAGAGATATCCATTGTTAGCAAGAAATTATCAAGCAAGAGGAAGACGTGATGTTGGAAGACCTAGAAGACGTTGGGCTGATGTATTATGAAGTCGGAACGGGCAATTGCCTAATCCCTGGAGTGATGGTGAGGATGATGATGTTGGATTTCTAACATACTAGCCGCCTCTGATGTCCATGGACGTGTATTGTACCGTAATACATATCATTGCCCTGGGAAACGGATACCAGGCTCATGCACTTTAAAATATTAGTTTTTGCTGTTGAACAAGTTCCTTTTCCACTCTTTCATGAATACCAACATTCAAGAAATTGTATTCAAATACGTGTTTACGATTTTTTTACAGACAATAACTGAACAACTCTCTTCTCCACCGATGATTCATTCCTGTAATCCTAACAGAATATCCAAAAGTAGGATGTTTCTTCTCATTGCATATCAGAGTTATAAACGTTTGTGTTAACATTAATGTTTTATATGATAATAATATTGTCAGATATACTAGATCGAAGTTTTATAAAACATTGGCAGTTCCTGCAATACTTTATGAGAGTGAAACTTAGGTAACGACCAAAAAATTACAAAGTAGAATACAAAGCGTAAAAATGAACTTCCTTAGAAGAACAAAAGGCTGCACAAGAATGGATCGGATAAAGAATGAAGATATAAGAACAGAGTTAAATATATATCCATTGAATGATAAAATAAAAGAATATACAGAAAAATGGTTTAGCCATGGAGAAAGAATGAATTTAACAAGATGACCAAAAGCAGCATTTAACTACAAGCCAAGAAGTTCAAGGAATGTAGGAAGGCCAGTGGACAGAACAACTGTGAAGCAGAACACGCAATTTTCCTAGCCCGTGAAGAAAAGAAGAAGAAGAAGAGGAAAAAGAAGAATGTTTATATTATAAAATATTAGAGGGAAAATGCATTAATATATTTTGGTAACATTGTTATTTGTTGATAGGAAGTCGATTTATTTCATTGAACATAGTTTCAATGTAGAAACATCTTTCTCTATCCAATATTATAGCACTTTGTTTTCCTACATAAATTCCTACTTACCCAATCTCCTTCCTCCAATCCTGTGTTCATCACTGATATTCTAATCACACGTACCAGATGAAACTATCAACAGTACTATAATGTAAGAAATAGTTCAGAATTTATTTTGGGAAAATATAGATCACGAAGTTCTCTATTCTATGTAATGGGCAAAATGATAAAAGTTAATATATATATATATATATATATATATATATATATATATATATTAATATTATTATACTACATGTATAAGAAAAATGTATGTTTGCCAAATGTCAAAAATATAGTTATAACATCTATATATACAAGCGTTACTGCTATAAAGTAAATATTCTCTTTAAAAATTTGCTCAACTGTTATGTTAGCCACTAGATGTCAGTCGGAACAAATTTCCGCCCCCTCTTGTGTGAATTGAGAATACTACATGTATAAGAAAAATGTATGTTTGTGTTGGAATTCTTGGGTAGCTCAGGTCGTTAGAGCGCTAAACGTACAGAGTTTAGAGACTCGGGTTCAAGTCCCGACTCAAGCATTCATTTTTCTTTTCATATCTTATATATATATGGTATGATAAGGAAAATAAATGCCTAGACGGGATTCGAACCCGGATATCTGAGTCTGTACCTCAGCGTGATATCCATTACACCACCATGCGAATCCAATTCAAACACTTATTTTTCTTATATATGTATTATATTCTCCATTATTACTAGATGTCGCGAGAACTCAGTCTTCACTACCATCTAGTAGCTGACTATAACAAGTAAGCAAATTAAAGAGAATATTTTTACCTTATAGCAGTGATGCTCTATAAAAAAAATATTCTCTTTAATTTGCTTACTTGTTATAGTCAGCTACTAGATGGTAGTGAAGACTGAGTTCTCACGACATCTAGTAATAATGGAGAATATAATACATATATAAGAAAAAATAAGTGTTTGAATTGGATTCGCCTGGTGGTATAATGGATATCACACTGAGGTACAGACTCAGAGATCCGGGTTCGAATCCCGTCTAGGCATTTATTTTTCTTATCATACCATATTAAGCTTGCATTGCTCAATGTTAAATATTTAATTATAACATATATATACACACACAAAATTCGCTTAGAAATATCAGACTATTTTAGTTTACGGTAACGAACGGTCAGTTGAAGTTGGATTTATTTTTTCGGGATGAAAAAAAAAATTAACAAGTTTTTATACTAGTCGGCCGCGGTGGACTAGTGGTTATGCTCCTTGCCTCTGATCCCCAGGGTCGCGGGTTTCAAACCCGGCCGGAGTCAATGGATTTTTTGTCCGTCGCTGTGGCGTAGTCGGTAGAGTCCCTACCTTCCACTCCGGTGACCTGGGTTCGATTCCTGGCGAGGTAGGGTATTTTTAATCTCCACCTTGGGTCTGGGTGTGTGTCCTGTCATTGTGTCTACATGTGAGAATAACAGAAAAGCTAACAAAAAGGTAAAACAAAAAGGAAAACAGTGTAAACGAAAAGAAGGAAAAAAAAAAACAAATTGAAGACACTAAAATATGTCATCCGTAAACATCGATGTTCATAACCTACTATGGAACTTGCAAGATATAATTATATTTTACTGCGCTCTTATGATGAATTTGCATGGAGAAGATATTCATGATTTTTAAAATGGATTGATCGCCGATTCATGAGATAAATATGTTTTTTAATGTTGTGAGCCACTTTCTTATTAATTTCTTGTGATACAATATTGATACCGATATTTCAGAGATATTATGATTCAAATTTCCTGACTTTTGCAATTCAGTCGAGCAAAACAATGAAACACTTCTTCCCAGAAAATTCAATAAAACATTACTCATATCATCTAGAGCAGTATAAAATCTTATAATTATGATATACTAATCTATAGATAACGTACTAACAACACCAAGGGTTGGGATTGTTCAGGATCGTAAACATTTTCTCAACAATAACAATAATAATAATAATAATAATCAACAACAAGGATTAAGCCCAATGGCCTGTTCCGATCTCATTATAGGTCAAATTGATCCTTCCATCTCTTTAATAGTCTTCCCAACAATCTTCTCCCTTGTGGTTAATAATAATAATAATAATAATAATAATAATAATAATAATATAATATAATTTTATTATTTCGGAATTTATTCACAATAAAATTGTTTTCCGTCACCCTCAAGAAATTCGCCTCCAGTGCTTGTAGCTATTCTGTACAACGTCATAGGTAAGTCCGACTTCACCCATAATTTTTCTCACCCAAACCATCTAACCCTCTTTAGGTCCCCCTTCTTCTTTCTATCTATTCTCCATTCCAATATCTTACTAGGGATTCTATCAGATGGCATCCTCTTGAGATGACTGTACCATCTTAATAGTCTTTCTTCAATTGTTTGTAACACATTTCTTTCAACTTTCATGATTTTATTAATTTCAACGTTTCTAATTTGTTCTATTCTGGACTTGCGCGATGATCCTCTCCAGTAATGTAATATTAAGAATATTAATAATATTACTAACAATAATATAATAATAATAATAATAATAATAATAATAATAATAATAATAATATAATAATAATGATGTAAAATGATCCCACCGCAAGCCATAGGAGACCCTTGGGGTAGTAGGCGGTTAATCCCACATTTTCTAGACAGTCGGCACTATTCGTCAGCCGGGTTTACCCCACAACAAGAGTATGGTACTCATTTTCGTTAGAGGCTGAGTCGCCCGAGTACCATGATTCTACCAGAAGGTTTGGACCAATTTAAAAATCCTGACCCCATCGGGACTCGAATCCTCGTCCTTCCGGTTTGTAGCGTATTGCCTTAACCAACTACACTACGGCGTGCTCCCCAATAACAATAATAATAATAATAATAATAATAATAATAATAATAAATATACTCATTTGTAAAAAAAAAGCGGAAGTCAAACCTAAGTCCACTGCATAAAAGGCAACGTTATTACGACTATAGAAAGAGGAGAGTCATTTAATAATTTAAATGTTTTCCCTTTTATTCCAGTCATCCCAGTGGATTAATGGTTACCTTACTGGGGTAACAAGTTTATTATTATCATAAGTAATACCACGAGTGATTTCCAATTTATCTAGAGAATTTGGAAATCAAGAGTGGCATTTGTTAGGACTATTTAACGAATAAAATGAGGCTGTTTACTCACAAATCATTGTTTAACTATAATTATTTTAAAATATTTATATATTTAATGTAAACGGCGATGTTTGAAAACAAATCAGAAACGTGAGGTTATGTTCATTCACTGCTGCTTGATCGTATTATGTATTGCCAAATAAGATCGCAATATTGTAAGAGTGCACCCAAGTGGAGAAATAATGAAACGCATCAAACTATATATCATAATCAACATTACGGGTTATTCATTTATTTATTTCTTTAGTAAACAACTCAGTAAAATCAAGTAATCTTTTGATTATTTGCTATATTCAATGTATTTGTTGGAGAAAAAATGCTTTGACCTGTTCAGACCATTAAAAAGGAGGAGCTTTCTTTATCACAAAAGCACGAGCTGATAAAGAGAAATCGATAAAGAGCGAGGTGAAACACGACTGTCATTGGCTGTAAAACAACATTCATTGAAACGTGATTGGTCATTGACTAGCATTTGTGGAATGAGTTAAATAGTCAATTTAAATATATTGTGTTTTATTTGACCACTAGCTAATATACGGCGTGCGCTGTTACGCCTAAATAAATGTAAATTAATGTGATTTTATGTTTAGTTGAATAAGTGGAAGGAAAAATAATTATAAATGTATATTTTTTAGATACCCCGTGATGATTTCCCGGCGTGCCCAGGAATCTACTTATCCCGATCATCTTGACATAAATTGTCTGAAATACGAAAATTAATGTGTTTTATGTTTAGTAAAATAAGTAGTAAGAAAAATTTATATAATAATTTATATATAGATACCCCGTGCTGTTTACCCGGCGTTGTCCGGGAATCTACCCATCCCGATCTTCTTGGCATAAATCAGCTGAAAAACAAAAATTGATGTACTTCTTATGATTGGTTGAATAAGTAAAATAAAAAATAGTTATAAATGTATATCTAATTATTTTAAGATTCCCATGCTGATTACCCTGTATTGCCCGGGAATCTACTTATCCAGATCTTCTTGGCATAAATGAGCTAAAAGACAAAATTCGTTATTGTGAGTTATCCGGAAAGAATACCCGTCACGTGCTGTTATGCTTGCACATGAATCTACATACTTGTCTCGATCTTCTTGGCATCAATGAAATACAAAAATGGTTATTGTGAGTTATCCGTAAGAGATAAACATATGATGTCGCGGACTTTTTTGTAGAGCTTTTTTGAGATATTCAATTCTGTGTTCATTAATTTTGCGTATTTGTTATGGTTTTGGCAGCGTAAGCAATTTAAATGTCCAAAGAGCTACTTTTTTTCACGTTTTCCACTACTATTTAAGGGTGTAGGAGTTGGGTATCACAGCTCTCTTCTTGCCTATGTTCATCCCGGGAATCTCCTGAAGATTTTGGAATAATCCCCATCACAAACGGATCAACGGTACGGCCGAACAAACAAACAAACATTCATTTTTATATATATATATATATATATATATATATATATATGATTACGAAAGAATTCAAAACCGGGCGTAAAAGCCCCTCTTTCTTGAGAGGAATCTTATTTTAGGTTTGTAATGCTTTTATATGCCCTAAATGTACAATACGAGATCAACGCGTTTATATCCCTTCCTTTGGAGGATTATTAACTCCTCAAAGAATCCACCAAACCCGACAAGCAATGAACGCAAGTACTTCGAAACCAGAGGTATTCCTGGTAACCACTAGAACAGCGGGACTAACATAGTTAGAAGTAACATTAAGACAGTTTGGTTAAAATAACTTTGAAAGTTTATCATGTTTCAAGTCGCTAAAATTAAAGTCTCTCAGTAGTGTAATTAAAATTGTCTGCAACACGGTGCAGAGTTAGTTTTAGCTTAGCTACTGTGTTATTTGATATGCATGTATGAAATAAATCTGACATATCATCGCAGTGGTGTGGTCGGTAAAATCCGTCCCGGCGTCCCATCTTCAAGAAACAGAGCGCGATATGAGATTCTACATATCTGTTTAAGATCTGGCTTTTTACACGCTTTATATTAGCTTGATCTTTATCTATCTATCTACCTACCTATCTATCTACCTACCTACCTATCTACCTACCTACCTATCTATCCACCTACCTATCTACCTACCTATCTACCAATTTACCTATTTACCTATCTACCTACCTATCTATCTATCTATGTAACGGAATCTTTCAACGCAATTTTCACCCA
Source organism: Diploptera punctata (assembly GCA_030220185.1). Taxonomy (NCBI): domain Eukaryota; kingdom Metazoa; phylum Arthropoda; class Insecta; order Blattodea; family Blaberidae; genus Diploptera; species Diploptera punctata. The sequence continues at coordinate 388,831 of JASPKZ010008858.1, forward strand.
TTTAAAATCATTGGATCGACTTGAAACTTTGAATACTTGTAAAGGACCCGTAACAATACAATAATTTCATATTTTGTTTCTAAAATCCTGACCAGAATCATCAGAAAATTAAAAATATAAAAACTGATATAGTAGGTTGCGGACTTGTCGACTTCTTAGTCAATCGTTGTAAGAGCTCAGTTGGTAGAGCGGTGAACTTTAGTGGTATATAATTTCAGTAATCCATAGGTCGCTGGTTCAAATCCGGCTGGGAGGATTTTTTTAGAAGAGTATTACTTTTAGCTCATACTACAATAGTGTCGAATTTAAAGATATTTACATTTTTATCTTATTCTGTAAAATATTAAAACTAAAAACTAAAAAATAAATAATAGTTTTAAAAAACTAAAACAACACGCTTTAATAGAAAACCGAACTAAAAGAATGAAAAATAATTTTAATTTCCAACACGCTTGGGATACAATTAAAGTGGTCAATAAAAAATCATCTCCAACACATCTAGAATAAAACTAGAGTTATCAACAAAAAGAAAATAATTTTATCATCAAAAGCGTGGGGTGCTTTTTACGATTTTTACATTTTCTTCTTAGAGACTTTATTTTTACCAATATCTGTTTATTATCAAATATATTAATTGATATAGAGCACCCCATGCTTTTGATGGTAAAATTATTTTCTTTTTGTTGATAACTCTAGTTTTATTCTAGATGTGTTGGAGATGATTTTTTGTTGACCACTTTAATTTTATCCCAAGCGTGTTGGAAATTAAAATTATTTTTCATTTTTTTAGTTCGGTTTTCTAACAAAGCGTGTTGTTTTAGTTTTTTAAAACTATTATTTATTTTTTCAGTCGTTACTTTGGCATACTGATAACCACAGGATCCAGAGAAGCTAGCCACTTGTTTTACAGTTCATGTTCTATGTCTGAAGGCAACTCTACAGTCTCACGAGGGATGGAAGTCATATAAAAGAAAGTAAGATAAAATATACATATATATATATATATATATATATATATATATATATATATATAACTGACAAATGATTTCAGAATTGAATAATATAAAATACTCAAATGTATTTTGAAAGAGAGCATAGTAGAATGAATATTGAGTAAATATAAAAAATAAATATTGAATACAAAATATAAAAAAATAATCTATAGACTAAAATTTTAAAAGACTGCATAACAGTGAGCTACATTGTCTTTATAAGAAGCCAGATATAAGAAGAGTTAAGTCTCATAGACTGCGATTGGCAGGACATGTGGCACGAATGGGGAGTGAAAGAGGTGTATGGAAACTTCTTGTAGGAAAACCAGTGGGAAAACGCCCAGTTGGTGAACTTAGAATGAAGTGGGAGATTAGCATTAACCGTGATTTGAGGGAAGTAGATTATACAGTAGAACATTGGAAAGCATTGACTCAGGATAGGGATGTATGGTGAGCTTATGTCGCGCGGCATTGAACCTATGGATGCGATAGTGTCAGTGAGTTAGTAGACTTGGTGCATTTTTTTACTATGGATTTTATACTTATAGACTCATACACACACGCGCGCGCGCGCGCGCTCCTGAGTTTCTCCCATTAATACTCGTGTTCATTTTTTACCTTAATAGCATACGGACTAATGTATTGTATTTTCGTATGTCTATCTTTACCAAACATTTATTTAAATATTAATCTACATTTTCATTAATATCATTAAGTAAGTTACATTGTAATTTTTTTTGTACCTTGCATACTACCTACTGCAGTTGCTACTCATGTTTGGTCTGAAAAACATAATATAAATTCAGACACTAAATTATTAAAACAGTTAGAAAATACAAAAGAGCTGACTATTTGAGAAAACATTTATATTCAGAAGAACAAAAACAGAGTTATGAATTTTTAAATACCGACGGAGCGTGGCCTTGTTTGGAGATTCTTTGGCCAACCACAGGATGGAGATGACATCGACATACAGGTTGTGCAACATAAATAAAACCAGTCTGGACAAGCTGACGATAAAACAGAATTGTTTTGAAACATGTTCAAGAACAAATCAACATTAATATTGAGGAAAGATGATCAGACTAAAAATAATATAATGTTTCTATTTAAAATTTGCGTTGGTTTCTCTATAGGTCTTTTGAAGCATGCTTCATCTTCTGGAGTTTTTGTAGTAGTATTGAATTATCTGTATATGTCTAGTAGAGGGTTTTGCTCATTAGACATATTTTCGTTGAGAATATTTGTATTCTTGGCCTCCTTAATGAGCAAAACCCTCTACTAGACATATAGAGAAAATTCAATATTCCGTACAACAACTCCAGAAGATGAAGCATGCTTCGAAAGGCCTAGAATGAAATCAATGAAAATTTTAAAGAGAAGCATTACAGTTGAGGAATACGGTAGTATACATGGTACAAAAAAAATATAATCTAACATTGTTATAACCTCATTGGTATAAAAAACAATTATTAACTTTAAAAGTATAGACATTATTAAGCATTCAACACTTTATCATGTGAGATTCAAAATCTGTCTCCAGAATAAAATTTTAGAGAGATCTAATAAATTTAAATATCTTGGATATTATCTCTCTATCTGGGATGAAAAGGATATCCCTGAAAAAATTACTAGTTATAATAAAAGTTTGGGAATTATTAATCAAGTTATGAAACCATCCCTTGTACAAAAAAAACACCAGGTTACGTTTATATAACACTTTGGCTAGACCAGTGTTGACCTGTGGTAGTGAAGCATGGACACTAAAACGACAACATGAAAGCAGAATAACGGCTTGTGAAATGAGATTCATGTGCAGAACAGCGGGTTACACCAGATGGGATCGGAAAAGGAACACCGATATCTTAAAAGAATTGAAGACTACGCCAATTTTGGAATATATTAAACAGTACCAACTAAATTGGAAACACCATCTTGAAAGAATGAGTTCAAATCGGATCCCCAAAGCTGTTTATAATTATATACCAAGAGGACGAAGATCACTGGGCCGTCCTATGAAACGCTGGAGGGAAAATTGTCCATAGGATCGTAACAATCCTTGGCCTAATACTTGGAAGGACGAAGAAGAAGAAGATTCGAAATTCGTATAGGAAACCAGATACAATAAGAAGAGTTAAGACAGAGTGCGATAGGCAGGACATGTGGCACGAATGGGGAATGAAAGGGGGAGATGGAAACTCGTGAGAAAACTAAAGGAAAAACTCCCTGTAGGTATGCCAAAAATGAGATGGGAGAATAACATTAAACATAATTGAGGGAAGTAGACTATACAATGATTGGAGAATAGTAGCTCGGGATAGGCATGAATGAAGGGCTTATGTCCGCGCCGTCATGAATGTACTTGTTCTATATAGCCAATGAGTTAGTTTGTTATAAAATGTTATTTAAATTCATAATACGTACACTAGAGACCGACACTGATTGCTTTTTTTATTAATCGTATTGCATTTGTGCAACACCCTCGATTGTTTTCGTTTTATAGCAAGGCCTACACTTGTTTTTAATTGTATGAGTTTTAAATTAAACTCCGCCATGGCCGGTCCCAAGCCCGGGTGTGAAAGGAGGAGGGGGAGGAGCAACAACCTCGTTAAAAAACCAGGGTTCAGTTGGCTCAGACTGATAGTACTCTGTAAGGGCCCCTAGCCAGGGTTACGGTGAAGACCTCAACGGCAGAGTCGGCGCAGAAGGAGTACTTCAACACGGCGGATCTGACGGAAGAGGCAACCCTATCTCTAAGGGAAGTAGAGAAACGCTGCCTTGCGTTGAAGAGGGATCTTCAAAGGCTATGGGAGGAAAACCCAGATAGAAATTGTCCTGGTCCTCCAGGTTAGGGGTTTATGCTGTGGGCCAGCTCCCCACACATTAAAAAAACACGAAATGCTAAAAGACCAAATCAGTTAAAGCTGGACAGAAAAAAGTACGAAAGACAAAAGCAACGAAAACGGATATTGAATATAGGCAAATGGAATGTACGAGGAATAAGGAACAAAGTTACTGAAGTAGCAGGAGAATTACTTCAGAACAATGTAGATATTACAGCAGTGACTAAAACAAAAAACAAAGAATCAGGAAATTAATATTTTGGAAATTACATACATTTTTTGTCAGGTGTAAATGAATCCAAATTATGGATTATTTATGCAGAAGTGCCAGAAAGTCAAAATTAGAACATGCCACAAATAAGGAAATTAGAAACATAATGGAAGCAGAAGAAAGCTTAATTGAAAGAATTGAGGAAAAGGAATTAAAGTGGTTTGGACGTGTTTTAAGGATGGAAGATGAGCGATGGCCAAAGCAACTATATCAATGGCATCTGATCAGAAAGAAGAAAAGATGGAGACCAAAGTTAACATGGAAGGAAAACATGAAGACAGTAATGCAAGCAAGAGGGCTAAGCATTGAAGATGTCCAAGATCGTAGGCTTTGGAGGTTTGGCACGGATAGACAGCAGCAGCTGTAAAAACCCGAAGATAGATTTTTTTAATTATTTGATATTTTATACACTGTGTTTCAAAAGTTAGGGATATTGAAAAATAAAGAAAAGTAATAGGATTACCTTTGTGATTTTTTGGTTATATTAACATTTGCATACAAATATAATAAATCTAACGTTATTTTTAAACAATGCAAATGTAATAAACATGTATTTTAATCCCACACTGGAAAAATAGCATGAAACTGTTAGGAACTAAAGGAACAAATAATAGGAGCAACTTTACATAAATCATATATTTCTACAAGGAATAAATTACACGATAAAATTTACGAAATGTTAATGCAGATAACGCTCACGAGAGCGTCAGGCAAGGTGACTCTTTAAGTCTATTCTTATTTATTATTATAATGGATAAAATTATTGAAACATACCACCACGCTTGGGTTATAAAATAGGTAACACTAGATTTCACTTAATATGTTACGCAGATGATGTTCTCCTTTCAGAATTTGAAGATAAATTAACAAAGAATTTTACATCAATTTAATGTAAATGCCAGAAAATACAATATGGAAATTAACACGAATAAGACAAAATGCTTAACAATATCAAAATAACCAGTAGGATTCAAATTGAAAATGCAAAGAAAAATTATAAAACAAGTGTCAGAATTTAATTATTTAGGTGTGTATTAATAACAATCACTAAACATTTAATAAAGAAGTAAATAAACAAGCTGATAAATCAGCACAAATATCAGGATATATGAAATACTTAATTTGAAGCAACAAACATATGTCAATAGAAAGCAAAACCCGCATATACAAAACGATAGTTCGACCAGTTATCGTATATGGTGCAGAAACTAGGGCTGATACAACAAAAACTAAAAAAAATAATAAGAACATGTGAAATGAAAATCTTAAGAACTATTCTGGGGAGAACATTATTTGATAAAATATACAACACAGAAATTAGGGACAAATGTCATATTCAAGACATCCATCCGTAGTAATTCTGCCCGAGGGCAGATCTTTCACTGCAATCATAGCATTTTCATGCTATGCTTTGCAGCTTTACTAGGGAATTATATGTGTGGTAACTTCCCGTGTGAGGGATGATGATAATAATGATAAGGATGATGATGATGATGGCCGGATGATTTTCGGGGACCGTTGGGCCCTAAGCTTCCTGACATTTTTCTTATAGGCGAGGATAAATCCCTAAAAAATCCTCACCCAGGAAGCTTGTCCCGACCGGGGATCGAACCTGGGCCCACTGCGTGACAAGGCAGCACGCTACCTCGAGATCACAGCGGTAGACATTCAAGACATAACCAAATTTATTATATATAGACGAAAATATTGGGTCATATAGAAAGAATGGAAGAAAACCAACTTGCAGAAAGAGCTAAAGAAGGTGGACCAATGGACGGGAGGAGAACAAGAAAAAGACCAACTAAGAGATGGGTAGACAGTGAATGCACATCCAATACGTCTTCCTCCGAGGAGTGATTTTGGAAATAAACTGGATGAAAATCCTACAAATTATGATTAACAAGAAAAAAGAAGAGAAGTAATGCATATTTTCAGAATAGGACGAATTAATATAGTCCTAATGATATTTTTCATTCTTCACTATATATTTCTTTCAATAGATACAAAGCAATTACCTATATGTGTTATTGGCAGTATTTCATCTGATCATGCAAGATACATTATTTAACAAAATACCAAAGAAACTCTTTACATATTCAATGAATGTATAAAAAAAGAGCAAAATGAGGAGCTCTCATTTCAAATTGGCTTCTTGTACGTATTTTGTGGGGTGTTTGATTTTTACATCACATAGTGTGTATATTTGCCACCTCATCCCCAGGCATCTTGCTACGAGCGTGGCGCTACTGCTCGCTGCGCTGGAAATGATTTGTGTGCAGAATAAAAATAACGTGTATATATTGCTGAAGAGGCTTACCTCAGCTTGATAAACTGCTGACTCGCTTATTATACAATATTCACAGATCATTGACGGTTCAATTCAACTCCAGATTTTATAAAATAAAAGAAATAGACATTTTATAGCTTTCCATGAGATGCTAATTAACTAACTCACTAGCACTATTGAACCCGAAGATTCATGGCCGTAGACATAAGCTCTCCGTACATCCCTATCCTGAGCTAATGTGTTCCAATCATACCATGTATAATCTACTTCCCTCAAATCTTGATTAATGTTAATTTCCCACCTCGATTTTGGTCTACCAACTGGGCGTTTTCCCTATGGTTTTCCTACAATAAGCTTCCATGTATGTCTTTCATTCCCCACGCCACATGTCCTGCCCACCGCAACCTACGAGACTCAACTATTCTTATTATATATGGCTTCCTATAAAGATCATGTAGTTCACTGGTATGTAAGTCTTCTCCATTCACCTGTCTGTTCATCTCTCTTTGGTCCAAAAATTTTCCTAAGAACTTTATTCTCAAATAATGGTAATCTCCTTTCCTCCCTTAACGCAAGAGTCCATGTTTCGCGTCCATATAACTGGTAGAATAACAGTTTTATATATTTTCAGTTTAACATTTTTTGAAAGAGATGGGACTATAACAGTCTCTGTAATGCATAATATCATTCATTTCCAGAATTGAGCCTATGTTTAATTTCTTTGTGCATCTCATTTCTATTTGTGATTATTGTTCCTAGGTATTTCAATTCAGCCACTTTTTTTAAAAATTTCCCTCATTTGTCATTAGCTGTCCATTTGCATTATATAATGTATATCTATGCTGGAGTTCGGAATTCCTAAAAAGTTAGTTAGACTTATACGAATGTGTCTAAATGGCTCAAAGAGTAGGGTGCGTGTAGGCAAACAGTTTTCAGACACTTTTGAAATCCAGAATGGGTTGAAGCAAGGAGATGCACTATCTCCTCTACTATTTAATTTTGTACTAGAGCATGCCATTAAATCTTTAGACAATGAGGAAGGCTTACAACTGAATGGTATTAATAAGCTGTTAGTTTATGCTGATGATGTAGTACTACTGGCCGATAGCGAGGAGATACTAAAGGCCAACACGCACACACTATTGAGTAACACTAAGAAATTAGGACTGGAAATAAATATCAGTAAAACTAAATATATGGTCACACGTAGAAATTCAGTATATAATGGAAATGGACAGCTAATGACAAATGAAGGAAATTTTGAGAAAGTGGCTGAATTCAAATACCTAGGAACAATAATCACAAATAGGAATGAGATGCAAAAAGAAATTAAACATAGGCTCAATTCTGGAAATGCATGCTATTATGCATTGCAGAGACTTTTGATGTCCCAACTCCTTTCAAAAAACGTTAAGCTGAAAATATATAAAACTATTATTCTACCAGTTATATTATATGGATGCGAAACCTGGACTCTTACTTTAAGGGAGGAAAGGAGATTACGAGTATTTGAGAATAAAGTTCTTAGGAAAATTTTTGGACCAAAGAGAGATGAACAGACAGGTGAATGGAGAAGACTACATAACAATGAACTACATGGTCTTTATAAGAAGCCAGATATAATGGGAACAGTTAAGTCTCGTAGACTGCGATGGGCAGGACATGTTGCACGTATGGGGAATGAAAGACGTGCATGGAAGCTTCTTGTAGGAAAGCCAGAGGGAAAACGTCCAATTGGTAGACCAAGAATGAGGTGGGAGAACAACATTAACTATGATTTGAGGGAAGTAGATTATACAGGGAATGATTGGAAAGCATTAGCTCAGGATAGGGATGTATGGAGAGCTTATGTCCGTGCGGCCATGAACCTTCGGGTTCGATAGTGCCAGTGAGTTAGTTAGTTAGTTAATATCTATGTGTAACCATATATTTAATTTTATTAATACTTACTTCCAGTCCCAGTTTCTTATTGTTACTCAATAGAGTGTGCATATTGGCCTTAGTATCTCCTTCGCTATCGTCTAGTAGTACTATATCATCAGCATGAACTAATAGATACGCACTGACTTAAATCAGCAAAGACTTGTGTTGCGGGTTGATTTATTGGCGATTTACACTCGTTTTCAACTGTTACGGGTTCAAGCCTAGTGCCGATCAACTGATTTTTTTCACTACATCCTCTCAACCATCAAAACAGATGTTTGGTTATAACTTAATAACAAGGACCCATAGCTTAAAGCAGGGTTTTATATTCCCGAAATAATGAAATTAAAGTTAATAAATATTTTTTTTAGTTTTAATAATATTATTATAAATAAATTTAACTATAAATACAAAATTAAATATCTCATTGTTAGTTGTTGTCAGATAAAAAAAATCTTAATAATATGCCTTATATTTTTTATTCAATGCTACAGATTGACCATTTCGACATTTCTGGTGCCCTCTCCTGGCATTGGCGTAATTGTAACCCACTTCTGAAGTTCGGGCGCCTAGAAGACGGAGTTACGTTATCCCGATGATATGATGGATGTTAAATGACAATGAAGCGCCAGGAGAGTTCTTAAACTTGACATAACCTAAATTCCAGACCATGGGCAACCACGCGAATTCCCTTTAAGAAAAAACTCTATGATTTGACCGGGAATCGTACCCGGGACCTCATGAACAGTAATCAGACCACATTGCATTTTCATGCTATGCTTTGCAATATTACTAGGAAATTATAGGTGTGGTAGCTTCCCGTTGCTTTCTACACCGGTGAAGGATGATGATGATGATGATGATGATGATGATGATAAGTTTGATAATGGCCGGATGATTTTCGGACCGTTGGGCCCTAAATGTCCTGACATTTGCCTTATAGGTGAGGAAATACCCCGAAGAAAACCTTACCCAGAAGCTTGTCCCAACCGGGAATTGAACCCAGGTCCGCTGCGTGACAAGCCAGCATGCTATCTCGAGACCACAGCGGTGGACAATTTCTTATTAATTTCGTGAAAAGTTGAGAAAAATACTTAAAAGAACAAATACATTTAATTTCCCTTATATTTACAATTGAGCAAAATCTCGAAAAATCAAACCGACCTGGAAACGAAATCGGACCATCTGTATTAAAGGTAATTATAACAGTTGTTATTATTCTCCCAGTTGTATTACCGTATATGGATGTGAAACATGGATCCTTACTTTAAGAGAGGAAAGAAGATTACGAGTATTTGAGAATAAAATTCTTAGGAAAATGTTTGGACCAAAGAGACATGAACAGACAGGTGAATGGAGAAGATCATGTAACAGTGAGCTCTTCATCTTTATACGAAACCAGATATAAAAAGAACAGTTAAGTCTCGTATACTACGATGGGCAAGAATGGGAAATGAAAGATGTGCATGTAAGCTTCTTGTAGGAAAACCAGAGGGGAAAATGTCCAGTTGGTAAACCAAGAATGAGGTAGAAGAATAACATTAACTTTGCTTTAAGGGAATTATATTATACAGGGGATGATTGGAAAACATTAGCTCAGGACAGGGATGTATGGAGAGCTTTTATGTCCGCGCGGTCATGAACCTATGGGTTCGATAGAACCAGTGAGTTAGTTATCATTGACATAATTTATTTTTAAAAGTGAGAACGCGAATATAGAAAAGTTTAAGTGGAACAGAACTAGCTGCTCTATTGAAGGTGAACAAGAGTTTATAGGATTTTACAGGCAATGAGAAGATGAAGAAGAATAAGAAGTTGAAGGAGTAGGAGGAAACAAATTATTAGAATATCATGGAGGATATCAGGAAGAACAGAAAATGTGAGAAATCTTGAAAAAAATATATATCGGTAATCATGAAAAACTGTTAACTCATTATTAGTTTTTTGCTTTGTTAAGAAAAGTTTGTATTTCGTGAGTCGTAGCTTCATTGCAAGTCGTTACTAATCATCTCCTTCAATTATTTCTCAGATGTCTTTCACGTGCAAATTATGATTAACGAGCTTATGGGTAAAGTTAATTTAAGTTAAGGCACCACGCCTTAAACCGGGACCTGATCTTCTGATTTGTGCCTCCTTACCTTCAATTTCCTACATACCATGTAAACGTCGTAGCAAATAACCCGACTACAGAACAAGACAGCGAACTTATATTTGGAAAGCCTAGAACAGAACAAACTATAAATTTCGGCAATATGTATTACTTAGACTATTTAACTCATGCCCCAAATGGGAGTCAATGACCAATCACGTTTCAATGATTTCTGTTTTATAACCAATCGAGTCGTGTTTCACCAAATATTTATCAGTGTTATAATTACCATATTAAAGAAAGCTCCTCCTTACAATATTGCGTTCCTTTGGCAATAAATAGTATGATCTGGTTGCAGTGATAAACAAAAGAAGCAGTAGAAGCGTACCTATCGTTTCTCATTTGTTTTCAAACATCGCCGTTTACATTAAATATATAAATATTTTAAAATAACTATAGTTAAATAATGATTTGTGAGTAAACAGCTTAATTTTATTCGTTAAGTAGTCCTAACAAATGCCACTCCTGATTTCCAAATTCTCTAGATAAATTGGAAATCACTCGTGGCATTACTTATGATAGTATAAAATGCAGATTTTAGATTAAACTTATTAATCTTATAATAAATATAAGCTATCACGCCTATAATCCCTAGTAAAGCTGCAAAGCATAGCATGAAAATGCTATGATTGCAGTGAAAGACCTTCCCTCGGGCGGAATTACTATGGATGGGAGAATAAATATAGACACATCAAAGACCGAAGTTATTTCAATAAATATAGGAGTAAGACTAAGGTGTAGTTTTAATTTGACATCATCCAAAATTAGAAAAGAAATATTAAAAGGGGACCTACACCTTTATCCATTAAAAATATGGCATACTTCAATTTTTTTCTCAGAAACAATGCTGGCTACAGAAATGAAATTTTGTATGTGATATCTATATTACAATGTGAGAATATTTGTGTACTTAAGTACAATCTAACTTCAGTCATTATGGTTAATTAAATATTCAAAATGTCAGCAGAAAATTTAGCATTGTCTTGCCTTTTCCCTGATACTTTTCCTACATTACAATATATTTTTAATGCTTCTTGTTTTATTATACTCAATGTTGTAGCTATAAAATATACTACAATTGTTTAATTATAGAGAGTGTAAATATGTTAATCTTCATTTTAAATTGACGCATATAAATTTTTGTTAAAATTTTTTTTTAAATAAAATATAAATAGATACATTACTAATTGTAGTATATTTTTGATCTCTGTAAAATACATAAACATGCAAAATTTCATTTCAATATCTTGAAAATTTTGGGAGTTATCAGGGAAAGCGTACGGAAAACAAGCGACAAACTTACCGAAGATGTAGGTTTCTTCTAAAATTAAAAGTAGTTTGATAGTTCTATGAATAGCTTTCACTAATTTAAAGATGAAGTTTCAATCTATATGAAATAAAGTAAATTGAAAAATGAATTTGTTTTACCCTCAAAGGTGCAGGTCCCCCCTTAATGTAAGTATAGGAATGGACCGTTTTAAAATATTAAACGTTTTAATGTATGCTGATAATGTGTTTATCTTTCAAGAAAATAAAAATAATTTGCAATACCCTTTACATAAATTAAATCGGTTATATCTAGAATATAATTTTTAAATATCAAAGGAAAAAAAAATATATATATTAAAATGACACTGTATCCCATGTGTAAAAAAAATATTATTCCTTATTTGTTATATATATATATATATATATATATATATATATGTGTGTGTGTGTGTGTGAGTGTGTGTGTGTGTGTGTGTGTGTGTGTGTGTAGTGTGTGTGTGTATCCCATGTGTAAAAAAATATTATCCCTTCTTTTGTTATATGTGTGTGTAAAAAATATATTTTTTACACATGGGATACAGTGTCATCTTAATTTAATAATAATAATAGCTTTATTTTACCTGGCAGAGTTAAGGCCTTAAGGCCTTGTCTACCACTCAACCAGGATGGTAAGGATGATGGCCATATGATTTCGGGGACCGTTTGGGCCTTAAAACAGTCCGCGTTTTATTATTGAGTATCAGCAGAGATGATATTATCTTTTTGATATCATTTAAAGAGCAGTAAAGCTTTTAAAACAAAGTAAAAATAAAAAATATATAAATATATACATGAACCTCAAGGTTATACTCATGAAATTCACAGAGATTATTTGAATTAAACTGAAGAAATTTACTAGGTCATAGAGAAAAAGCAAAACTTCATTAAAATTCAAAAACATCTAATTTCATCCCATTCTACTATTTAATTTTAATACTGCGTTCTGAACACCACATGTAATCACCTTTAAGAACTGTTTAACAAATGAGGGAAATTTTGAAGAAGTGGCTGAATTCAAATACCTAGGAACAATAATCACAAATAGGAATGAGATGCACAAATAAATTAAACATAGGCTCAATTCTGGAAACTTGTGCTATTATGCATTGCAGAGACTCTTGATGTCCCACCTCAATTCAAAAAAGTTAAACTGAAAATATATAAAAGTGTTCTTCTCCCAGTTATATTGTGTGGATGCGAAACGTTGACTCTTACATGAAGGGAGGAAAGTACATTACGAGAATTTGGGAATTAGGAAAAAATTATGATCAAAGAGAGGTAGACCGGTAAATTGAAAAGACCTACATAACAGTGAGTTACATGGTCTTTATGGGAAACCAGATATAAAAAGAACAGTTAAGTCTCATAGTCTGAGATGGGTAGGACATGTGGCACGAATGAGAAATGAAAGGGTGCATGGAAGCATCTTGTAGGAAAAACAGATGAAAAACGCTGAGTTGGTAGACCAATAATAAGGTGGGAGAATATTACACCGTGTTCCAAAATGATGGACGGGGTTTTAAGTAGTTGGTATAGCTTTACAAACGAAATTGGATGCGTGATTATTTGCTATAATGAAAGAAAAACTGTGACAGTTTCATATCCTGTATGCAGTAATTAATTTCTTGTCATTATTACGTCATCAGCGTTAAATTTGTGAAAATGGCGATTCTTGAACAGAAGTCATTCTGTGTGTTGAAATTTCGGAGATCGGGTTCCATTGTTGCAGTGCAGCGAGCTTTCTGACCGCAATTTGGAATTTATCTTCCGGCAGATAAAATTATCCGTCGATGGTATAAATAGTTAGAAACAACTAGATGCATCTGTAAAAGGAAAAGTCCTGGACGTCCACGAACACCAAATGACGCGTCGGTCCGGATGACATGATTAATTCCCATAAATTCCACAGTCTCCCGATCTTACACCTCGTGATTTCTTCCTGTGGGGGTATGTGAAAGACCATGTGTACGTACCACCACTTTCCAGACTTGAGAAGAGGGATTGCTGTTGCTGTTGAATCCATTACTCCAAATATGCTGACCAAGGTTTGGGAGGAATTCTACGTGTGTGCCCTGCGACGAAAGGTGCTCACATAGAACACTTATAAAAGTATGTTATGAAAACTCGAAGAATTTTTCTTGAATCCCAAAACCTTTTCTTCTTATATATATATATATATATATATATATCCATCCATCCATAGTAATTCTGCCCGAGGGCAGGTCTTCCACTGCAAGCTTTGCAGCTTTACTACGGAATTGTAGGTGTGGTAGCTTCCCGTTGCTTTCCACACCGGTGATTGATCATGATGATAATAAGGATGATGATGATGGCCATATGATTTCGGGGACTGTTTGGGCCTTAAAGTTCTCCTGATATTTGTCTTACAGGTGAGGAAAAACCCCGATAAAAACCTCACCCAGAAAAACTGCCCCGACCGGGGATCGAACCTGGGCCCGCTGCGTGATAAGGCAGCACGCTACCTCGAGACCACAGCAGTGGACAAATATATATATATATATATATATATATATATATATATATATATATATATATATCATGTAAGGGAAATTAAATGACTTTGAAACCCCGTCCATCATTTTGTAACACTTTGTATTAATAATGATTTGAAGGAAGTATATTATACAGAGGATGGTTGGAAAACATTAGCTCAAGATAGGGATTATGGAAAGCATATGTCCGTGCGACCAGGAACCTACGGGTTCGATAGAGACAATGAGTTAGTTAGGTAGTTAGACACTTAGTTGTCCAGTTTTTTTTACTTATTTTAGATCTTCATTAAATGTTTGAATCGAACACACAGATAAATACGTATAACATAGAAAATTGTTTAAGTAGGTAATTAATTAAACATTTATTAATAATTCCACATCTGATGTGAATTATAAATAATCATTTATGTTCTGTTAAATAAAAACGTTTTATTACTTTTGAATGCTGAGCTCTATGTGCTTCAATCATTTTAATTTATTTCCACGGGATAAAGCATTCTACATACAGTGTAGACTTTAATCCAACAAAATTTTTAACGGTTCAATATTGAATTCCTGGAAAGTTTGGAGGCATATAAATATTATATTCGATAGAGAATTTCATTCTCTATTGCTGGAATGAATTAAAATATTTATGAAATGCTCCATATAGAGATAATTTCTGCATAATTCTAACAATGTCTTGATGAGGATCAAATATATGTATATGTCTACCCAATAACATATTTTCAAATATTGCAGATAAATTCAATTTCTTCTATAGAGGGTTATTATGTACCAAAGGTCTTGGGAATTAACATAATATGTATTCTCACAATAGCAAGTTCAAAAATTCAATTCTCCTAATTCCATAATGGTTCCGCGTTTTTATCTCATTTGATTAATATTTGCGGATGTGTTGGAGACCATTTGAATAAAAACAGAAAACAAAAATTGAGCCAGGTCTAAAATTTTAATAACCGGAGGCATTTCATTATTTAAAATTTAATTGAGCCTGGAGAATCCATGTAATGTAAAAGTTGCTACAACACAACAGCATTTGCCCCGGGTGGTGTTTAAAATGACGGAATCCCATGCCTATCTCAATCAGTTACCATAGTAATATTGCTTATTACACGCTTTATATTAGCTTGACCTGTACCTATCTATCTATCTATCTATCTATGTAATGACATTTTTCAACGCGATTTTCACCCACTTAAAATCATTGGATCGACTTGAAACTTTGTATACTTGTAGAGGACCCGTGACAATACAATAATTTCATATTTATTTTCTAAAATCCTGGCCATAATCATTAGAAAATCAAAAAAAGTGTTTTTGTATCAATGTAACGAAATCTTTCAACGCGATTTTCATCCACTTAGAAACATTGGATCGACTTGAAACTTTGTATACTTGTAGAGGACCCGTGACAATACAATAATTTCATATTTATTTTCTAAAATCCTGCACATAAATCATCAGAAAATCAAAATAAGTGTTTTTGTATCAATGTAACGGAATCTTTCAACGCGATTTTCACCCACTTAGAAACATTGGATCGACTTGAAACTTTGTATACGTGTAGAGGACCCGTGACAATACAATAATTTCATATTTTGTTTCTAAAATCCTGGCCAGAATCATCTGAAAATCAAAAAACTGAAAACTGGTATAATAGGTTGCGGACTTGTCGAATTTTTAGTCAATCGTTCTAAGAGCTCAGTTGGTAGAGCAGTGAACTCTTAATGGTATATAATTTCAGTAATCGATACGTCGCTGGTTCGAATCCGGCTGGGAGGGTTTTTTTATAGAAGATTAATACTTTTAGCTCATACTACAATAGTATCGAATTTTAAGATATTTACATTTTTATCTTATTCTGTAAAATATTAAAACTAAAAAATAAAAAATAAATAATAGTTTTAAAAAACTAAAAGAACATGCTTTAATAGAAAACTAAAAAATGAAAAATAATTTTAATTTCCAATACGCTTGGGATAAAATAAAGTGGTCAACAAAAAATTCATCTTCAACACATGTAGAATAAAATTAGAGTTATCAACAAAAAGAAAATAATTTTACCATCAAAAGCGTGGGGTGCTTTTTATGATTTTTACATTTTCTTCTTAGAGAGCTTACTTTTACCAATATCTGTTTATTATCAAATATATTAATTGATATAGAGCACCCCACGATTTTGATGGTAAAATTATTTTCTTTTTGTTGATAACTCTAATTTTATTCTACATGTGTTGGAGATGATTTTTTTGTTACCACTTTATTTTATCCCAAGCGTATTGGAAATTAAAATTATTTTTCATTTTTTTAGTTTTCTAATAAAGCGTTCTTTTAGTTTTTTAAACTATTATTTATTCAATCTACTAGCGCCAGTCATATATAGTCCACGGACGAAGTGAATGAAAGCAGTAGGTATTTCATACTCAGCACATTATATCATTGGATTGTACTATAACTTACCTTCATTTAGACACTTAGCGGGCGTGTTAGTTCCGAGTCTGACGGACAATCCACACTTCTCTACGAATATGACAAAACTGTCCATCGCATATTCCAATCCAAGAAACTTCCTTAATGTGTCTACGTGTCAACGGAAGTATATTTTTTATTATTTCCTCATGGCGTTTTGTAGCAGTAAAAACTATTTTTTTATAAAAGTCCCCAATTAATCCCGAATCAACCTCCTATCAAAATATCACAGTGAAATTTAAGTTTCTTAGCCCGAGGTATCTTTCTGTACAAAGAATTTCACCAGCCTCAACGCCTTCCTTTCTTTTTTTGAATATACTGTGTTCTGAAACACCACAATAATTAGCAAACAGCTTTATTTATTTATTTTTGAGTTGTTAAATACTTCCGTTCTCCTGACCTAATTCCTCATCACACCTTTTTTTAAATTTCATTCTTTCTCGTTTTTTGTTTTTCGTTTACACTGCTCTTCTTTTTTGTTTTACCTTTATTAACCTTTTTTATCTTATTCACATATACAAACACAAGACAGGACACACACCCAGACCCAAGGTGGAGATTTAAATTACCCTACCCCGCCGGGAATCGAACACGGGTCGCCGGAGTGGAAGGTAGGGACTCTACCGACTACGCCACGGCGACGGACAAAATTTTTTGAAACTAACTCACTGACACTATCGAACCCATATGTCCATGGCTGCGCGGACATAAACTATCCTGAGCTTGTGTTTTCCATTTCCCCTGTATAATCTATTTCCCTCAAATAATGCTTAATACTATTCTCTCGCCTCAATCTTGGCCTACTAACTGGAAGCTTTCCCTCTGGTTTTCCTACAAGGGAGTTTCCATGCTCTTCTTTCATTCCCCATTCGTATCACATGCCACATGTCCTGCCCATCGAAGTCTAAGTAACTTAACATTTATTATTATAACTGGATTCCCATGAATCTCATGTAGCTCACTATGTGGTTTTCCTCATTCGCATGTCCTCTCTTTGGTCAAAAAAAAAAATCCAAAGAACTTTTTATCAATTCTCAAGTCAATTTCCGCATCCATATAATATAACTTCGAGAATAATAGTTTTATATATTTTTCAGTCTAATTTTTTTTAGAAAAGTTGGGACAATGAGTCCCAGTAAAGCATAATGGTATACATTTCCATATTTTGAACCTGTGTTTAATTTATTTGTGCATCTCATTTGTAATTATTGTTCCCAGGTATTTGAAATTAACCACTTCAAAATTTTAATCATCACCCTTACCTCACAGTCAACTACGAAACATTAAAATATAAAGTAACTAAATTGAGTAAGAAGAGCAAATTTAATTACCCTAAAATAAAATAAAAAATATATAACAAAATTATTGAATACACTTGAAATAAACTACAGATGTGAGTGGCATCATGAATGTTCCTATATTCTCAGGTAGTATGTCATTGTATCTCTTGCAATTCCCTGTGCCCCCCTTCGTCCCGTATTTTCATGCTCTTGGTATGTGGACTATAGGTAGCAGCAGTTACGCTGCACATAGTTTGTCTAGTACGAGCCGCAAATTACATAAATAACAGAGTATAATACATTATAACGGAATATAATAATTAAGTCGATGAGTCTATTTTTATTCGGGGATACAGGTCTATAGCCTAACTCTCTGAAGTAGAAGAAAAAGAAAAACAAGATGAAGATTCTTTAATAACGTCGTTTTAAGAACACGCTTTAAGGAATTTAGAAATCGTAAACAAATTGGCTATTTTTACAAGAAGAGTAGATAAAATTTGTAAATGTCAAAGTTATTGTAAACTTCACGCAGTATTCCAAACTTTTCTCGTCTACAAACTGTCAAGTAGAAACCCTAACTGACCAACTGTAGAACACCTATTTAACTTTCCGAAGTTGTAAACTTCTCGTGTGGCAGGTAGAATCGATAATCGATAGATCGATACAGAGTGCGAGTGTGCTTCATGAGATTTTGGAGCCTTAAAAAGGAGCTGAAAGAAAATGAAGGCAAGTCGTCGGCGGTAATAGAGGGCGTCTTCCTTGTCCTCCCTTGGGGCGCCTTGCACCTCCATCTGAAGGGTGGCTTCCCAGCTCGATTCATCTCGACGCCGGTTGCTTCATTCTCCGCACGAAAATTGAATATTATCTTTTTAGGTTACATTTCCTCATAAGTGAAGTTAGGAGCTAGAATATAGCAAAGCTGCTGTCTTCAGTTATGGAATAGACTAGACTTGTCTTGAAAGGAATTCCGCACACACTCATGCTAAATTTTTTTTTCTCTCTTTTCTGTTTCTCTTTCTCTTTCTTTCCATCTAGCTTTCTGTATTTTTGCTTGTCTCTATTTCTCTTTCTCTACTCTTCCTTCTCACCGGGGATTTTGACATCAATGTAAAACATAATTAATTAATTCATTCTGAAAATTTTCCTCGTCATTAAGGATTTTCTCCAACCAATCTTAGTAATTAACATGAATTAAAATATATATATATATATATATATATATATATATATATATATATATATATATATACATGACTACGGACTTATAGACTATCAGTTTGCAACAAACATTCACAAATTTCCCTTAATTAAAGTTCTCCATCATTCTCTGTCCTCTGTGTCGTCATCTGTTACACCAAATTTCCTCATTGAATTTTGAATGTTGATCTTCCAGGTTGTTCTTGGTCTTCCTTTTTTGTTCCTTCTTTCAATTTTCCATGCATAGACGGCCTTTGGTAGTCTTCCATCCTGCATTCTTCTTACGTGTCCATACTATTTTAGCCTCCTGTGTTCAATCTCATCCATTATATTTCTTTCTGCGTTCATCCATTTTTTTTAATTTCTGTATTTCCAATTTTTTTCCAGTCAAGATTTTCTGGCAGCCTTTCTGCAAAAATCCATTTCAACTGAAGTTATTCTGTTGACATGTTGTTGTGTCATTGTCCAAACATCCGATCCATATAACATTATACTTTCTAGTAATATAATAAATATATTTTGTTCAACAGATTTTAAATGTATACATCATCTTCATGTACCAATATTAAGTTTCGATTCTACTCCTCCATTCATTTCTATCCTTACAGTCATCAACCTGCAGTCCCATGTCCTTCATCAAATTGATAATTCCCTCTACCCTTGTCTTTTTAGATCTCTCTTTTCTTTACTTCCATTCGGAACTGACTCCAAACTTCTAATTGGCATTCTATCTTGATTCATCCTCTCCAATTGTAATTGTTTATTTTCCTATGATTTAACGAATCAACTACATTAAACTAATTACAATTGCTGCCTCAGGTTTCCCAAATAGAGAATTAATACAAGGCTACGCCAATACGCGACAAGCCAGAAAATCGAGGGTACGATTTCTCTTCGGGATAGATCGTCATCTCAAAGGTGGTTAATTAAAAAATTTAAAAGTATTGCTGCTTTTACTGTTTTATTTTTGATTTTCCTTTTAGAGACATCCACAGAAAAGAAGACACACATTCACACCTAGTTGGAGATTTAAAGTCTCCCATCCCACCAGGAATGGAACGAAAATCACCGGATTATAGGACAACATTCCACCGACCACGCTAAGATTGACGGAATCGATTGTATATATTAAATAATTTGAAGAATTAAGATGGATACAAATAATTTTAAATTAATATACAACTCCTTAATTACTTAACACGTATATCCGTTCGGAAAACCTAATATCCTGGTAA
The DNA here is from genome assembly GCA_030220185.1 of Diploptera punctata. Lineage (NCBI taxonomy): Eukaryota > Metazoa > Arthropoda > Insecta > Blattodea > Blaberidae > Diploptera > Diploptera punctata. Next base: position 409,301 of record JASPKZ010008858.1, read on the forward strand.
ATTTAAGATAAAATTTTACTTACTGTGTCGTGACCTGGCCCTCGGGTAGATCAGACAATTTCAAGGTAGGATTCGTTGTGAGTCCAAGAACTCCAGTGAATGCAGAACTTGATTTAATATATTTATTAAAGACGATGATTAAAAAGTTACAATATTGTGCTCTAACTGTCATAGAGACGAGGTCGGAACCATGAAGAATAAGCCCTGATGCCAAGGGCATCAGCCGTTATAAACCCTCTGATAAGCGGGCGTGGCATGGACGCTGAGTTGGAATGTTTCACCCTCATTTCCAAATAAGGACATATCTCTTCTAAAGTTACGTATTAAGACGGAAATTTACCAGCCATGTTATCTTACGGTATTCAACTAGGGAATGGAGAGTAATCTTATCTTGACTCGACGCCCCTGTATTAGACTGGGGGATGGTGAGTAATATTATCCAAACTCAACGCCCCTGCCTGTTTCAACTTGAATATCCACATGTAATTATTATTATATATTAGAGTGTCCAGTACGCAATTTCCCTTCATAATATAATATAAATACATTCTGATTGTTAATTCAATACTTTAATATATATATAGGCCTATATGGATTCTATGCTATTGGCTAACAGTGCAATAATTAATTAGTATATGCGGTAATAATGCTACAGCCAGCACAACTATACTTAAATACATTCATTTGAGATGTCTTTTTATTTAAACTTAACATTTTCTTTCTGAATTCTACTATAAAAATAACTATGGTTCGCTAACTTTATTTCAAAACTTGATGCTATTTTCTAACTAAATAAATATATCAGTAACTCACTGGAAGTATCACGGAAACCAAGAAAATAAACTTCAGTCAGGTTGATTCCCGACCTCTCAAATGCAGTTTAAACGCTACAATGTGAGTTTATCTCGCTCGGCAAAACGTATTTCTATTTCAATTTTAATCTTATATTAATCATTGCATGTGATATTTATAATCGCTTTAACACAAATGTTAGAACGTGACTTTCCTCAACGTTATGGCTATTATTCTGTTTGGTATCATAAGTTATGAGTACTCTCCCGGTCAAAGAGTTCTTTCGAATGCTGAAATCCGATTTGATGAAAATAATTTTTTTCGCAGATATATCGAACGTTTTGGACATTTTTAAGATGAAATGTTATTGACATAAATTTGGGAGTAGGCTATGAGTTATCATAATATTTTCACTAAATGTTTTATTAACAAGTAATGTTAAATGTATATCCGCGTATTTGTGTGGAAAATTGTAATTCCTAGTACGAAATGCAAAACAATAGGGCAGAATTAACCACTCCTTCTGCTCTACATTGAAGTGAATTCTCGATATGACAAATAACTCCAGCGTCAAGTTTGACAGGCGAGATGCTAACTTTCAGCACAATTTACACAATAAAATGTCCTCGTCTAAAAATAAACAGTAACACTACATTTTGATATTTATAGTATCGCTTTTATTTTATTAAACTACAAAAAATAAGGTTTATAACCTCATAAAACCGATATAATAAACTGAATTCGTAGATTATACAAAGAAAGATACAAAATTAAAGAAAACAGCTACTTTTACATTGGAGACTTACTTTATATTACTCAGGTAAATAAACACGTAGATAAAGAAAACAGCTACTTTTACATTGGAGACTTACTTTATATTACTCAGGTAAATAAACACGTAGAGGACTAATTAAAATCAAATCACATTCAAACATTTAGGATATCTCAAGGGCAGTAGTAGTGATATGTAAACATTAAAATGAAAGTAATAAATAATAATATTCTTTTGAATAATTAAATAATTATATATAATTAATAAAGGGATTATGAAAGTAACAAAAATAAAATATTAACATGAATTTTTCTACAGGTAATACGAATCATTCCATTTCTACGAAATATTTCAATTAAAATCTTTAATTATAATCTTCTTCACAAGCAGGGAATGTTAAAAGCGCTGTTTTAAACCAAAATCACAAACATGTGAAAACGTGTGCAGGATAATAATGAAATAAGACAAATCCCACTTAAGTGTTTATACCATGATTGTACATGTAAGTTTTAATATACGATATCCGCATTAAAAACTGGGTCATAACTAAAAAAAGTGCAGTAAAATACAAGAAGTACAAAGTTATTTTTCTTAGAAGAAGGATACAGCCCTACAAAACATTGCTTGACTGTAGCTTCCAAGGTGTATTATACACAGTGATTCACAATAAGTATTACAAACTTCTATGGGTAGTAGAGGGGACCTAGTAGATAAAGTTTTGATGAGGAACTCATGTCCGAAAACGTACCATTTTGATGTAATATAAGTTTGAAGATCGAAACACAATAGGCTGATTCGTGTGTCTTATGTTTCAGAATAAGTATTACAGACTTCTAGGGGTTGTACTACACCTGTCGAATAGGAGGAAGATCTTCTTGCACCAATTCTGGCGGCAGCAGAAATTATTGAGCATACACCAGGTCTTGTGTGGCGTGCGTATTAAAACATGCGTCGCAGGTACACTTTGTACAACGAACCAACAGGGTCCCCACATGGAACTACACTTGTAGTACAGCCCCTAGAAGTCTGTAATACGTATTCTGAAACACAAGACACGCGATATCAGCCCATTGTGTTTCGATTTTCAAACCTATTTTACATCGAAATTTTACATTCCCGGATATGGGTTCCTTATCAAAACTTTATCTACTAAGTCCCCTCTACAACCCCTAGAAGTCTGTATCATCCTGTATTAACAAACGAACTTACTTACAAGGGAAGTTCTTATGTTGGACCAGTTGGATTGTAACAATAATTGGAGGATATGTTAATTGATTGACATTAAACATGATGACGTTACTCATTTTGCTCAAATTTAATACAACTCGTGTTATTTGTCATTAAGGGTCGGTTTCACCAACGTAGGTAACTGTATTCCAGTTTCCCCGTGTATAACGCATAGCTTAAACTGGCTAATACAGTTACCTGTGTTGGCGAAACCGATCCTAAATTTCAATCGTGTCATTGACCGGTTTGTAACGACACGGTTGCTCATTGCAGCTGGTTTCAAGTACAAGTTCAGATAGCGGGGCGAAGAACGTAAATATTAGTTTCTCTCCTTGTTAACATCAATAACTATTTTTGATTACTTTATACAGATAGCAGAGCACTGTATATTTTTTGTTACTTAAAATTCAGAATCGATTATAATTTCGCGTACTGGATGAACAAAAACATACTATCATTTACCATAACATCAATGATAATAATGAGGATCTTGGATGAAATAGTTGTAACAAAGTTTTTGCGAACACCATGAGCATCTGATGATGGCAATCCTGGAGCAGTTATATGTGGCACATTCACTAAAACCAATGTCAAATGCATTTTCTATTACATTTGTGGATCGCGTTACACTTTGCCCACGTTGTGTCCAGACTTTTCCAAGTATAAATACGCATAGCTTTGTAAATTTCTGCTGACAGTTGATTATATATAAGGGAATGCCGTTTTATAATAAAGAATCTATCAGACAAATCTATAACGTCCCAACTGATTTCAGACGCACATATTCAAGTCGTCGCACATATCCAGGTTCTTCGTGTTTTTCAAATGATTCTAATGTAGTTAAGACGTAAAATTGATTTATAATACCCATTTTATTTTTTTGATGAAATAGTTTATGGACTCACAAGACTATTACTTGCAATTGTACATATTTAAATGTAAATATACTGTTATGTCCTAAAAAAATAATTATTTTACACCAAACATATGTTAATCAATAAATAATGAAACAAATATTCTATTGTACTTACAATGTATCTAGTTTTTTTTATATTTAAATAGAAGCAATTCGTATATACTATACGGATACTCGACTGCGGGAGTGGAGACTCCGGTGCGCTGGTCTTCAAGCAACCGTGCCGCTCCGTTGCAATATTTATTTCGTTAGTTTAGATCTCTCTCCCTGACCCTTATTGTTCTTCCCTCGTTCACCTCACTATAATTTTATATTTTAATCTGTTTATTTTATTTTTTCCAAATGTTTTACTTATTTTTTCTGTCATGTACCGATGTTGAGCCTTTTTTTTCTGGTTCCTCATCTCGTATTTAATATTATGTATACTATCGAATTTGAAGTGAAATTAATAAAATCACGGTGTTCAGTATCCTTCATTCAACATATTCTCCAATTTTTGTTACAATCCAACTGGTCAAACATACAGTTAGTGCGGAAAGTAGTTATACACTTAAAAATAACACAGACAGAAATAAATAATTCCATTATTTCTTCACTACATACAAAAACAAAAAAATATACACCTTTATATTAAACTCTATGAAGTTAAATAACACCGACACAAATTAATTCCATTATTTCTTCACTACATACAAAAACAAAAAATATACACCTTTATATTAAACTCTATAAAGTTAAATACACTGGTTCTCGCAAGACCAGTATTAAGATATGGTAGTGAAGCATGGACAATACGAAGAAGAGATGAAAGCCGAATAACAGCAAATGAGATGCGATTTATGCGCCGAACAGCAGGCTACACAAAGTGGGATCATAAAAGAAATGAGAAAATTATGGAAGAGTTGGATGTAGAACCCTTTCTTCGCCATATAAAAACTACCAGAACAACTGGAAAGCCCATCTTCAACGAATGCCGTCTCATAGATTTCCAAAAGCCATATTTCGCTAGCCCCCAAGGCAAAAGATCGCTGGGACGTCCAAAAAAGCGCTGGATGGAAAATTCCTCTTTGAGACCGTAACAGGCCACATGGCCTAATACTTGCATGGATGATGATGATCAAGAAATCCGAAGACAAAACAGGAATTCTATTGCTGAATTCACAGAGCTGAATGTTAATCTGAATTGAAATACCTTATAAAAGCGGCAAAATAGGAAAAATTTACTAACTTCTTTAAGCCCCTTGCCTAAGCCTGACAATAACAATTAATAGAAACTGTTCAAAATCTGTCATTAATTGATTTCAATTTGATAATTTTTATTTTATAAGATATAAAAGCGTTAGTGTGACACAATACCTCAATATTAGTTTCAGATTTATTAAATGGACTTAGATACTGCTCAATTTAATTCCTTACTCAATTGTCCTCATGAGGAAAAAATTACACACTACATACCCTATACTGAAGATAAAACTATGGCTTCAAAAAAACTTTAATAAAGGTGAGTGTTGTTAGTTATTTGCATCAGATTAAACCTACATCCACCGTAAGTAAGTAATTCAATTATCCACCTGCGGTTTGATATCCATGGTATCGGACGTGGCTCGTGCATCAAACATCGGATTCTCTGCGGCTTTTGTATACTTTTAACGAATATTAAATTTTGCTCTATTCTACCCAATAGTATTATATAAGTGCATAATTAAAAAAAAAATACACTAAAGAATTATTGCGATATCCAATGCCACTAATAAATGTAATTCAATGTATTTAATTATTTTGTTTGTGTGTATCGTTTTCTGTTATTCAACTTTTTGTATGATATTAACCTTTGTTAGAGTTCTGTATTTCCCTCTTTCTCCCTGTTCTCTTTGCTTCAGTATAACCTATTCCATTGTACGTATATTTACGTGCCACAGATCTTCCAGAAATTAAAGGGAGGAGATCTATCGGGAGAGAATTTTTAACCCTCAATCATATACCCATTTTTGTTTTGTCTTTGTTTTAAACATTTAGCTAAGTGCGACATGATTAGCACGGAAGAACGGGTTCCATTGTTTGTGCACCGGTACTCGGATCGTCACATAAAGAAGCCAGACCTGAATTCCGTAAACCAGCCCGAACAAAGGCACACATTCGTCTGCTTGTAAACAAATTTAAACGTTAATATTATTCGTTTTTAAACATCTTAATGATGGACAAATTATATGTTTCTTTTCAAATAAAATTTAAACGTACCGGTATTGTGTGTAATGATGCACGTCATGGACGACCACGCGTATCAGCAGAAACGGAGCAACAGGTTCAAATTGCCAGTGATAGTCCAAACGTATCAACTCGATGCTTCTGTAGGGAGTTGAATGCCCCTCTCAACTCAGTGTGCAAAATTCTACGTTTCACTCTACGAAAACGTACTTATCACGTCTGCTTGATTTACGGAATCGTATCACAGAAGCAGCAGGCTTTTTACAGATTAAATTTTAAGTCTACATTTCGTTTCACAGCTGAAAAATGGAGTATGTGTTTTCACCAAGATGGCGGAAATGTAGAAAGACAGTAGAATATGTATAAAACTTCACAATAACATTGGTTTTTCAATCATTGCCTTCCTTCAATGAAGTGGATAGTGAGTTTAGAGACATCCTGTACTTCTGCGGTACACGTTCTATATTCAAGTCTTAACCCGTCAGAACACGCGCATAATTTTGCACCGTTACCACACGCGCTGGGTATTTTTTACCCGAAACTTTATTAAGTGATATTAACAGCAAAATGTAATTTTTATGAATATTCTATAATTATATATTTATTTTGACCATGTCTATCCTTCATTTGACCATGTCTAAATTATTTATCGTTTAATTTAACAATACATAAAATAAGATCTAAGTATGTACTACATTTTCTTCACAAAAATACTATAGTATAATGTATTAGTTCAGTCCCAACAAACATTATGAAAAAGTCACATATATTTAGCAGCCACTCACACACTATGTTCACTTCCTGAATCGGGATTTGCCCCCCCCCTAAAACATTAACAATGCACATGAGCATTAACTACGCAATAATGTTCTTCAGAAAAATACTGCAATATTATGTTTCTTGTTCAGTGCTAACACTAATTAGAAATAAATAATGATTATAGCATTTGGGAGTCACTCACTCAAACACTATTGTCACTTCCAGCATCTGAATTGACACCAGAATTGGCACACTCCTAGCAGAAAGGCACAGAATGTTCTTTACAGATCATCTTGGCACAGCTGTGGCATGAAGTAGTTGTTTTACGATCTTTCTTCTTCGGACATACTTCACATTGTAGCATTGAGTTTAGCTTATCTCAGTGCACCAGCGAAATATAACAAACCAAACAGTGCCTTTATCTCAGCTATATTAGTTGGCAAAGCATCACGCTCACGAACAAAATTATTCTGGATGGACCTAATGTAAATATTTGTATATATTATAATATCACCAATGATACCATCATCTATTATACATGACCAGGTTTCTATAGGTAATTTTGCATGGCGAGCGTCTCCCTTACAGCCCGGAAGATGAGAAACTATATTGCATGCCCTGGTCCTAACATTTTGATGTGGCACATTTTTTCGCCAAGAAGTTCCATCTTTACCTTTGTAACTAACAAACTGAGACAGTGGAGCATTATCTTCATAGTCTTCATCACTCATAGTTGCTTCCTGTTCTGTATGAGAATTATGTTCACTTTCGGAGAGATGATCGGCTTCATCTCCTGATTCATGTTCAATAACACATTCACCTTCTTCTTCATTTAGCCAGTTTACTATTTGTCCACTTTGCCTATATTGTAAGTCTATTTTGTAATGGAAAATAGAAATGGTGTACAAATAAAATGATTCACTATTTATGTTACTTATTCACACGCGCTGGGTAATTCTTACCCAATCTTGATATATGCATGCATAAATTCCTGCAGTCACAGGAAAACTAACTAAATCTTACATACAACAAAGGAAAAATATCTGAAAGAAAGGTACTGAAAACGGCAGATAAATTTAAATTCAAACACAGTGTTGCCAACAAAAAGAATAACGTCTGGGTATTTTTTACCCTGGCGCGTGTGCTTGCGGGTTAATTATTATAAAAAGAATATTATATCTAGTAATCATATTTTAATTGAGGCATCAATTGCCTACCGATATATTCATTATAATTTATAATTTAATTTTTATTTAAAACTTTAATCAAATTATTTTGACCAAATTTGCTTGGTGTATAAATGTATACATCAGAGGATTAGAAATAATACATTGATATTCTTTCCCCGTAGTGTATAAGAATATACCGCACTATGAACTGTTTTGTTGTGATGTAATGTGTCTACCACGATTCACTTTCTCCTTTCATCGTGTTCCAGATTGCAATAGTAAATTGGAATGTCACATCTTTCGTTCACCCTCCAATTCTACTACGTCGACAATGGAAATTTTAATGAAGAAATCTACGACAAAAACAAATCGGATATTAATTTGCCAACCTAAATGTTTCTCTTCTACTACGCTAGAATTAATTAAAGTTTCCGAGAGATGTTTTCATACAAATTTCCTTTACATTTCCGACAAGTCGTTTCTAGTAACCTCACGTAAAACACATTACCCCGTTAAAAAATGAGTTCATAAACCTTTCTGCAATAAAATACAACTAAACCATATTTCCCTTTTCTTCTTTATTTCTTTCAGTCCAACAGTTTAAATTCACAATTAACACTTTTTTAAAAATTGTACTTTTATTTTTGAAAATAATATATCATTACCTATTTGAATAAAAATTTACATAAATTCAATATTATTATGCTTACTTACTCACTGGCACTATCGAACTCGTAGGTTCATGGCCGCGCGGACATAAGCTCTCCATATATCCCTATCCTGAGCTAATGTTTTCCAATCATTCCCTGTATAATCTACTTCTCTCAAATCATAGTTAATGTTATTCTCTCACCTCATTCTTGGTCTACCAACTGGGCGTTTTCCCTCTGCGTTTCCTACAAGAAGCTTCCATGCAAGTCTTTCACTCCCCATACGTGCAACATGTCCTGCCCATCGCAGTCTACGAGACTTAATTGTTCTTATTATATCTGGCTTCCCATAAAGACCAGGTAGTTCATTGTTACTAAGTCTTCTCCATTCACCTGTCTGTTCATCTCTCTTCGGTCCAAAAATTTCGTAAGTACTTTATTCTCAAATACTTGTAATTTCCTTTCCTCCCTTAAAGTAAGAGTCCATGTTTCGCACCCATACAATATAACTGGTAGAAAATTATGATTATTATTATTATTAATAATAATAATAATAATAATATTATTATTATTATTATTTATTATTACCGCTTTGATCTGGGGATAGCGTCGTTGCCTCGTACACAGTGGGCCTGGATTCAATCTCCGGTCGGGTAAAGTTTCCTGAGGTGGGATTTTTCAGGGGGTTTTCCTCACCTGTAAGATAAATGTCAAGAAACGTGAAGGCCCAAACTCTCTCCGAATATAATTTCTACATTTTAATCATCATCCATATCATATTCGCCATGTTTAATGTGAATGAGTCAACAGTTTGTCTTGCCCTAAACGCCTTGTGTTATGGAAGTATTAGAAAGCGTTCAGCTCAATCTTAGGGACTATATAAATATGTTCATTAATGGACTCAAAATTTAAAATAGCTTCTTATGTTTCATCAACTTACGTATAAAAATTATTTTGATCATCATTCCACTGTAACAGACTTTATAATTTCCATAATCAAACATTTAAGATTCTCACCACCGTATTTCTTGTATGGAAGCAATCATTACGTTATACCTGTTTTTTTTTAAATTAAAAATTCTAAATCTCAGTTTTAACAAATTTCTAATGTTCCATTTGGTCAAATACTAAACACAGTAATATAATGTATAGTAAAAACTATAAAATACTTACCTTGTAGGTCCGTCTCGTCAACATAAGTTATTTTAAAACTCTTAAGTTGAGGAGACGGACCTACAAGGTAACTATTTTATACACTGCTCAAAAAAAATTAGGGGATATTGTATAATAACCTATTAAGACTATGTTTTTTGGAATAGTATTAGATGCAATCACTTTCTATTACTCCAAGATAATGTAAATAAGAGTTTGAAATTGTTACCTAACCTCGGTACCACACCAGAGGGCAGTGTCTGTACTGTTTATGTGAAAGGGTGGTGTGGGGGTGAATGTTTTGTTGCTGTTTTTAAATTCAGTCCAGTTTTCAGTTAGTGAATGGCTTGCCTTAGGGACAGCGATGCCTCGACAACGTGATTTTCCTGAACCAATGGCTTGGAGGGCCATAGGAAGGATGGAAGCTGGACAGACACAACAAGAGGTGGCACAAGCCATTGGGGTGTCTCAAAGCGTGATTTCCAGACTTTGGAAATATTTTCAAAGAACATACTATTCACAGAAGAGCCGGATAAGGTCGACCAAGGGCAACAACAGCAAGGGATGACCGTTACCTCTTGTTAACAGCCCGTCGGAATAGACAGCAGAATGCAACTCAACTGCGAAATACACTTCAAACAGCAACAGGACGCAGGGTGTCAACTCAAACTGTCCCTAATCGACTGCATGGAAGTGGTCTGTATGCCCGTAGGCCCATGGTGTGTACCAGGTTAACTCCACAACACCGTAGAGATCGCAGAAACTGGGCGGAGGAACATCGTGGGTGGAGGCATGCTGAATGGAGATCAGTTCTTTTTTCTGTTGAGTCGCGATTCAACGTGAAATGTGATAGTCGGCGTGTATTCATCTGGAGAGGAAAAGGGACACGAAACAATCCAGCTTTTGTACGTGAAAGATCCCCATATGGTGGCGGTGGATTGATGGTATGGACAGGAGTCAGTAGTGGTGGACGTATGGACCTCTACGTCATCCAAGGTGGTACTTTGACTGCGGTAAGGTATAGAGATGAGATTCTCCGACCTTTTGTCGTGCCTTATGCTGGTGCCATAGGTGATTCTTTTCTTTTTATGGACGATAATGCACGACCCCACAGAGCTGGCTTGGTGGACGACATGCTGGAAGTGGAGGGTATCGAGCGTATGCAATGGCCAGCTTCCTCCCCGGACTTAAATCCGATTGAGCATGTGTGGGATGCATTAGGCAGGCGCATTGCAGGCAGACCAGAACCTCCCACAACTGTTCCAGAGCTGCACATTGCTCTTATAGAAGAGTGGCCACGTATACCCCAAGGACTCATTGCTAACCTCATTGCATCAATGCCACACAGGGGTGAGGCAGTGCTGGCCGTTCGAGGAGACCATACACCATACTAAAGAAACATTTTCACCCATGTTAATGTTGCTTTGTTTATTTTCCATATTCCTAATCAGGATCTCTTTGACATCTGGTGTGGTACAGAGGTTACGTAATGACTTCAAACTCTTGTTTACATTCTTTTGGAGTAATAGAAAGTGATTGCATCTAATACTGTTCCTAAAAACATAGTCTTAATAGGTTATTCTACAATATCGCCTAATTTTTTTGAGCAGTGTAGTTTTTAACCGTACATTATATTACTGTGAATTAATACCTCAATGGAAACTTACCATGAATTTTACTAGTAACAAATGCCAATCAATTTTCCGTTTACATGTTCTGTTCCTTTGTCCATGTACTTTTCATGATCAGGCCGGCTATATTCCGGCGTCAAGGTTCTGCAGGAAGTCTAGATGCGAATGGATAATTCTGTTTTCATTAATGTAGCGTGATTTTAGGATATATTTTTCTTGCGCGTATGTGTAACCTGCGATGGCTGGCCCATCAACAAAATTTTAGTCTCTGCTTATAGATATCCTCGGTGAAATACATGCTTGTTTATATCATATATTGCTGAATTATTATCTAAAGAGGTTTCAAATTGCTTCCAGAACCGTGGCTATGCTTCGATATCTATCATGAATGACTGTAACCTTACAGACATTAATTTAACTTGTGATACGGTGAAGGAAGCCATTCGTGTCTAATTGAGTGCGGTGACGCCGCCATTAATTATTTTGTCAAGGATATTTTTGGCGTTCCTAATGATTCGTTTACTGTTGTTTATATATTCTTCACGCGCTGAAATACAATAACATTCTGCATTATTGAATACATCTTTTCAAAGCTATCAAGGACGAGAATATCGTCTAGCGTCTCCAATAGCCGTTCACCAAGATATTGTACATACTCAGAAATTTTAATTAACGAAGATAGATGGATCGAAATTCGGCCGCCGTGGGCTAGTGCCTATCTTCTTTGCCTCAAGTTCAGAGGGACGCAAGTTCAAACCTGGCTGTGGCCGATGGATCTTTTAGGATGAAAACATCCGAGGAATAAGTACTTAGGGTGGGACTTCAAGCCGTGGGTCGCGAGTCTAAAGATTGTTACGCTCGTAAAAGAACCACAAGCCTAAATAAATGGCATCTACGTAAAATTTTACCGACCGCTTCCCAACCAGTAATAACTTAGTTGCCCACTAGATGTCTCATCGAGGCGTTGGACTGACCCATTATCAATCGCTGACATCTATGGGTAAATGACTAAAATTAACTTAGTCAATAAGTTTCCATTAGGGAGCGCCCTATTTCAGGCACAGAAAGGAAAGGGCTTACGAATAAGATTGATCGAAAACATTTACTGCATTAATAAAACCACAGCTTTAGCGCGTTGTGTTGCTCGTTTCCGTGTCAACTTCGAAAGCCGGTCTACACTGTCAGACATTTTAGAGCTAGCTTTCTACTACTGAAAAAATGTCTTAATCACGTTATCAATTTAGTATACCGGACAGCTAATGACAAATGAGAGAAATTTTGAGGAAATGGCGGAATTCAAATACTTAGGAACAATAATAACAAAGAGGAATGAGATGCACAAAGAAATTAAACATAGGCTCAATTTTGGAAATGCGTGCTATTATGCATTGCAGAGACTCTTGATGTCCCAACTCCTTTCAAAAAACGTTAAACTGAAAATATATAAAACTATTATTCTACCAGTTATATTGTATGGACTCTTATTTTAAGGGAGGAAAGGAGATTACAAGTATTTGAGAATAAAGTACTTAGGAAAATTTTTGGACCAAAGAGAGATGAACAGACAGATGAATGGAGAAGACTACATAATAATGAACTGCATGGCCTTTATAGGAAGCCAGATATAATAACAGTTAAGTCTCGCAGACTGCGATGGGAAGGACATGTTGCACGTATGGGGAATAAAAGACGCATGGAATCTTCTTGTAGGAAAGCCAGAGGGAAAACGCCCAGTTGGTAGACCAAGAATGAGGCGGGGGAATAACATTAACTATGACTTGAGAGAAGTAGATTATACAGGGAATGATTGGAAAGCATTAGCTCAGGATAGGGATGTATGGAGAGCGTATGTCCGCGCGGCCATGAACCTACGAGTTCGATAGTGCCAGTAAGTAAGTAAGTAAGTAAGTAAGGCACCTCTCTTTATTCTTTGTGATTTTTCTTGAATTCCTTTATTCCGACGACGTGAAACATGTCATAGATCCTCTTCCATCTCTGTTTGTTGTAAATTCTCATCTTCAGTATTCCCGGATGGCTTCGGAACCATTATTGAGGATATAACGTATTTAAATTTAAGAGAAAAGTCTAGGTCAACTTGAAAGGAATTAATAATAATTACAACAAGAACTAATCGTTATCTCAGTCAAAAAATGAATTTATTAAGTTGACGTTTCAATCTCTGTGTGAATAATATATAAAAAACATTAAATATTGAAAGGAATTGTGTTTATTTTTCTCGTCAATATCAACAGAAATAAAAAACAAAAGCCTGTCTATAACAACCAGATATTGCCTTATATGAATACACAATAACAACAATAACAGTAATAATTAGGAAAACAATAATAAAAATAAAATAACGGTAATAATAAATCACATTTTAAGAGAAGTAAGTATTGGGTTATTATGGGAAAAGTTCTTACGTGTTTAGTGATTTCCGAATGAATAAATCTACTTAGGTTATACCCATGACCGGTCTCGCTGCTTCTGATGTAACGTCGTTATTGAAATATGACAGCGGTGTACAGTGTAGTGATAACACGGATAGAAAATGAGAGCGTTAAGTTGTTTGGTCATTTTATGAGAACAGAAGATAAAAGAAAAATACCTAAACAAATTTATAAATGGCAACTTCCAGGAAAGAAGAGGGAGAGGAATACCAAGAATAACTTGGAATAATGAGACAATGGAAATAATGAACTAGAGGAGTTTAAAAACGGAAAACGCATAAGATGTAATACAATAAATGTTATTAGCTGTGAAACTCTGACTCGATGTACGATATTATAATCTCAATCATAAGCATAGCTTCACAAGACGTGGTGTGGATTGTCAGGTTTTATAAGTGCCGAGGAAACAATCAACATTATAAATAGTTTTGCATTACTTACTGTCTGATACAATAGAAAAATAATATATGCTTCTCTTTCTTAGTTACTTTTTCAATACATTCGCGTGATTTCTGCTGTCTGTCCGTAAGAGTTAAGTTTGGAAGCCATTAGCAACACAAAGAAGTTGCAGATATAGTGTACCTGGAGTCTCAGTTTTTCGTTCAGAGATTTATCGAGTGCTATGAATTTGAGCGAACAGACAAATTTTCAAGCTTGGACTAATCTCCTTTCTACTATTTTTTATTGCATTATTTGATTTAACACTTTACGTGCCGTGCGAAAATCAAGCCAGTAATAACTAGTTATAAAATAAATCACGAATAAATGTCGGTCACCATGGAATCCGCTGCTTGATTTCACAAATTACCCCGTTCAGTCTGTCATTTTCAAAATTTTACAGCATATTTGGAGTACCGATTTATTTAAAAATAAAGGTAGAATACGTAAATTGTAGGTTTTCACGGCAGGTGTCTTGATTACTATTGGGTTTGTCTTTCGGGATAAATGGCCGTGATCTGGTTTTCCTAAAAATCAACGTTTCGTCTACTACTGCGATAGACATCCTCAGGAGTTCATAGAGCACGCAGAATCTCCTGAGGATTTCTACCGCAGAAGTAGACGAAATGTTGAGTTTTAAGGAAACCAGACCACTGCAATTTATCCAGAAAGACAAACCCAACAGGAATCAAAATGTGGAATAGTTTTAATGGCATGAATACAGAACACAAAAAAGTCCTTCACGCAGGAACTGCATAAACAGAGCGAATTCCTCAGCAAATAGAAATATGTCCCGGTTTCTTATTATAATATATATATATATATATATATATATATATATATATATTAAATTGAAGTAGGCCTAACTCAATGTTTTATCCTAACTTAATAAAGTATCGGACTGCTGAGAAAACAAATATATCAAGACCTAAGTTATTACCTTTTGAATAGTATTGTAAAATTGAGACACATTTAAATAATTTCTATTGAATAATATTCTCCGTCTCAGATCCGAAGATTGATCCTTGGGACTGCGAGCAATGTGCAAGATATAACGTTTTCCTCCGACGAGTGATTTTGGAAATAGACAGGATGAAAATCCTATAAATTACGAATAATAATAACAAGAAGATTAATATTTCTATCACTGCAGTAGAATATTAAACTAATATACCTTCTTCTTCTTCTACTACAAGGTTTAGGCTATGCAGCCTGTTCCGGCGAAGTTAAAAGTGGAGTTCATGTTCTACGTGGTCGGCCAACATATCTTGTTCCTCTGGGATTATACAGGATACCTTATAGGATAAATGTCAAATTGAAGGGTTAATTAAATTATGCAATATTCATTGCGACGAACTAAACGTACACGTTGCTGGAAACAATATTTTTAATTTCGGGTTTCCGGCAAACTCTCATTTATAACCCTAGGATAATGCTGATTTTCGGAGAATACGTTCCTTATTAATTTTAAGAATATATGCTGAGTTTATTTTTGTAAAACATAGAAAATAGCGACTGCTAGATAAATATTAAATTTTCGTTTTCGATGAACTCCTCATTCTAATTTTCCAATTTTGTTGGTTAATGAACTCGAACTCACCTTTTACTTAATTAATTGCTATATGCCAAGTTTGGTTTCAATGGAACAAAAATTAATGTCCTAGAGCCATTAACAGACGCACACACACACATGCACATATACATCATCATCATCAACAACAACAAGGATTAAGCCCAATGGCCTGTTCCGATCTCATTATAGGTCGAATTGGTCCTTCCATCTCTTCAATGGTCTTCCCAACATTCTTCTCCCTTTTGGTTTATAATTATACATTCTTCTTGGTATGCGCTCTTCATTCATTCGTAATACATGCTGAAGATAAGCATTTTGATAATATTTTATTCCTTCACAGAGATTAAATATATTAAGTTCTGTTCTTATATCTTCGTTTTTCTTTTTATCGGTTCTTTGGTATCCTGCTATTGCTCTCGACATCTTCATTTCAGCAGCCTCTATTTGTTTACTATCTGCCTTTGTTAATGTCCAGGCTTCACATCCATAAATAAGAGATGGAACTGCCAATACTTTGAAAAACTTCAAAATAGTTTTTTTTCTGGTCTTATTCAATAAAGTGCGTTTAATTGTGCCACACAGATAATTGAATCGTCGTATTTTAGTGTGTTTATCTAAATTTCTGTCATTGCCTAAATGACATCCCAAATAATTAAAATTCTGAACTTGGTCTATAATTACATTGTTTATCATTATTTTTGTTCTTATTGCACATTTTCCTTTCAGAGCTACTATTTTTGTTTTAGGTGTAGATATTCCTAAATTGTATTTTAGAGAGATATTATTTAAAGTATAAAGGAATTGTTGTAAAGTATAAAGGAATTGTTGTAAAGCATTTTCTGATGCTGTCAAAGCAAAGGCCGGATTGGATTTCAGGACCACATATACATAAATACAAAATTTGGTCATGGTCATTTTACGTGTCTACTATATAGTGACACCCTTCTAGGTGTCTACTATATAGAAAATATATTTCGCCGAATGTGCGCGAAAACGCTCACTGTATTTAAAAAGATACCTAAAACACGTTTGGGGAAAATAATTATATATACTCAACCTAGGATTTAAAGAGAGATCAGGGCTTGCTTGGTTTAGGCTAGGGGCATGGATATTTATAAAAATTAGCGACAATCACGATATGCGAATATGTCCAATGTGCGGGAGCTTTGAAGAGGAGATACATACATTTGGAAAATTTAACGATTTATAATATTGGAGACGTCAGTTACTACCGGAAAGATTTCTAAATTCAAATCGCGAAAGATTGGCATGCTACGAGTTAATGTTAAATCCAGAAAATTGGATAAACTTGGGTAAATTTCTGGACAAAACGCGGAAAATAAGAACAACGCTCATTCATGAATAAATACATGTTATCAAAATGCAATACCATTAATTCTTAATAATTATACATAACTTAATTAATGTATAATGTTATTGTATTATTATGTAATTGTAATATTATTATGTTTTCTTTATGTAATTCTAATATTGTTTTATTTTTGTTTTTTCTTTATACTATTACCAATTATTACTTTATTGTAACGGACTGTCAACAACACGTACGGCTTATTGCCCGTGCGACCCATATTTGTAAATAATATTGTAAATATCTTACTTTTTGTCTAATAAAGTCCTCCTCCTACTACTACTACTACTACTACTACTACTACTACTACTACTACTACTACCGCTACTATATAGAATCGGTGAAATCTGTAAAAAAGATTCAAAAAATATTTTCATGAGAACTACTTCAATAGCTTCATTCTGTAAACGTAAAAGGGGCTTTTATCATTAACAAGTTAGTTCATAAAGCGATTTATATATGTTTCACCGATTTTAATCTATGATTGGTTACTATCAAAAACACACAATAATACGTGACTGGTGAAATTCAACACAATTGGCTTATGAGTGGAAATAATCAATAGAAATCCCTTTGTTACATGTAACCATAGAATAAATTTAATTTCTCATTCAGTCGAACTGTAAGCAAATTTTAAAAATTTTAGTAAAATATTAGCAGGTCCTACGTAACACGTACACATATTGTTTTGTATTTTAAAAATATGGATTTCATTACTGTAATCAAGATAAATAGGACGGGGCTTCTAATATCGATTTCTCCAACACCGTTTATGAAGACTCTGGCGATAATCGTGATCACCTTGATGATGATGATAATGACGGCACCTTGGTTGACAATGAAGATTGCAATATCTGTGATAATATTGATAATGGTGAAGATGAGAACCAAGGTGACAACGGAATTTCATCAAGAGCAGGAACTAGTCGTTCAGGAACCAGTCGTTCAGAACTTGTTTATGACGAGAACGAAGATACATTCAGCAGGAGCAAATGTAATTGTATCCAGAAGACGAAGTTGGAGAAAATGGTGAGGAATGAGGACAATTCACATGTTTTATTAGATCAAAAGATATTTAACCAATTTTACGTATTACTTTCTTTAAAGTTTAGTTCATTTTGAAATATTCTGTTTGACAATTTTTATTTAAATTAATGTCTGTATTACAACTTTTTTCATTAATTATACTTATAAAATACTGATAAACAATTTTTATCGATTTTTTCACTAAATAAAATTTATTTAATAAACTATTAGCATTAATTTAATAGTATAGGCCTATGTTACAAAACGCATTTCATGGGAAGGACCCCACACAAAGTAAAATCTGTCTCCAGAATAAAATTTTAGAGAGATCTAATCAATTTAAATATCTTGGATACTATCTCTCTATCCGGGATGAAAAGGATATCCCTGAAAAAATTACTAGTTGTAATAAAAGTTTGGGAATTATTAATCAAGCTATGAAACCATCCCTTGTACAAAAAAACACCTGATTACGTTTATATAACACTTTGGCTAGACCAGTGTTGACCTATGGTAGTGAAGAATGGACACTAAAAAGACAACATGAAAGCAGAATAACGGCATGTGAAATGAAATGAAATTCATGCTCAGAACAGCGGGTTACACCAGATGGGATCGGAAAAGGAACACCGATATCTTAAAAGAACTGAAGACTACGCCAATTTTGGAATATATTAAACAGTACCAACTAAATTGGAAACACCATCTTGAAAGAATGAGTTCAAATCGGATCTCCAAAGCTGTTTATAATTATATACCAAGAGGACGAAGATCACTGGGCCGTCCTATGAAACGCTGGAGGTAAAATTTTCTATAGGATCGTAACAGGCTTTGGCCTAATACTTGGAAGGAAGAAGAAGAAGAAGAAGATGTTACAAAACATTTATTCCATATATGAATGCAATAAAACTTGTTTAATCCGGAATGTAAATAATGCGGAAATCTGTCCAATGTGAACAAATGTATTGGTGCCGGCGAAATAATAGTAATTTTATGTGCATTAATTTTGAATAAAACGGAATCTATCCAACGCAGGAACAGAATACTTCTACACAATTAATGAAACAAAATGTATAAAGTAGAAATAAATTAGTTCTCACTTCAATGAATTCAAGTGATGTCAAAAGGAAAACAAAAACAATAAGGAATGATTCCTGCCGCCGGGTCAGAGATTCTACCTGTACCTGACATTTTTTTCGGCCTCATTGCACAGCCTTTATGCGAAATACAGATACCTGTCTTACATTGCAACTGTATATTCTTTAATATTAGTTTAAGTTCCGAGACCGATCTTTCACAAGTAGCGTTCTAAATTTATGGGATAAAAATGGCTAAAACTTATGTATCATTCTCATTAAACAAGAAAGTGACAGTGATTGAAGATGAATCTCCAAATTTCCGGACTGATGCTCCGAAGTCAAACTCTAGCTCTTGCTAAATTCCTAGGGAATAACATTTCAAGGCACCTTCAGGTTGGCTGGATAGTTTTAAAAGACACAATGTAGTGTGGAATGAAATTTGCGGGGAATTAAAGGATGTGGACAAAAGTGTAGTTAGTTAGCGGAAACCGAAACTGATAACTCACATAAATTTTTTTTCTTTCATTGATGCCAAGAAGATCGGGATTAGTAGATTACCGGGCAAGCGTACCGGCACAAGGCGGGTATTCTTTTACGGATAACCCACAATAATGAATCTTGTCTTTCAGCACATTTATGCCAAGTACATCGGGATACGTAGATTCTCGGGCAACGCCGGGTAATCAGCACGGGATATCTAAATGTAATTGCGATATGGCTTTACTTATAGTGATTGCTTGGATATTAAATTTTGGAAGATGATATTTTATTTACTATTTGGATTGTATGAAGGGTAAATTGTAAATAGATTTAATTAGTTTATTGGTTGTTTTAGCTGCAATAACAAAGAGAACAAATGTATAATGAATGTTCCTTTTACTTATTCAACTAAACACAAAAACACAATTTTCGTCTTCCAGCTAATTTATGCCAAGAAGATGGGGATAAGTAGATTCTTGGGCAAAGCCGGGTAATTAGCACGGGGTATTTAAAAATAACTATATAAATTTATAATTAATTTTCATCTTGCTTATTCAACTAAACGCCAAAACACATCATTTATTTACGCATAGTAGCGCACGCCAGGTATTAGCAAGTTAAATATATAATATATTATTTGAAGAAACATTCACGTCGACTTGATTAATGAAATAACTGCAACATAATTAAGTCCCTACATATGGGGTAAAATTAAAATTGTATTGTACAGTTTGTACCATCTATGTATAATGGCGTTACCCATTGTTGAGCCATTGCCTCTCCTTTATAAAAGAGTTACTAGACGAAGTTAATTTTTAGTTACCTTGTTTGCTTATAGACGTCACGGATGGCATGCCGGTAACACACAGACCCAACGTGACATCTAACGGGCAACTAAGGTATTACTAGGACGTTGATATCGGTAAATTTTGCTTAGAGGCCTCTTTATTCAGATTTAAGGATCTTTTACGAGCCTGAAAATCTTCAGATTTTTCCGTCCTACAAAAAATCCATTGACCACGGCTGGGTTTGAACCCGCGATCCTCGGAACCAGAGACAATTCACCGCGGCCGACATAGTGTGATCAGATATGCTTTACTCCGCGGTTTTTTTTTTCTATGGGCGTGCTCTCGCTCATTACCGTCAGAATAAAGCTTAACACATCACACTGAATTAAAAATATAATGTAGAAAATAATCTACTAACGTTAATTTGTAAATTATATCATCATCATCATCAACAATCACGGATTAAGCCCATGTGGCTTGTTCCGGTCTCATAGATTCTCATTCAAAAGTTGGATCCATCTCTTCTTCGGTCTACCAACATTCCTACGTCCTTTTGGTTTGTATTTAAGTATAATTTCGGGAATGCGATCATCTTCCATTCTTTGAACATGTTCTTTCCAGTTTTTTCTAGATTCTTTTATTCTATCTAAGAGTTTAAAGATATTTAGCTCATTTCTAATATATTAACTTCTTCTCTTATCTAGAAGTTTGTAAATTATATATCTAATCAATTAACTGATTGAGTTAATATAATTTTTTGGGACTTATTTAAGAAATTTTAATTAGGGGATATAAATGATAAACAAGAACGATATAAATATTAACAAATATTATAATTTGTAAAATAATCCATTATATGCTAACAAGAAAACTGTCAACCATTGCATGCCAAAACCTACCTTGAAATTTCCCTCAGAGTAGCGTTGTAATGTACCAAGGCCTTGTCAAAAAAATCTTCCGTTTTTCACTGAAAGGCACAGAAATCGAAGGCAGAATTTAGCAATGACAACCTACTATACGGGACAGATGTACATTCCTGCATAGATTCAGAGCGCAAAATAAGTGAGGCGGGAAGCGACGCCATCGGAGGGTAGTGAGGGTTATCCATTCTGCCAATACAGGAGTTGTATTGCTTATTTATAGTTTAAATGAGAGATTTGGCGCTTGATTTTAGTGCCTTGCAGTTAAAAACGGCAGATATTTTTTGGGCATGGTCTTTGTACATCACAACGCTTTTCTGAAAGAAGTTTCAGGGTAGGTTTCGGCATGCAATGTTGACAGTTCTCTTGAAAGTACCCATTTTTTAAAAAAATGTTACATTAATCAATTAGTATACTGAGGAATGTCTTCAATGTTTTATTTGATTTAAGAATTGGCCACAATACAGGGAGCAAATGTTCTAAGAAAAACCGTTATTATGCCTATTCCAAGTCCTAAGGACCAGTAATGTATTTCAAGGATAATTTACACAATTTCCATCCATAGTAATTCTGCCCGAAGGCAGGTCCTTCACTGCAATCATAGCATTTTCATGCTATGCTTCCAGCTTTACTAGGGAATTGTAGGTGTGGTAGCTTCCCGTTGCTTTCCACACCGGTGAAGGATGTTGATGATGATGATGATGATGATGATAATGATAAGGATGATGATGATTATGATGGCCATATGATTTCGGGGACCGTTTGGGCCGTAAAGTTTTCCTGACATTTGTCTTACAGGTGAGGAAAAACCCCGATAAAAACCTCACCCAGAAAACTGCCCCGACCGGGGATCGAACCCGGGCCCGCTGCGTGACAAGGCAGCACACTACCTCGAGACCACAGCGGTGGACTTACACAATTTAATGCACTAAAATAGATATGATCATGATCTATAAAACACGTAGAGTGTTTGTACTGTGATTTTATTAATAAACTTCTATTCGTGTAACATTTTTATCACGAACTTATATGCCTGTTAGACCAGGTATGATTTTAAGTGTAAAGCATCTATAAACAGTAATAAAATTAATTTTGCGTTACTAAAGATATACGTTCAGTATGGTTCGTACCAGACACCGGCAAGATTGCTACATTAGAGCAAAAATAGCTGGGCAGAGGGTCAACAGAAGCAATGTCACAACTGTGGACAGTTTGCTTATGCAGTGAAGCAGGGGCTTCTAAATCTAGTACACTTTAAGCCAATATATAAACATTTGATTCAAGTTACAATTTCATTTTATTCTCTTCTGTGATTGTTTAAAGTATAAATTATTTGTCTCTCTTATATCTTATACTAGTTTTGTTTGTAATCCCGCTCTTGGATTTTTGTATTCTAATTTTATTTTTTTCTCCTGTCACGAGAGAGTTGATCAGACTGTTTAACTCATGTCCCAAATGGGAGACAATGACCAATCACGTTTCAATGAATTTTGTTTTACAACCAATAACAGTCGTGTTTCACCTCGATATTTATCTAATTCTGTTTACCAAAATAAAGAAAGCTCCTCGTTTCAATATTCTCATCCGGTCAGAGCATTATTTTGTTGTGACTGCTTCTTCGACTGTAGCGATTAATATGATAGGAGACATATAAACTAAGATACAACCCTAATATGCATGGAGCTGAAACTAAAATGTTCCGAAATATATTAAATTGTTATTAAAATTAAATAAATCTATAAAACAAAATGAAAATAGAATATATTACTAATATCGCTATAAAATATGTATGTGGAAAAGTAAAAATATCCAGGTAAAAATTCCACCTACATTTGTCTAGAATAAAATACTGTAAAACGCTACCTGCTATAGAAATGACAAATAAAGAGGTATTGTCAGAACTCTACCTACTACACAACTTACAAATAATATAGGAACACAAAAAGGGTATTGTCAAAAGAATTCCAATTAGCAGTCTATACAACTAATAAGAAAAGATAACATTAGTTAGCTATTAAAAATATTAAAAATCTATTGACCAATTCTTAGAAACCAATTAAAGCTACTAAGGAATTCCAAGAAATGATGATAAAGAATTACTACCTCCCTAGTACAGGCAACAAAAGACATTCATTCACCTATAGAAAATATAATCTCTTAACATTGACAGTTTACAAAGAAACTGATAAACATTTATCTATTAAATATCAAAGAACCAATTTACCCAGTTCTTAGAAATGTTATACATACTAGTAAATAATATTATTGTAACATAAATATATATTCAATTGTAAGGAGTGGATTCGAGAAAAGTGGGAGGAGCCACCGCCTTTATAAGCGAGAACTTATATCAAAATACAACCACTCACTATCTATCACTCTCAGTGACTCCGTGTTCAGTGTTGGAACATCGTAGACCTGCAGACCGCGATCTCCGATTCAGTGTTAACATTAGATTCGTCCGAGAAATAGTTAAATTTAAAGTTATAGTCCGTTAAGCATTTGAACTTTAAAAATATTGACTCGAGCACGTGGACCTCTAAGTATTTCATCGACTCCACTCTTAGATAAAACTTGTAACTGTATTAACAAAAGTGTATTTCTCCGAAAATAAAGAGTTCTTGGATTCGTTAAAATTGAGTGTACATTTATACGTTGTTCTTTTGCTTATAAAGAGTTCATAACCCTGAGATCTCTTGCCTACCATTGAGCTCCGGTACACGACAAATACGTTGAACATAGCAAATAATGAACATATTCCTTCGAAATAAACATTTTATAATTGTTTGCTCAATAATTGTGGTTTAAATTATTATTTTGTTGAGTTGTTTCCTAAAAAAATTAAGAAATAAAATAGTTTTGTTATAATATACAGTTTCTCACCGCTAGGGGCAATTCTAACAATATTGCAATCCTATTTGGCAACAAATATGATCAAGTTGCAATGGATAAAAAAAATGAAACACAACCAAACATTTGTCATTTGTTTTCAAACATCGCCGTTTACATTAAATGTATAAATATATTAAAATAACTATATTTAAATAATGATTTGTGAGTAAGCAGCTTAATTTTTTTGTTAAATAGACCTATCAAATGCCACTCTTGATTTCCAAATCCTCTAGATATATTGGAAATCATTTGTGACATTACTTATGACAAATATTTTTGCGCGATAGTGAGTTTTGTCCTACTTACAGCAATGGCGACCACGATTGAAAGTTCAACTTCCTACATTTCGGGGTTGCCAACCTAAATAACTATACTGTAATATTAGATATAACAAACATGCTTGTGGGAAGTAAAACCACTGCCCTCTATGTATACTACGTACAATGTATATATAAAAAATATCCAAAAGGTAGTGTAATATACATTATACGAAACAAATCACTGCATATTAAATGAACTGAACTTTATTTGAAACAATATAAAACAATAAATACATACTTTCCGCCATCTTATCACTAATTGGTCTCACGGCCTCCTGTTGTTTCAACTAATAAACATTGTACACACTTTTAAGGTCAGTCAATTGTTTATAATGAACGAAAATATTTCCTATAAGGATATTATTTTACTATTATTTATTATTTAGAAAACAACATCGTGCAAAAAATAATGTACAACGCAGGTTTGTGATGTGTTTTACAGAATCTCGGATATTAAAAACCTCACTATCGCTTGGTTTTTAAACTCGGCCCTTAGCTCGCTGGTGTGATCAATGTCCGAACCAGTGGTTCCTCTCGTACTGAGCAGGATTACTGTCGCAACGACCTTCGTCATCAGCAGGATAAACTAACCGTCTCACGACGGTCTAATCCCAGCTTACGTTCCCTATATTCATCCATAGTAATTCTGCCCGAAGGCAGGTCCTTCACTGCAATCATAGCATTTTCATGCTATGCTTGCAGCTTTACTAGGGAATTGTAGGTGTGGCAGCTTCCCGTTGCTTTCCACACGGTGAAGTATGATGATGGTAATGATAAGGATGATAATGGCCATATGATTTCGGGACCGTTTGGGCCTTAAAGTTTTCCTGACATTTGTCTTACAGGTGAGGATAACCCGATAAAAACCTCACCCAGAAAAACTGCCCCGACCGGGGATTGAACCCAGGCCCGCTGCGTGACAAGGCAGCATGCTACCTCGAGACCACAGCGGCGGACTTTATATATATATTTCTGTACATATATTAAGTAGAGAAATCTATTTATTTAACCCTGTCATTTAAGTTATGATCTCTTAAATGTGAAATAGTTTGATTTATTCTCTCAAGTTAAATTACTGTAATTTATGTATAAAATTGTTAGATTAAATTAAATAGATACATGTAGAACAAAATTGGATACAAGTAGTTTAAGTCTGATGGGCACGCCGTATCGAATTACGCTATAAGCCGGAAAGTCTGTAGCTCGTGTTCCGGTGAGTGCAGAATTTTTAAACTGGCCTAAACTTTGTGTTGATTCAACCTGTAAAGGAAATGAGTACCAGTCGCTTGTTCTGGGAGTGAAGTCGGCCGTCATGCAAGTTTGACAATCCGGCTGACATCAGACGGCAGCTTGTCTAGAAAGTTGGGATCCTTAACGTCTCCTACTCCGCGGACCTTCTAAGGCTTATAGTGGATGACTTTACCTTTATTTTACTGCAAGCTTAGTGTAGAACTAACTCACTGGTACTATCGAACCCGTAGATTCTAGGTCCGCAGACATAAGCTCTACATACATCCCTATCCTGGGCTAATGTTTTTCCAATCTCCTGTATAATATACTTCCCCAAATCATGGTTAATGTTATTCTCTCGCCAATTTATTGGTCTACCAACTGGAAGCTTGCCCCCTGGTTTTCCTACAAGGAGTTTACACGCCTTTCTTTCATTCCCCATTCGTGCGACTTTGTTTCCACCGCAGTCTATGAGACTTAACTGTGCTTATTATATTTGGTTTCCTATAAAGATCGTATAGCTCACTTATGTAGTCTTCTCCATTCGCCTGTCCATCTCCTTTTGGTCTAAACATTTTCCTAAAAACGTTATTCTCAAACACTCGTAATATTTTTCCTCCCTTAAAGTAAGAGTCCATTTTTGGTATCCATATAATATCACTTGGAGAACAACAGTTTTATATATTTTCAGTTTAACGTCTATTGAGAGAAGTTGGGACGACAAGAGTATCTGTAATTCATAATAGCACATGCATTTTCAGAAATGAGCCTAATGTTTGATTTCTTTGTGTACACCAACCTCATTCCCGATTGTAATTATTGTTCGTAAGTATTTGAATTCAGCCACTCCTTCAAAATTTCCCTAATTTTTCATTAACTGTCCATTTCCATTATATCACGTATTTATATTTGTGATCACATATATATAGTTCCATTGATGTTTCCTTCCAGCCCCAGTTTCTTAGTGTTGCTCAATGGAAGTGTGCGTGTTGGTCTAAATATCTCATCGCTATCGCCTAATAATTGTAACTTACATAATCTGGATGAACCAATAGCTTATTAATACCATTGAGTTGTAGACTTTCTACATCCTCTGAAAACTGTTTGCCTACACCGCACCTTCCTTTTTGTGCAATTTAGACACATTCGAATAAGTCTTACGTTTATTGAAATTTCGAACTCCTACTGGATACTATATAACTTCTCCCTCTTAATTGAACCGCATGCTTTTCTGAAGTCTGCATGTAGTTGATGCACAGATATATTCTCATTTATTTTCTAAATATGTCTTAGGTTTAAATTTTGATCTATTGTAGACATATTTCTTCTAAATCAATATTGATAATTACCTATTACGTC
Organism: Diploptera punctata; assembly: GCA_030220185.1. Classification (NCBI taxonomy): domain Eukaryota; kingdom Metazoa; phylum Arthropoda; class Insecta; order Blattodea; family Blaberidae; genus Diploptera; species Diploptera punctata. The sequence goes on from JASPKZ010008858.1 coordinate 436,498, forward strand.
GTCTATATACGGGATAAGTCTGCATACTAAAATATTTGTTAGAATTGTGTACGAGGTTGAAAGGAAAGACATGCTCTTTCTTATAGATTGGTACAATAATCAGTTCATTCCAGAAATTTGGAAGAGTCTCTTTTCTACCAAAATATACTAAGCAAAAAATGTATATTTTCCGTCAATTTTTCTCCCCCTAATTATATCAGTTATACTAGGATCCCATCCGAACTCGATGCTTTATACATCTTTAATTTTTCTATCGTAATTTCAATCTCCAATGCGCTTTGGATATGTGACTATTATATCTGCTATCTGTAAATCATCATCTTGAATACCATGTTCTGCGTGTAGACATTTAATAGTTGATTAATGTAATTTTTAAATATAGGCTATTTAATATACTCCTGGAATCTGCAATCATATCATTTCCGTCCTTAATTATGTGTTTCTGTCCTAAAATCATTTCCTCTCCATCCCAATTCCCTGGTATAATTATCTGATGTTCCTATGTTTTGCATTCATTCGCTAGGTATATTATTATTCTCCTTCGGTACTCAATCTTGGACTATCTCTAGACTCAAATTAACGTGGTGAACACACGTGAAACACCTTTGTAAACATATTTTCTCTTTTACATTATATAAGAAAAGTAAAGGAATTTCTCCCTATTTCATTAAAACTAATCCTTGCGCAGAACTTCGAGTTGCCACATCTTTATTATTATTATTATTATTATTATTATTATTATTATTATTATTATTATTATTATTATTATTATTACATTATAAATAATGGCTAAATTTTGAGATGTCGCAGAGACACCTATGCATTCATAATGCTTGCGTTCGTTTCATTTTCAACATCCACTATTATGATCATATATCCGTATAAAATATATATATTGGTTCGCCGCTGTGGTCTGAGGTAGCGTGCTGCCTTGTCACCCAGTGGGCCCAGGTCGATTCCCGGTCAGGACAGGCTCCTGTGTGAGGTTTTCTCGGGTTTTTTTCCTCATCTGTAAGACAATTGTCAGGAAGCTTAGGGCCGAACGGTCCCCGAAAATCATCCGCCATCATCATCATCCTTATCATTATCATCATCCTTCACCGGTGTGGAAAGAAACGGGAATCTATCACACATATAATTCCCTAGTAAAGCTGCAATGCATAACATGAAAGTGCTATAATTGCAGTGAAAGACCTGCCCTAGGACAATTACTTTGGCTGGAAATATATACATATTTATTTATTTATTTATTTATTTATTTATTTATTTTATTTATTTATTTATTTATTTATTTATTTATTTATTTATTTATTTATTTATTTATTTATTTATTTATTTATTTATTTATTTATTTATTTTACTTTTGAACAAAATTAGTATACATTAATATACAATTCAATAAATCTCTCTTCGTTCCGTGTTAAAGATAGAGGTAAATTGTATTCTTTTTTCTCACTTATTTTTAAGCTTCTGCACTCTTGCGTACCTAGTTACCTGTCGTCAAGATTTGAGAAGTTATCTTTTCACCACAATTTTGACACTAGGTCACAAGATCATCTTCTAACAATACTTCTTCACAATACCACTTTTTATTCTACTCCTTTCACAGTAGTAACTACTGTGGAATTCCATCCCTCAAGGTATTAAGGGTTGCCGCACACTTTATAGCCTTATGTCAAGCTTATACAAGTAGTAGTCAGTAAATAATTTATTATTTTTTCTCCTTTAAACAAATCAAAATTATTCTACATTGTTAGCATCTTCTAACAACACTTCTTCTCAATACCACTTTCTATTCTACTTGTTTCACAGTCGTTACTACCCGATCGTGGATTCACATCCCTCAATATATTAAGGGTTGCCGCATACATTTAAATCAAACTTATGGAATTACTCTAAAAATGTTAAAAATATTTTCATGGCAATTACTTCAATAGCATCATTCCTTCGGAATTCTCTAAAAGTAAAAAGGTTTAACAAGTTAGGTGATAAAGCTATTTACATAATTATGTATTACCTATTTAAATCTATGATTGGTTGCTATCAAAAACACGCAATAATACGTGACTGGAAAAATTCAAACAATTGGCTTATGAGTGGAAATAATCAATACAAATACCTCTGTTACATCGTAACCATAGAATTAATTTAATTTCGCATTCCTTCAATCCGTAAGCAAATTTTAAAATGTTGAGTAAAGTATTCGCACAGCAGATCCTAAGGTAATATGAACAGAAATTAGTTCACCTGACTGCACACATATTGTTTTTTATTTTCAAAATATTATGAGTTCAATTACTGTAAACAAAATGAATGGGACGCAACTTATATTGAATTCTCCAACACCATTCATGATGACTATGGTGATAATTATCGTGATCATGATGATGATAATGATAATGATGGTAACTTTGTTGACAATGATGATTGCTATGTCTATGATAATATTGACGATGGTGAAGATGAGAACCGAGATGATAACGGAATCGCAGCAAGAGCAGGATCCAGTCGTTCAGAAACCAATCGTTCAGGATTTGTCTACGACGAGATCGAAGATATATTCAGCAGCACCAAATTTAATTGTATGTAGAAGAGTAAGTTGGAAAAAAGGATGAGGAATGAGGACAATCCACATGTTTTATTCTACAATAATAAAGATCTGAATGAGTTTAAAATCAAAAGGACAAATCAAGACCAAACGATATTTAACCAATTTCACGTATTACTTTCTTTAAAATTTTAGTTTCTCACTTTTGAAATATTCTGTGTTTTACGAATCTTTTTTAAATTAATGTCTGTATCGCAACATTTTGTTTCATTAAACAATACTGATAAACCATTTTTATCGATCTTTCACTAAATAAAATTTATTTATTGAACTATGAGCATTAATTTAATAGTAAAGTAAAGTATTCCCACTACATAAATACATAAATAGTATTCACTTTTTTCTTACACCGGGAACTGTCAACCATTGCATTCCAAATCATACCTTGATTTTTCTCCCCCCCCCAGATAAGCGTTGTGATGAACCAACACCGTATCCAAAAAATTATGTGCAGTTTTTAACAGTAATACATAGAAATCAAAGCCAAATTCCAGCAATATCAACCCACTATAGGGAGAGGATGGACTCCCTTCATTAGTAAGAGCGGGGTGAAGTGACGCGAGACGTGGCGCGGACGGCAGATAGTTAGGGTTATCTAATCTACCAATTCAAACAATTAAATAGTTTAAACGAGAGATTTGGCGCTGAATTTTAGCGTCTTGCAGTTAAAAATGGCACATAATTGTTTGCACTCAGCCTTTGTACATTAAAACGTTACTCTGGAAGAAATTTCAAGGTAGGTTTCGGCATGTAATGGCTGATGATTCCCTTGTTAGTTTACTGTAACCGTTCACCTTTTAGGTACCTTTACATGGCTCGCACAAACCAAATCGTAAAGAGACATGACCTATCGGGAGAGAAATATAAATATTTCACCAACAAGGATACTTTCTTAAATAAATAATCTATTCTATCCAATAAATGGGGGGGGTTGGACAGACTGTCTCACTACACCAAGGAACAGAGAAAGAAGTACAAAGGAGGATCACACAATCTTGGAAAGTCTTTTGGACGCTGAAATTCATACTTCTAGACAAGTCCCTAAACCGCAGAATAAGATTAGAAGCCCTCAACTCATGCGTTTTCCCGGTCTTAACATATGGCTGCCAAACCTGGGCCCTAACAGAGAGGCAAAGGAGAAGCATTGAAATCTGCCAAAGGAAGATGGAGAGGAAGATAATGAGTGTATCACTCCGGGATAAGATTTTCAACATGGCGCTACAGCAAATTACAAATTCAAAGAACATTACTCAAAAAGCCCTCCAAACAAAGTGGACATGGAGTGGTCATGTAACAAGACAACAACAAGGAAGATGGACTCGGGAAACCACCATGTGGAACCCCTACATTGGAAGACGAACACGAGGTCGGCCAAGAAGATGGGCAGACACGTTCAAACTGATGTTGGGAGGACATTGGTCAACCACAGCCCGCAACAGGAACAAGTGGAAACAACTAGCGAACAATCTAAGAATGGACTAAAATTCTTAATAAACTGTAGTGAAGTGCACAAGTGAAAGACTCTATAAACATAATGTTCACGTGAATTAGCTCACCACGTGAACCACTTAAAACTTTAAAATTGAGCCTCCCCCCTCTTGTAGGAGGCCCTAGCCCTTTATGGGACATAGTGGCTACATTCATTCATTCATTCATTCATCCATCCAATAAATATAAAAATAAATGTTTGTTTATTTGTTCGTATTTTATGCGCTGCCATAATGTTCATCCGATTGTGATGGGGTTTTTTCAAGATATTCAGGAGATTCCCGAGATGAACATAGGCTGTAAGCGAGTTATAATACTCAACCCCTTCATCTATAAAAATCACTCTTTGTAGTGAAAAACGTGAAAAAAAGTTAATTTTTTTACGCTTAAATGGCTCACGCTGCCTAAACCACAACAAATACGCAAAATTACTGTACACAGAATTGAATATCTCAAAAACCCTAAGAAGAAGTCCGCAACAGCGTATGTTTATCTTTTACGGATAAGTCACAATAGTCATTTTTTGTCTTTCATTGATGCCAGGAAGATCGGGATAAGTAGATTCCCCGGGCAAGAGTGCGCTGCCATCCCATTCATTCGATTGTGACGGGGCTATTTGCAAAATGTTCAGGATTTCGCTATAAGAGAGCTTTAATGCTCATGCCCTTCACCCTTAAATATCACCCTTTGTAGTGAAAAAGTGAGAAAAAAGTAGTTTTTTGTACGTTTAAATGGCTTACGCTACCTGAACTATAACAAATACAAATTAATGTACACAGAATTCAATATCCCAAAAACTCAACACGAAAGTCCCGGATAGCATATGTTTATCTTTTACGGATAACTCACAATAACCATTTTTGTCTTTCATTGATGCCAAGAAGATCGGGATTAGTAGGTTCTCGGGCAACCGTAGCAGCGAACCGCGGGTATTCTTTTACGGATAACTCACAATAACAAATTTTGTCTTTCAGCTCATTTATGCCAAGTACATCGGGATACGTAGATTCCTGGGCAACAAGGGTAATCAGCAAGGGGTATCTAAAGATAATTACGATACGGCTTTACTTATAGTGATTGCTAGAATATTAAATTTCGGAAGATGAAATTTTATTTACTTTTTGGATTGAATGAAAGGTAGATTGGAAATAGAATTATTTAGTGTAATGGTTGTTTTAGCTGCAATAAAGAAGAGAACAAATGTATAATTATTTTTCCTTTTACTTACTCAACTAAACATAAATACACAATTTTCGTCCTTCAGATAATTTATGCTAAGAGGATCGGCATAATTAGATTCTTGGGCAACGCCGGGAAATCAGCACGAGGTATTTAAAAATAGTAACGATATAAATTAATAATTATTTTCCTTTTACTTATTCAACTAAACACAAAACATAGCTTAATTAAAAGCTTAGAAGCGCACGCTGGGTATTAGCTAGTTAAATATAGAATATATAATTTATATCATAAAATAAACGTCCACTGTGATTAATCAAATAACAATTGCAACATCATTAATTCCCTACATATGGGGTAAAATTAAAATTTTATTGTAGAGTTTGATCCATGTATCTAACTATCTATCTATAATAGCGTTGCCCATTGTTGAGCCATAGTCTCTCCTCTATAAAGAGATACTAGACAAAGTTAATTTTTAGTTACCTTGTTTGCTCATAGACATCATAGATGGCAATATAAGACCCAATGAGACATCTAACAGGCAACTAAATTATTACTTGGACGTTGATGTCGGTAAATTTTGCTTACAGGTTTATTCAGACTTAAGTATCTTTTACGAGCCTGAAGATTTTCAGACTCGGACCCACGGCTTAAAGCCCCTTCCGGAGGACACTTGTTCCTTGGATTTTTCCGTCCTAAAAAAATCGACCCTGGCCGGGTTTCAACCAACGACCACGGAACCAAAAACAAGTACACCGAGGCCGACATACAGTGTGATAAGATATGCTTTACTCCGGGGTGGGTTTACTACGGGCGTGCTTTTGCTCAATACCGTCGGAATAAATCTTAACTGATCACACCGAATTAAAACTATAATTTAGAAAATAATCTACTAAAGTTAATTTGTAAATTATATATCTAATCAATTAAATGATTATGTTAATATAAATTTATTTATTTTTGGGAATTATTTAAGAAAATTTTATTAGGGGATTTAAATGACAAACAAGAACGACATTAATATTAGCAAGTGTTATCATTTTTAAAATAATCCATTATCACGCTAACAGGAAAACTGTCAACCATTGCATGCCAAAAGCTACCTTCAAATTTCCCTCAGAGAAGCGTTGTAATGTACCAAGGCCGTGTCAAAAAAAATCTTCCGTTTTTCACTACAAGGCACAGAAATTTAAGACAAAATCTAGCAATGGCAACCTACTGCATGAGTTGAGAGCGGAAAATAAGTGAGGCGGGAAGCGGCGCCATCGGAGGTTAGTGAGGGTAATCCATTCTGCCAATACAGGAGTTGTATTATTTATTTATAATTTAAATGAGAGATTTGGTGCTTGATTTTAGTGTCTTGCAGTTAAAAACGGCAGATTTTTTGGGCACGGTCTATGTACATCACAACGCTTTTCTGAAAGACGTTTCAGGGTAGGTTTCGGGATGCAATGGTTGACAGTTCTCTTTAAAGTACTCATTTTTTAAAAAATTGTTACATTAATCAATTAGTATACTGAGGAATGTCTGAAATGTTTTATTTAAAATTTAAGAACTGGCCGCAATAAAGAGAGTACATGTTCTAAGAAAACCCGTTAATATGTCTATTCCAAGTCTCCTAACGACAAGTTATGCCTTTCAAGGAATATTTACACAATTTAATGCACGAAAATAGGTATGATCATGATTCGTAAAACACGTAGAGTGCTTTTACTGAGATTTTATTAAAACTTCTATTCGTGTAACAGAATTTTTATCACGAACTTATATGCCTATTAGACCAGACATGATTTTAGGTGTAAAGCGTCTATAAACAGTAATAAAATTAATGTCGCCTTAATAAATATAATACATTCAGTATGGCTCGTACCAGACACCGGCAAGATCGCTACATTAGAGCAAAAGGAGCCGGGCGGAGGGTCAACATAACCAATGTCACACACAACAGTGGACAGTTTGCTTATATAATGAAACTGGGATTTCTAAAATCTACATTTAGCCAACTTCCTACATTTCTGGGTTGCGAACCCATATACCTATACTGTAAAAAATAACCATGCTGTAATATTATATGTAACAAACACGCGTGTGGGAAGTAAAACTACTGAGATATCAATCAACCAGTTCATTAAAATGCATTGAAATACATAAAAAATACACAATTTTAATGAATTTTAATGTTGATGACGATTTATATTTCAGGTAACAATTGTATTATTTTAACTTATTTTAAAACAACTCAACGGTAGTTCAGTATGAATTTTAAATGTATGTAATTCCATACTTGTACTTTGTAACGGTATGAATGCAGAATATGATTCAGTATTATTAATACTTTGAAAATAGACAATATGGCACGTTGTGTATTTAGTTCCATCATCGGCAATGCACAGTACTGACGCATTCCAAGAGCCGTGTTGAGACTCTAAGCCAGTCATTCTCAAAGTGGTTTATATCGACCCTCAAGGGGTTGACTCTGACCTGCAAGTTGTCCGATTCCTCGGAAACAAAAGTCAGTAGCACTGTGTCAGTTGTCAAAAATTTATTTACTGTCGATGAAGACTTATGAAGAGAGATATTTCCTCTTTGAAGTTTTAAAAGATTGCCTTATTCGATATTTGAAAAATAGGGGATCTAACCAAAATATAAAAAATTGACACTTGCTCATTATTATCATCATCATCAGTGGCACAACAACTCAAATCTGAATCCTGGCCTCCTCAAGGAGCCTCCTCCAATTAGCTCGGTCCTGCGCCTCTTCCACCAATTTATGAATCCCAATTCTCTAAGCCTCTCCATCCATCTCATCCTTCAATCGTAGTTTCAGTCTTCCTCTTTTTCTTCTACCCTCTGGTTGAGTGGACCATATTCTTTTACATATTTCTGACTCTTCATTTCTTCTTATATGCCCTGCCCATCGTAGTCTGGTTAATTTTATGAATTTACTTATCTCCACATCTTTGAATAATGCATACAACTCCTGATTACAGCGTTTTCGCCAGACACCATCTCACATATAGGGTCATACACCCTCTTTAATATTTTTCTTTCAAAACTTGCAGAGCGCATTCATTACTTTTCCCCATAAACCATGTTTCACATCCATATGTCAAAATGGGACATATTATAGTCTTGTATAGTAATATCTTTACAGATCTTGACATGACTTTTTTTTAAATATTTTATTACATTATATTTTCAACCCGTGTTTTACCATGGGCATATCACAGGATATTTACAGTAATTTACATACATTTACATGTTGTCTTGCTGCAGTTTGATTGTTCAAGAGTTTATTCTTGAAGTGAGCGGAAGATGTTGCTGATGAAGTTCGTCACTGTGACGGTGTTGATGTGGAGCTGTAGTATCTGAGGTAGAGTTTGGGTTGTTAGAACAGGAGGCCGGTCTCTTGAGTACAGTGAACATTCTGTCAGAAGATGTATTGCTGTCTGTGGTGGACTTTCGGGGCAGTTACATAGGGGAGATGGTGACTTTTTGATCCTGTGAAGATATGTACGGAAGCATCCGTGGTTGGTTAGGAATTGTGTAAGGATAAAGTTTGGCCACAGGGATATAGAGAGCCGGTGGTGAATATAGGGGATGAACTGTTTGGTGTTGACAAGACTTGGGACACTAGGTCTACGAGACAAAAAAAAAAGATTGGGGTCCTCTGTTCTGAGACAAGAACGAAGAAGAGCAGAGCTCGATCAGGAAATCCTGCAAATGACTACCATATAATTTGAAATGGGAACAGAAATATCAGTAACATATTAGTTAGACGATCTTTTTAAGAACAGCAGTGCAAAGTACAGCTAGCTACTTGGAATATGATGAAAATATCGATTTTGTTTCTCCGTACAGCTGATTTTGTTGCCAGAATTTCAGTGACTGTTTTTCAAGCAATTAAAAAACAAAATAAATACCATCATACCATCGCACAATAATAGCCCTTCCTCCTTATCATTCTTATTCACCATTCGCTTAGGTCGTTCAACATCGGATCTAATAATAGCCTCTCTGGTTTAAAAGTGCGTTACATGAAATAAAGTATCTCACTATAGGCCTTAGGAGGCCCTTGAGGAGTAAATAATCAACACGATATGACAGTTGATTTTGTTATCCTGTGTGACGACCAACTTTACCCCTGGAACATAATCTGGTACTCATTTTAGTTAGATGCAGAGTCGACTCCCCGGCCACAATGCCACCAGTTAGTTTAGACCTTTTTAAAAATCCTGATCCCATCGGGACTAGATCCCGAGATCTTCGGACTGGTAACGTATTGCCTTATGCTTCGCTTGACCTTATAATTTATATAATGATTTGAAAATTATTTTCGCTCTGTTTACTGCCATTAAAATTATTTTCTTCTTACTTAGCTATACCTATACATAATTTCCAAGAGTAATTACTTATATAAAATGACTATCTTCTATAATTACTGAGGCTACCGTGGCAAATATACCCCTTAAATTGACAATTATCCTGTAGGATACATAAATTGGTTCGATTTATTTCATATTTTTTAATTGACCGGAACAAATCGAACATAAATTTGTGTCGAATTACACAATAAAACTAATAAGTCATGCATGATTTTGTTTTCAGTGCGGTCCGCCATATTTAAATAACTGGCAAGATAAATTAATATCTTCTATAATGAGCAAACATTATTCTTAATATCTTCATATTAAAGAATGTCTTTAACAAAGAAGCCGCCATTTGCAAAGATAGAAGCAAAGGTTTCATAGCATTTGGTGCGTGGGAATTGACAACGTATATAAGATAAAAATTTGTGTTTAGATTGATTGGAACTCGCTCAGATAAGCTCAGTCAGTAGAGCATTGGTCTAGAAATCGAAAGGTCCTGGTTCGAGTCCCAGTATGAGCATATCATTTTTCTCATAAATATGATTTATCCATCATTGAGATGTATGAAATGAATAATAAAAACACATAAATTATTCTGTTTTCTTGCTTACTTGTCTTGACGTAATGTATGGAGTACAAATTCAAATTCAGCAGGTTTCATTTAATGAAGATTAAAAGTAAAAAGGAAGAATAGTCGTCATTCTTTGTGCAATTGGCTTGGATTTAAATTTAGAGATCAGCACTTAGAAAATCAAGAGAACAAAAGCACGTCGACCGACAACAGAGATCATTAGAATGAAGATAATGCAATGTGGTAGCAGTTCATCTCTATTCATCATTATCATTATCATCTCGTTAAGAAATTCTGAAATTAGCTCCACCCTTCTACTAACACAATTTGCACAATCGTGCTTCCAACCATATCGCAGCGACTCTGTCTTGTAAAAAAATTTGGCTAATTTCCTTATCAATTTTATTACCTTTGTCTTTAACTAGATACCGGATGTTGAGATTCTCATTACAACTTTCTGAGAATTATACAAATTATTAAAGTTCTTAGGAAAATTTGTGGACCAAAGAGAGATGAACAGACAGTTGAATGGAGAAGAATACATAACAGTGAACTACATGGTCTTTATAGGAAGCCATATATAATAAGAACAGTTAAATCTCGTAGACTGCGATGGGCATGACATGTGGCACGAATGGGAAATGTTAGACGTGCATGGAAGCTTCTTGTAGGAAAACCAGAAGGAAAATGCCCATTTGGTAGAGCAAGAAAGAGGTGGGAGAAAACATTAACTATGATTTGATGGAAGTAGACTACAGAGGGAATGCTTGAAAAACATACTCATAATAGGTATGTAAGGAGAGCATATGTCCGTGCGACCATGATCCTACGGGTTCGATAGTGCCAGTGAGTTAGTTATTAATAGGACCCAGATCCAAAACTTGCCGTTTCATTATATTGGCATAATTTTATTGTTTTTAATATTTAAATTAGTCGGCCGCGGTGGACTAGTGGTTATGCTCTTTGCCTCTGGTCCCGAGGGTCGCGGGTTCAAACCTGCCCGGGGTCGATGGATTTTTAGGACGGAAAATCCAAGGAGTAAGTCCTCCGGGAGGGACTTTAAGCATGGGTCCCGAGTCTGAAGATTTTCAGGCTCGTAAAAAATCCTTAAGCCTGAATGAAGAGGCCTCTAAGCAAACTTTACCGGAACGCTGACCACGGACCACTCAAAATGACATCTATGCGAAAACAAGGGTAACTAAATTAGTATGGTTCAAATTCTTCCCTGTAGGGGGAGAGCGCCTAAATCTCTGTAAAGGGAAAACATGGGCTTCCAAAAAAATATTTAAATTAAATTACAATATTAAGAATTGTTATTAACTAACTAAATAACTCGCTGGAACTATCGAACTCGGCGGTTCATGGACCCGAGGAATAAACTCTCCATAGCTTACATTTCTAACCTGAGATAATACTTTCCATTTATTCCGTTTGTTTCACAACCTTCGAATCATGGTTAATGTTATTCCTTCCCTCGTTCTCTGTGATCTCGGGGTAGCGGGCTGCCTTGTCACGCAACAGGCCCGGTCGGGTCAGGAACCTGGGTGAGGTTTTTTCCCGGTTTTTTCCTCACCTGTAAGACAAATGTCAGGAAGTCTAGGGCCCAATGGTCCCCGAAAATCATCTGGCCAACATCACCATCATCATCATTTCAGCGGTGTGGAAAACAACAGAAAGCTACCACACCTATAATTCCCCAGTAAAGCTGCAAAGCATAGCAACAAAATGCTATGAAAGTGAAAGATCTGCCCTCGAGTAGAACACTATAAACAGATAGATAGATTCTTAGCCCACTCACTGATCGCTCTTCTTCTGGCTTTTCTAGAAGAATTTCTCATTCTACTCTTTCATTCCCTATTCGCGCCATGCAATAATACTATTAATGTTATCATTATTGTTATTGTTATTATTATTATTATTATTATTATTATTATTATTATTATTATTATTATTACTAGAATTAGAACAAGAGGACTGGAGGAAATTGTGTGGATGGATAGAGACGAGTAGAGTAGGAAAATAAAACTTTAGACACAGAAAGATATGTAAACACTGAAAATCTTCACATAAGAATAATAATAATAATTATATTATTATTATTATTATTATTATTATTATTATATCCACCGCCCATAAGATAGGAAGCTTAGGGCCCAACGGTCCCCGAAAATCATCCGGCCATCATCATCACCCTTATCATTATCACCATCATCCTTTATCGGTGTGGAAAGCAAAGGGAAGCTACCATATCTATAATTCCCTAGTAAAGCTGTCCTCGGGCAGAATTACTATGGATGGATTATTATTATTATTATTATTATTATTATTATTATTATTATTATTATTATTATTATTATTATTATTATTATTATTATTTTGCTTGTGTTGCTATTAACAGTAAAGAGATTCCACTACAGATCTTAGATGGTCTTGGGGCAGTGAGCGGTTAAGGCTCCAACCTTCTCAAGACAATTGGCATTAGATGTCAGCCCATTGTGCCATTACTCCAGAACAATCATCTAGTAATCAATTCTGTTAGACACTGAGTTGACCCCAAGGTATTGGTGCCGACAGAAGGTTTAAGCCAGTGTAAATTTCCTGATCATAATTCGAACCTCTGACCCCCGACTGTAGCATATTGCCTGAACCAAGTAAGCCATGCGTGCCTCCTATATAGACTCCTCTTTTAAAATAGTTTCAATCTCTTTCTCTCTCCCTTCATTTGAGTTTAATCTTAGCCATTATAAGAACATTTTCATGTCATCCCATAATGAGCCAGAATTCAAATCTAGCGGAAGAAAGAGGAAAAATAATATTCATTCTTCCAAGTTTTATCCGACTTAACACGTTAGTAGATAACCAATGTTAATAAATTAAAGCATATGAGGACGAAACAAAAAGAGTTTACATATCCAATGTCACCAGGTTGTCATTCTGGTACTCTCTCCTGGCATTGACGTTATTGTAACCCCCTTCTCCGCTTGAAAGGCGGAGTTACGCTGCCCCGATGATATATGATAGGTGATGATGTGCCAGGAGAGGTCTTAATCATAAACCTGATCTAATGAAGTGAATATGATATTGATGATAATGATGGCCAGATGACGTTTGGGGACCATTTGGTTCTTAAAATGCCATGACATTTGTCTTACAGGCGAGTAAAAACCGAGAAAAAACCTCATTCAGGAAACCTGTTCCGACCGAGGATCGAACTCGGATCCGCTCGTGAGAAGGCAGCACGCTACCTCGAAACCACAGCAGTGGACAAATACAAACAGTTGTGTCTGTATATAACACCCATAGATATTTTTTCTTAAAGAAGTGTGGTTGTGTTGTGTCAGTGAACATTGTTACTTGTTGATGTGATGTCAATTAATCTAAATTGTGAACTATTGAATGTGGAAAAGGAAGTTCCAGGTAAGTAATTCCAAATTCATATAACTTTAACAATTTTTCAGCATTATTTTTCGTTGAAGAGTTATCAACTAGTGCAAATAGCGCACAGAAAAACAGCAACTAACAAAGTACACTGCCAGAACAAAACTAGTGTAAAACCAGACTTATTCTTTAAGGAATGATATATGAGCTGTTATTTATAGTCATAACTCTTTGGTAATGGCATTTTGGAGAAATGAACACATAAAATCAGAAATCATAATAGACAAGAAACCTCTGGAACAAGTAACAAATTTTAATTATTTGGGTTATAATTGTACTATAAACACAAAAAATGAAAGGAACATAAATATGAAACTGTCCAAATTTCAAATTATATGTGGAACTATACACAAAACATTTAAAAAAAAACAAGAAAAGATACTTGACTGAAGTTTTATAAAACTATGACAGTTCCTGCATTACTTTATGGTAGTAAAACTTGGATAATAACCAAGAAATTACAAAGTAGAATACAAAGCGTAGAAATGAACTTCCTTAGAAGAACAAAATTGGATCGGATAAAGAATGAAGATATAAGAACAGAGTTATATATATATATATATCCACTGAATGATAAAATCAAAGAATATAGAGATAAATGGTAGACATGTAGAGAGAATGAACGTAACAAGATTACCAAAAGCAGCATTTAACTACAAGCCAAGGGGCTCAAGGAATGTAGGAAGGCCAGTGAAAAGATGGGCAGAACATCTTACCGTGAGGCGGAACAGGAAATTTACCTAGGCCTTGATGTGAAGAAGAAGGACTCTTTGTGTTTCGTCCCCATATGCTTCAACATTGGTTATCTAGTAACAAGTTATAGTGGGGAAAAAACGTCCCAGAATGGAGTTCATTTTTCTACGTTTTCCCCGGAAGTTTTTAATTCTGCCCACTGTGCACCGGAGATTTACAGTAACACAATATATCGGAAGAGAATCTGTAACTCCGGAAAACAAACATAATTTATTTGCCACAGAAGATCTGGAAAGCCTCCCTGGATGAATGATCAACTTAGTGCCAGGGACATGACCAAGGTAACACGAACATTTATGACAAGACACACCTTTAATTTATCCATTCATACCAAATAAGGCGTAGAGTGTATGGACGATGATTAATTTAATGACAATATGTATTCGGGGACTATTTAGGCCCTAACGTTTCTCGTTAATTGTCTTACAGGTGAGGGAAAAACCCGAAAATATAAATCTTAAAACCCTCCTATTAGTTAATATAAATCGCTGCTTAAATGAGATGTTCATCCTTTAGCATATTTAGTTTAATTCAATATAAATATAGACGTAAAATATATTTTTTATTCATTCCCTTTTACATACTCGTATATTTTTATTTGTGGTATTTTATTTCATACTTTATAAAGATTGTGTTATGCAGAATGCATTGGAAATTTCACTGATAAAAATTTCGACACATAAAATGTTTTGTTTTAAAATAACTGATTCTGACAGTTTACTATTATGTTTGAGAAGTGGTTGATGCAACAAATATATTTCTGTGGTATAGCATACAATCAATTAATTGAATAATGTACAAATTAGATTAATGAAATTGATTAATGATTCGGCTGTCAGAGTCAGAATTTTTATTTTAATTTGTGTAGTTCTTGCATTTTTTTTAATTTGAAAATGAATGAAAGCTAATGTTCATGTTTGTATGAATAAGTTGTAATTTAAGAATTTGTTACCATGGGCTCTTACTTTAAGGAAGGAAAGGAGATTACGAGTATTTGAGAATAATGTTGTTACGAATTTTTTTGGACCAAAGAGAGATGAACAGACAGGTGAATGGAGAAGACTACACAGCAGTGAACTACGTGTTCTTTATAGGAAGTCAGATATAATAAGAACAGTTAAGTCTCGTAGACTGCGATGGGCAGGACATGTGGCACGAATGGGGAATGGAATACATGCATGGGTTCTTCTTGTAGGAAAACCAGAGGGAAAACGCCCAGTTGGTAGACCAATAATGAGGTGGGAGAATAACATTAACTATGATTTGAAGGAAGTAGATTATACAGCGGATGATTGGAAAACATTAGCTCAGGATAGGGATGTATGGAATGATTATATCCGCGCGATCATGAACCTACGGGTTCCATAGTGCCAGTGAGTTAGTTAGCTACCAGAGGCCTGTTTCGTTAAATTATCAATCTGCTTATACGCAGTATAAACTAATTAGATTAAATTGAAACAATATATGCACTCGGTTTTCAATGTCTGTAACACTGTAAGTTATTACGGGTTCATTGTATTGTCTGTCCAACGGATCTGTGCCCCCGTAATATATGCGAACTAAAGCCTACTTCCACTTCTGCCTCGGCAAATAATTTCCCTCCCTGCATTTCTATATATCTCTCCCTTTTCTATCTCTCTCTTGCACTTGCACTTCAGTGTTGTCAACTCAACACCAACCTTGCATTATTCAATATTCAAGAACCATGACACTGGGGGAAGTTTGGCAACATCCCTACTCGATGGCTGCTGTTAACGTAGGGGGAGGGGAGTGCGGTGAAATGGTGTGAGTACAGACGTGTTCTTTTCTTAGAACGAAGTCAGCGCTATAGGGGCACAGATCCGTTGGTCCGAGTATACTCTAGTACCTATCGTTGTTACTTATGAATTAACGGAAATTAAATCTGTTCTACCTTTACGGTGTTACTACTCGTAGTTTCGACACATTAGGCATTCATATATGATTAAAATCGCCAATTTCTGGGCTGTGCCCAGAGCCTCGAGGGGAGGGGCTACAAACTTCTCTTTGGGCCTAATCTGCCCCAAGTTGTCCCACATGTTCAGAGTCGTAACAAAGTATACGATTGTCCCTCTTCCCCTGGATCACCACAACCATATATTTCAAACACATGTGGTTTGGCACAACAGGCAATTGTTTTCATAAATGAGATGTGACGAAGGACGACATGAACTGAATGAGTGAATAAATGAAGATAAAATTAAATAGTGGAAAGAAGTGGGGAGTTGTGGGGGATTTAAATTCGGGAAACGGAAAAACACCGAGAGAAATCCGATTAATTCCGGTATGACCACCATGAATGTCCCTCCGGAATCGTCATTATTCGAAACTGGGATCCCACTCGGGGCAGCCTCGCGCGCTAGTCACACATCTACGAGACGGCGTACACACTGATAATTTAGACTGATAAAAATTTAAACCTGTTTTAAAAATAGAAGCGTAAATTAATAGTTAGCGGTGTACGGCACATATTTTGGAGTTTTCTTGAGCAGTACTGCAATGCTACTAATTAACACTCACAAAATCATTCTATTTTATAATTTAGGAGATTAAAATATAAAATTATGGAATATTCACCTGAACGGTCCGTCTCCTCAACTTAATTAATTATTTAACTGTAGCGCTTTCGGGACTTGTCCCATCATCGACAGGACTAAAATCTGGCGTTTCACCGAAGATCTGGTAGAGGGGGTTATATGTATTGGGTTCGTTTTCGTTTATCAGATTGTCGTTGTTGTGACCTGCTTTCATGATTTCCATCTCTTCGAGTACGTTTATCTTCGCTGAATTATTTTCTCTGTGCATTACTGCCGATGATGGGAAAAGTCCCGAAAGCGCTACAGTTAAATAATTAATTAAGTTGAGGAGACGGACCTTTCAGGTGAATATTCCATAATTTTATATTTTAATTTTGAATAATACCTCAACGGAACACATCATGGATTTTATAAAAGTTACTTTAGGAGATACTCATAAAAGTAGTTAGCAGTGTATACAATTTAAAAGTAATTCAACAAATTTATTAAAAAATATATTATATAGGAACTTCGGGTAATGTGGACCCCTATTTTGAATTAAATAATTTGAATTTTGTTTAATTACAGTGATCATCATTAGTGTTATAACTATGAAATATCATTGTTTTTTTATTCAAATGGGGCACGCCGTAGCTAGCGGTTAAGGCACTGCGCTACAAGCCAGAAGGTCGAAGGTTCAAGCCCCGGTGGGGTCAGGATTTTTAAAGTGATTCAAACCGTCACTCAGGGCTGACAACCCGGCTGACATCAAGTGCCGATTGTCCAGAAAACGTAGGAGCCTTAACCTCCTACTAATCCAAGGGCCTCCTGAGGCCTGTAGTGGGGATTACCTTACTTTACTTATTTTATTGAAATATGGAAACATCTTCATAATTTATAAGATTTTTTACATTACAATAAAGGTCCACTTTAACCTCCATATTCGGATAAGTGCACCTCAGAGTCCATCCTAGGATTTAGACTATTTTTAAGTTTATTTACTCTATTAATTTATACATAGGCCTACAGGTACAAATTAATCTGAAAGTACTTATGGCTGGTCGTAATTAAAAAGCTTTGAGATTAATTTAATGTTTTGAAAAACTATTGTTGATTATAACATCCACACGTCATTTATCTGCAGCCCATGACAGGGACATTCCATACGAAATCGGCAAAAAAATTGAGAAAATTGAACTCACATATTTAAAAGTTTACCATTTTTTTACAGTGAAACTTTATGATATACTGAATATCTTAACCGAATTTCAAGTCTTCGCTTGGTGTAATTAAAGAGTAATAGAGCTGTCAATTTATCGTATCGTTTAAATAGTCTCTTTTATAAAATACATTTCTCGAAGTATGGCTATTCCCTCAACTTGAAAAGATAGTCACATTATAGAGGATTTTATGCTCTATCGCTTGAAAATTAGTATGTTAATATTTACGTTTTTCTGAAGGGCGTAAATGCAATTAATATGCAATTGACCTTCCTCACCAACAATTTTATAAAATCAAAAAGTGCCACATTATTACCTGAACACCAGTTAATGTTTTGTAATTAGTATTAAAGTGGAGTCTTGAAAGGAAACTACCAAAAATAATTATTTTTCTTAAAATCTCCTATGTGTAGGCTGCCCGCAATACCTTTCGCGTGAGTGGAGATCGCTCGCTCGTACAAACAATGACGGAGCTACTTGGTAATAGTCATTTGCGCACTTACAAATATTTTTTATTGTTATTATCATCATCATTACATTATTTTTATTATCATTATTACAATTATTACATTATCATCATCATCATCATGGTGGACAAGTGGTTACTCTGCACGCCTCCGATTCCGAGGTTCGCGGGTTCAAACTCGATAGGAATCAATGACATTTTAAAGGCGTAACAATTCTGAATGTAGCTTTCTCCAGAAGGAAGGAAATCCGTGAGTCCCGTGTCGTAAATTTATGGTACGTAGGAGAACCTCGCGCTTGAAATAAATTGCTACATAATAAACGTCATTAAATATAACAATCTTTATTGATATCTTCAGTAGGCGGTTCATTTTGTGCTGATTTTGGCTAATGTATAGTTTAATTTAAATTACTAAGCACCTACGAATTCAAGCTAGTAGGCCTATTAAAAATATTTTCTAGAGAGTAGTTTTGTAATGTATTGTAATATTTTGTACTTTTACCCTACACCAATGTCTGATGTTGAATATTGTAAGTAATGTTAAGCTATCGCTAATAATTTATAACAATTTTCTTGCTGTTACAAGTAATGTTTAAGAGGTATAAATATATTTTATTGGCTTGGTATCACTTACTGATCTGGCATCCCCTACTCATGACATATCTAAGATGATATTAAAATGCACGATAATATTAGCTTTTATTATAAGCTAAATTATTATATAGTATTTAATTTAATGTCTAAACCTCCCATTGTTCTTCTTTTATAACACAAAATGTATACCTCTACGATTATTCTCTCATTCCAGAAACATTTAAGAAATTGTAAAATTATATATTAACACATAATATTGTTAATAACTAATGTATACTAATATATGCATAATTAAAATTATGTTTAACTTCTAACTCACCATTCAGTCTTTGTAGATCTGCAAACTTGTTAGTTAAAAACAATAAGATATTATTTTTAATTTGACTGTGACACTTAAAATGACGAGATGCATTAAACAAACACTGTCTAGTATGTAATCTGAACTTGAGAATTGTTGATCTAAAACAGATGTTTAAGGAAGACTTGCTGACATTGCATTATTATCGTTTGGTAGGAAGTGGTAGGAGTATTAAAACATTCGGCTTTATTTGAGAGTGATATCGTATAACAATACTATTTCGTCAAAGTTTTCAGGGTACAATACAATACACTGAATAAAAAGTTATTTTAAGACTGAAATTAGTAATTATAACATGATAAAATTTTATACCAGTTTATTCAGTTAATGATGAAAGAGTTTTTATTATATAATACTACATTTAAACTGTAATGAAAAATTTGTAACAAAATAAATAATTTGTTTTAAAAAAGGACAGAAGATTACGAGTATTTGAGAATAAAGTTCTTAGGAACATTTTTGGATCAAAAAGAGATGAACAGACAGGTGAATGGAGAAAACTACATAATAGTGAGCTACATGATCTGTATAGGAAGCCAGATATAATAAAAACAGTTAAGTCTCGTAGGCTGCGATGGGCAGGAAATGTGGCACGTATGGAGGATGAAAGAGGTGCTTGGAAATTTCTGATAGGAAAACCGGAGGGAAAACGCCCAGTTGGAAGACTAAGAATGAGGTGGGAGACTAACATTATACATGATTTGAGGGAAGTAGATTATACAGGGGATAATTGGAAAACGTTAGCTCGGGATGGGATGTATGGAGAGCTTATGTCCGCGTTGCCATGAACCTACAGGTTCCACAGAGCCAGTGAGTGAGTTAGTTATAAATACACTGCTCAAAACAATTAGAGGAACGCTTGTAATAAATTGAATAAGTAATTGTTTTTTAAAGATGTGATGCTGAAAGTTGGACAATATGTAAATTGAATTATTAATTTTATCATTGGATACAAATTTTAAATATCCATGGCCTAAATACAGAGAAATTACCTCAAATAACAAATATAGAGATTTTTTTTTATTTTGGAAGGCACTGGCCACTTCTAATTGGTAAGCTTCCTGATGTTGCTATAGTGACGAATGTTGATTATTGCCTTGTTTATTGAAGTCTCTGACAAAATGAGGCATTTAAATGAGTTTGAAATGTATCATGCTCTACATCTTTTACGACAAGGTCAATCTCTGCGACAAGTGGCTAGAGAGCTTGGGGTTTCTCCTTCCATGGTGTCCAGGTTACGCAACAGGTACAGAGAGACAGGTCAGTATTGTAGAAGACGTGGCCAGGGCCGTAAATTTAAAACAAACCCCCAGGATGACAGATACGTTGTTCTTTCTGCTCTTCGACAGCGTACAAAAACTGCATAAGACTTGCAGAATGACCTTCATATGGCTTCCGGAATCCGGGTTTCAGATCAAACCATAAGGAACAGATTAAGGAAAGAGAATATTCGTCCAAAAAGGGCCGTTAAATAACCACTCTTAACAAATGGGCATAAGGCAGCAAGACGTACGTATGCTGAAAACCATGGTGATTGGAACCTGAACCAGTGGGAGTCTGTGCTCTTCTCGGACGAATCCAGGTATCGTCTTACACGTTGTGATGGTCGATTGACGGTGTGGGGACGGCCAGGAGAAAGATTTTCTGCAGAGGCTGTACAGGAAATTGATAGATTCGGAGGAGGTTCCATAATGGTGTGGGCCGGAGTTATGTACAACAATTGTACGGACCTTGTACTTGTTCCCCAGCGACTGAATGATGTCCGGTATATCGAGCACGTTCTGGAAGAGCATGTAGTACCTGCTGCCATTGGAGTAGGCCCTGGATTTCTGTTTATGCAGGATAATGCCAGGGCACATTCTGCGGCTGTCACCAGGGATTTCCTGAGGAGGAATGAAATTGCGGTAATGGAGTGGCCAGCGGTCAGCCCAGACCTCAACCCTATTGAACACTTGTGGGATCTTCCAGACAGGAAGGTCAGGAACCGACATCAAGCTCCACAAACTCTGCAGCAACTTGGAGATGCTCTGAAGGAGGAATGGGAGAATATCCCGCAAGAGGAAATCCAGAATCTTATTGGGAGCATGCCACGAAGGTGCCAAACTGTCATCGAATGTCGTGGAGGCCATACACGATACTAACTCTATATAACGAGTGTTTAACTTTGAAAAATAAGCACAAGATTCAATTGCTTACATAGCGGAATTATTTGAAAAGTTAATTGTCAGCGTTATTAATTTGTTTTTACTGACATGAGCAATAAATAAATAAATAAATAAATCACCACAAATAATGTAGTTTATTAATTTCATGTTTGTACCTTTATCCAATGAAAAAATATTTGCAAATTTCATAGTGTTCCTCTAATTGTTTTGAGCAGTGTAATTTGTTTAATAATTCACAGTAAACGTAAATAACAGAGCTCTTTACTTCTCACTTCAGCAATATAATTTGATAAATAAATATCTACTGTGTAAGAATTAAAATATCGGCACTTTTATAAATTTACGGTACTGTTCCATTAAGCAGAACATATAATAATCTATTCGATTTAATGGCAGTTGAAAAAGTCACTGATGAAGCTCTTTCAATAAAGTACGCGCGCGACCTTGGTCGTGAAATGTATCTGCTGCGCCGTGGACCCGCGATTTTTTTACGAAAATAGAATAAAAAACATTTATATTGTCTGAACTATTCAACTCTCCAAAAGGGTAATTGCTGGAAATTAATCCTTATTACGTGAATAGTATCCTGTATTTTTTCCGTTTTCATTTTTTGATATGTACTGCAGTAAACCGCCATAAAACAGAAAATTGACACCGAAAATAAAAATATCCTAATTATAAAAATAACACCCTTAAACTACATGATATCACCTATATAAATATGTTTGAAACAAATTTTTGCTGTTTACTGTTTCAGAAATATTAGTTATTAATCGTTTTAGTTTATCATATTTACGATAATTTTAGATCGTACTAACTACGAACCTATAAATGATAAAAATTAAATTTCTGTATTAATACGTTTCTAAATGTATTCACTATATTTAGGGATACATAAAATTAAAAAAATAAATTGCAAGATTTTTTGCTGTCCGATTTGATATGGATTGCCCCGACAGTCTTTGGGTTTAGTACAATTACAAGGATATTAAATAAATTTAATTAAGTGCATGGTTTTACAGCATCCTTATTGATAAAATATAGGTCCACTTTAAACGCCTCGTGGAGGGTACATATTAACCGAATTCCTTTGTTATGTTTAATTATATTATGCAGTCGCCAAGTCACATAATATCAAACCAAGCCCGTCAGTGTATTAAAACAGCATCTACGTTATGCAATATATTTAGGAGGTTTTTCAATATTTATAATATTCAATAGTAGAAATTAAGGATTAATTCTTAACTTCAAAATATTTTAAAGTGGTAATTTTCATAAAAATCACAAATAAACCCTTCTTCGCAGAAAGAATAAAAGAAACTGGTCTTGAACACGTCAAAGTTAATGAGGGAAAGAAGTTAAAAAAAATCTGTTCGAGGGCAGCACCAATTATTAAAATATCAAAAGGGTCCACTCAATCACTTCCTATACATATATATAAATCCCTAGTAAAGCTGCAAAGCATAGCATGGAAATGCTATGATTGCAGTGAAAGACCTGCCCTCGGGCAGAATTACTATGGATATATATATATATATATATATATATATATATATATATATAAATTTGCCTTATAATATTTTCTTGCTTGATGGGTTTTTGTTTTTCTTTGAATGATTTTGACATTTTGATAGCATTGCTAAAATAATAATATTACAGAACAACAATACAACACAGCTACTATATTTTGCATACGCAATGCATCAAGTAGGTCATGATAACCATTTCATGTACTCTTTGTATGAAGTCACAGTTATCTGCCAAATGTAGTGTATTAAAATTAGCAATGTAGGTTCCTGTTTACGAAACAGAATATACCAAACTGCTAACTAGTAGTAGATTTTACACTGTTAGTAATAACTACTAAAGTAGTAAGGGACCTACTATTATGAAATAGACACCAGGCCTTTTTTGGAGTGGGTATATTAGGCAAAGAAGTGTTTAGGAGGTTATGGAGAAAAACATAGAAGAAAACTTTAGACGCGATATTTGAATGTAATTGAAGATTGTGTGATTATTTTTTAAAAAACTGTTTTATGTCTGTTTGATGGAATTCGGAATAAACTATGTGTTGAATTTGCTGTTGTGTGTTGTTTTGTTTTGGTGTGAATTTTCTGTTAAAATTATGTGTTTTCAAATATGGGTGTCTAGTTCATGTCAACTTACAATTTTGTGTATATAGTATATTCCTCATTTGTAATTTTTTTAGAATTGATATTTGAAATACGTTACATGTGTAAATATAGTACCCTGGAATATTCGTGTTCATCGTTGGCCTTTAACAGTTGAGTAATATATGATAAAACATACTTACACTACTATGGCCAAGTTTTACTGATTTAGTCATTTGGATTTTTTGTGTTATAAACTTTGAAAGAATCATAAAATTGAAGCAATATTCTGATTACAAGTTACATTTCTGTCGAACATTTCCTGACTAAATCTGACCAATCATGAAGTGCCTACAAATTGGGTATGAAATAATAGTAGTTTAGTTATTTAAAAAAGTTTTAAATTAGTTTCATGCCTTTCTTGAGTTTTATGAAAGTAAAATGAAACATTAAAAACTTTCATAGTTTTGTATTATATCGATTTATATTCTCCTATTAAATTGTGCACAGCTTTTATTCAGTTCTACCACATAACGAAAGGGATAAGTAAGTTATTTTTATATTACGACAGTCTTTTAAGTCAGTAGAGTCAAAATTAAAATTCGGGAGGGAAAGGGACCCTTATTTCAGTCTGAGATTCTTTTATGTGTACTAAATTTACGTTAAGTACATATCAAAAGAGGAATATAATAACGGTCTTACTAATAAAAATCTCTAATACAGGCTTTCATCAGTTGTTTAATTATACAATATATAAGCCTTATGTAGATCATGTATAATTTCCTTACTAATAAACGTTGTGCCGGAGCTATATAACAAAACAGCAGCTATACACAACACGTCACATCATAATGACGTCAGAACAATATTACTCGCAGTTTGTAACAGAAATAAAACAACATCAACTAGTGATTAATTGTGTAAGAAATGAATATGCATAAGAATGAATAGAGATTCCCTAATTGAGGAGGTACGGAAAAAATAAGTGTGTTTTAATTTATATACATTTCCCTTGACATAGCGTCAAATAAAACGTAGAATTGGTTTCACAGATAACGTGCTGCCATCTAACGTCAAGAATTTCGACCAATTCTTGGAAACTAATAAAAGCTTTTCCCATTACTTATGAATTATATGCAGTGTTTTAACATGCGTTAGGAAACGTTCAAAATAGTAGGAAATGTTACCGACAACAAAATATAATTTCAAGCGAAAAAAAAAATCACTATAGTTTGACCGGGAATCGAACCTACGACCTCACGCATCGAAGTCAAAAAGCTCTGACCACAAGACTACCAAGTTAACATGTAGCTTCTTGCAATAATAGTATCTCTATACTTAAAACATTAAATGTAAAATTCGTGTACTCAAATACTGGTTGCGAGTAATCCAAGGTGAACAAACAATGCTTAGAGCAATTTGTTACGACCACCAAATTAAAAACATAGATGTTAAATTTTGGGCAGACGAGGTTAGGAGAGAACTCCAAAAGATTGGGATGGGCTGGATATGGGAAAAAGGGACTGAAAATCGCAAGAACGTGTGGAGAAAAATAAGGAGGAGGTACTTAGATGTAAACCAACAAGATCCCGAATGTACAGGAAAACGCTCACTGTGTTTACAAAGAGACCTAAAACACGTCTGGGGAAAAGAATCGTATATACTCAACCTAGGATTTAAGGAGAGATCAGGGCTTGCTTGGTTTAGGCTAGGGGCATGGAAATTTCTAAAAATTAGCGACGATCACGATATGCGAATATGTCCAATGTGCGGGAACTTTGAAGATGAGATACATATATTAGGAAAATGTAATGATTTAGAATATTGGAGACGTCAGTTATTACCGGAAAGATTTCTAAATTCAAATCGGGAAAGATTGGCATGCTACGAGTTATTGGTAAATCCAGAAAATTGGATAAACCTCGGTAAATTTCTGGACAAAACGCGAAAAATAAGGACAACACTCATTCATGAATAAATATATGTTATCAAAATGCAATACCATTAATTATTAACAATTATATATAAATTAATTAGTGTATGATGCTATTGTGTTATTATTTAATTGTAATATTAATGTGTTTTCTTTATGTAATTGTAATGTTAATGTTTTTTTTAGTGTATAATGCTATTGTGTTATTACTTAATTGTAATGTTAATGTTTTTAGTGTATAATGCTATTGTGTTATTATTTAATTGTAATATTATTATTGTGTTTTCTTTATGTAATTGTAATGTTATTGCTATTGTGTTATTACTTAATTGTAATATTATTGTGTTTTCTTTATGTAATTGTAATGTTAATGTTTTTAGTGTATAATGCTATTGTGTTATTATTTAATGGTAATATTTTTATTGTGTTTTCTTAATGTAATTGTAATGTTATTGCTGTTTTTGTTTATTTTTCTTTACACTAGTACCAATTATTACTTTATTGTAACGGACTGTCATCAGCACGTACGGCTTACTGCCCGTGCGACCCATATTTGTAAATAATATTGTAAATATCTTACTTTTTGTCTAATAAAGTCCTACTACTACTACATTTATATATCGCTGTGTGCGTTATGTATTAAAGATGCAGGAAAGTTTTCTTAAAATAATATTATGAAGCATTTAAACTACATTCAGGTTAAATCTTGTCTACAGCAATTATTGTAGAACATATCCTTTTGTGATTCAATGTTCAATTTTAAAAATATTTTTAGGCCTAATCGAGAATGAGTGTAACGAAAGGCATTTTATGATGCCTTTATTTTCCTACCCAGAGCTTTATTAATATTATTTATGCCCTGTGCATCCATCAAACAGTCGTTAAAGTGTTGCATTTTGGGTTAAATTTAAGGAAACTTTCATCAATATCATAAGAAAACAATCAGTTGATCTTGATGTCCGACATTTTGTCTAGTTATAGAATCCTTAAACAAAGCTGGAGGCATGTATAACGATTCCCATGTAAAGTTGTACACCTCTTCTACACTGAACAGCTAATACAGTGTTTATTAGTACGAATTTTCAACTGAGATGTGTATAAACCTTGTATAAAAGTTATATATGAATTATTAGTAAGAGGGTAATTAAATAGCAGAAAAATCTCATTTTCATTGTGGGATCTGTATAATCCAATTAGTCTTACTACAATATCTTAAGATTGTATTTTAAGATAATAGTTTTACATATTTCAGGATGAACCGACTTAAACTAATTTTATTATATTGTTGGCCCTATTTCAATTATTTAAAAATGATCATCGTGTAAAATATTATTTTCAAATTTGTGATTGGCGCGATGCACATAAAAGCACCTACGAATGGAGAGGTTAAGAAAAAAAAAGAAAGGTAGAAAGAAATAAAGAAATTCCGTCACGCTGGAACTGCGTAAACTAACATAACTCATTTTATAGTCCGATTTTACAGGTTTACAGAATATTTATTTATTACGATAGAACTAATTAAATCATATATATCGAGTTACATTACAAAAAAACAAAAAAATGACGGCCACAATAGCGATTCTTATATTATGGTTTCTATGTGAACTCCCACATCTGAGTCCGATTTTTTTCTTTTTTGAGAGTACGTTAAATATCTCGTTTTATTATAATAACATATACCAAGTTTCGTTGCAAGAAAAGTCGAACATTGTTGCTGATAAGGCAATTTTTTAAACCCTACATTACTGATTAATAAATTCGACCTTATAATTTTTAATAAATCGTTATATGCCGGGTATGGTTCCAAAAAATTGCTGCCGCTAGAGTATTAAAAGAACACAAACACACACCCAGAGAGAGAGAGAGAGAGAGAGAGAGAGAGAGAGAGAGAAAGAGAAAGAGAGAGAGAGAAAGAGAGTGAAAGAGAGAGAGAAAGAGAGAGAGAGAGAGAGAGAGAGAGAAAGAGAGAGAGAAGAGAGAGAGAGAGAATAGATATTATACGACACAGCAGAACGTTTACCTCCAATCATAGCAGCACTTTCGCTGCTTCGCATTGACGTAGATACTAAGCACGTATAATCAGGAACAAATAGTAAATTAATTCCGTACTCAGCTTACTGTTAGGATATTGCACTGCAGTCCTCGACGCCACAGACTAACGTGAAGCGAGTGTACGCGGGATGACAGAGCGTTAGTTCGCAAAACATCCACAAACTAAACAGATCAATGTTCCGCTACGTCGGAAATATATATAAACCTGTGACGCGATAAATTGTTTTATGTTCCAATCTAACACAACGCGCATGCGCCAAAAAAACGTGAAGAGGTTTACAATATAGAATCACGGGATGCAGTCAACATGATATTTAACGAACCTAAAAGCTAACTTAAGTCAATTTAAGTACTCTAACCTGTGAAAGACCAACCTGAATGCTAACCAAACGCAATTTAAGCACTCTAACCTGTGAAAGATTGTAACGCCCATAAATAAATAGCAAGTTCAGAAATTATTAAGTATATGTGTACAGTTAATTAGCATTGTCTACGTTGGTTGCACTGGAATACGATTTTTTTTCTTAGAAAATTCATTAAAATCAATATGGTTCCACGTCTTCATGGTTAAAATGTAGTTAAATATCATAGAAAAATATATTGAAATAATCTTTAGGAAAAATAAAAAAATCATTGTAAATGGTGAGAAATAATTTGAAAAATGGTACGCTAAGAATAAAATTTGACTGGAGTTTATGAGGAAATTAAAACAGTCGCATCACTTGTAAAAATAGCCGATTTATTTATTTATTTATTTATTTATTTATTATTTATTATTTATTTATTTATTAATTTATTTATTGTCAGTTTCTGTGTCTACTAGGTAGGATCGATGAAGATTAAAAAAAATTCTCAAATATATTATCAGGAGAAAGACGTCGATGGCTTCATTTCTTCGGATTTCGCTAAAAGAGCTTAGTTATAATATTTCATTCAATTTATAATGTACAGAAATGATATAGAGCACCATTAAATTTTCCAGTAGGCGTCACTATTATGCCTTTTATACACAATATAAATGTCTGTAATAAATAAAACTTGCACAATTTACTGCACAATGGTTGAAAGACGAGACATCGCCTTTAGTAGTTACAGAGATTGTAAGTAAATAAAAAAATTAATCTTACTATGGTGGTAGTTTTCGCACTTATTGCATCTCTTGTTCTAGTCAAAATAGCTTTAATGACTTTAACATTACAGCAGTTTTCTGTTAAACCGGTTTTGCAACCTGCAGGGTTATGATTCACTCTTCGAGCAGGATTCAGAATTTTATATAATGTTAAAGTAAGTCTCGTAGACTGCAATGGTCAGGACATGTGGCACGAATGGGTAATGAAAGGTGCATGGAGGCTTCTTGTAGGAAAACCAGAGGGAAAACTCCAAGTTGGTAGACCAAGAATGAGGTGAGAGATTACCATTAACTATGATTTCAGGGAAGTAGATTACAGGGGATGATTGGAAAACAGTAGCTCAGGATAGGGATGTATGGAGAGCTTATGTCCGCGCGGCCATAAACCTATGGATTCGAAAGTGCCAATCAGTTAGTTAGTTAAATGAGATAAAATTTGAAGAAGTGACTGAATTCAAATACCTAGGAATAATAAAACAGAAATAAGGTGGCCAAAAAAATTAAACATAGGCTCAATTCTGAAAATGTATTCTAGTATGCGTTACAGGGACTAGAGGCAGCCGAGTATGCATTCTCTCCCACGCGATTTTTGTTACCTGAGCTTCCCAGTGTCTTTGCTTTACGGAGGCACTTACTGTATTCAGGGGAGTCGAAAGCAAACGCCTAACCATTCGCGGGAATAGAATGCAACCGAGAGCGACCGGAATTCTCATTGGATCAAATTTCCAGTGAGCAATGAACATAAGCAAAATATTGTAAAATGACTGTAAAAACTAAAGAGAATATAATAAATAAGATTATCATAAGTAATGCCACGAGTGATTTCCAAATTATCGATAAATTCACGACTCACGAAGTGAGGAGTGGCATTTGTTAGGACTATTTAACGAATACAATTAAGCTGTTTACTCACAAATCATTGTTGAACTATAGTTATTTTAAAATATTTATATATTTAATATAAACGGCGATGTTTGAAAGCAAATCAGAAATGTGAGGTTATGTTCATTCACTGCTGCTTGATCATATTATTTATTGCCAAATAAGATCGCAATATTGTAAGAGTGCACTCAAGTGGAGAAATAATGAAACCCATCAAACTATATATCATAATCAACATTACGGGTTATTCATTTATTTTTTTAGTAAACAACTCAGTAAAACCAAGAAATGTTTTCATTATGTGCTATATTTAATGTATTTGTTGGAGAAAAATAAGTGCTTTGACCTGTTCAGAACATTAAAAAGGAGGAGCTTTCTTTATCACAAAAGCAGGAGCTGATAAAGAGAAATCGATAAAGAGCGATGTGAAATACGACTGTCATTGATTGTAAAACAAAATTCATTGAAACGTGATTGGTCATTGACTAGCATTTGTGGCATGAGTTAAATAGTCTCTGTAACATACATTCTACAAGTCTTACGCTTGAAAGTTAAGCTGGTATATTACATGGAAAAAAAAAAAACTTTAATTAAATAGTGTATTTAGTTTTGTACATAAAAATCACTAAATGTGTGTTTAGAATTTACATCAATTTATTTCCATCGGAATTGTTAAGAATATTATAAATTATGATATTTCCTTTCATCTACAAATAAATAAAAATATCAGAGGTTAGTTGATCAGTATGGAGTAAGATAAGTTATTTATAAAAATGGTTAAAATGGTCAATTTTATATTAATTGAACTTACGTGTTTAGAAAAATGCAAATATCAACGTACCAATTTTCAAATGATACTGTATAAAATTAAATAAATAATGTGACTATTTCTTCAAGTTTGGGGAAATGTATTGCAAGCAAAAGGCTTCTTTTAAAAAAACACGATTAATTAGCATATATATCATACCATCAATCTGAGACCTGAAATTCAGTTTAGATGTTCAGTGTACCATTAAGTTTCACTATTAAAAAATTGTCACTTTTTGAATTTGTAAGTTCAATTTTTCTTTCTTTCTTTCTTTCTTTCTTTCTTTCTTTCTTTCTTTCTTTCTTTTTTTTCTTTTTTTTTCGTGCCATTTCATATGGGATGGCCCTTAAATGTTTTATAGATTTATATTTTAGTAATCATAATAATAATATAATATATGTTTATTCATGAAAGAAGGAATTATTTTGGCTGTTGAGAAAGGTACGGCTTCTTGCATGCAATAAATGATTCTTATGTGGCACGAAAACTGCCTAACTTCATCCTACATACTCACTGCGAGAGTCCCGGGACTCCACACTGTCAAGCTCTTGTTGCTGGTACACGAGACTCTCATGGCCGCACTCCCTTTCAGCAGCTCTTGCTTACGAGAGCGAGCGGGACTAGAACAGTTCAACTACTTTAATCAGAAACCCTTGTCCCAACTTTTCTCAAAAAAATAAAAATAGACTGAAAAAATATATAACTATTATTATCCCAATTCTATTAGATACTAGAAAATTCATGGTAAGTTTCCGTTGAGGTATTAGTTCACAGTAATATAATGTACGGTTAAAAACTATAAAATAGTTACCTTGTAGGTCCGTCTCCTCAACTTAAGTTGTTTTAAAACTCTGTAGGCCTTTCGGAACTAGTCCCATCATCAGCAGAATGCATTAGGTCCGTACTTGTTGACCCTTGTTGAAGCAGTGCTTCAGCGCTCGGCTGGACTGGATTGTGTGTGTGTATGTATGAATGGAATATTATTATTATTATTATTATTATTATTATTATTATTATTATTATATACTTTTTTG
This sequence comes from Diploptera punctata, assembly GCA_030220185.1. Taxonomy (NCBI): domain Eukaryota; kingdom Metazoa; phylum Arthropoda; class Insecta; order Blattodea; family Blaberidae; genus Diploptera; species Diploptera punctata. Next base: position 468,194 of record JASPKZ010008858.1, read on the forward strand.
AATTATTGATGACCGAGTTTGTTAATTTATATTATTCCATTCATATCTTTTCTTTCAATGGTCAAGAAGATAAACTTTTGTTATATTATTTGTATTTCAATTATCTGACTCATGATTCTCATTAAGAGTTACTTTTTTTTAGTTAGCGTATGTTTACTAATTGTGTAGCTAGTCATGTTTCGTATTGATATATATTCTAAAGCTTTCTCAAGCCAAACGAATCCCCTTTTTCCTTCTAGCTTCCACGATTATAATACTGTTCAGCAGTCAGTACTATATGTTAAGTAATTTACAAAGGAAAGGTGGATTAATCTTTGCCTTCTATGGGCCCGGGCAAAGGAATGTCGGTATAGTCACTCAAAACTTTCAAACTCAATGTAATAAAAAGGTAGGTAGGATCGCGCGGCGCAAAAAATGGCAGTGCTTCAACAAGGGTCAACAAGTACGGACCTAATGCATTCTGCTGATGATGGGACTAGTCCTGAAAGGCCTACAGAGTTTTAAAATAACTTGAGTTGAGGAAACGGACCTACAAGGTAACTATTTGATAGTTTTTAACCATCTATTAGATAGATGCAAAACATGGAGTCTCACAGTAATGGAGGAGAAGATATTACGAGTACTTGAGAATACATTTCTTAGGAAAAAAATTAGACCGAGGAGAGAACAGGCGAAAGGAGAACACTACAACATTGAACTATATGATCTTTATGGGGAATATCAGATGTAGTAAATACATATAATTGTTCTTAAGTGCGATAAGCACACAATGAGGAATGAGAGAGGGGCATATAAACCCCCTGTAGGATAGGAACACTAGTGGAAAAACGCCCTGTAGGTAGGCCATGAATAAGATGGGTGAATAATATTAAACATAATTTGAGTGAAGTAGATTATACAAAGGATTATTGGAAAACATTAGCTGAGGATAGGGAATATGGAGAGCTTATATCCGCTGCAATGAACCTATGTGTTTCATAGTTACAATGACTTACTTATTTTAGTCCTAGTTAAACTAATGAACATTCTTGTTACAAATGTAACAAGAATCAGGACACCGGCCGTGAAAGCCTACGAAGTCATATTATTATGGTTTTGGTTGGTACAAGCTGTATCATAATTCAAATTAAAATTAGGTACCAATGCTCTAATAATATCATCATCATCATCATCATCGTCCTTTCAAGTATTAGGCCCAGTGGCCCGTTACGGTCTCCCGCCATCTCCGAAAAGGTCGACCCACAGATCTTCTGCCTCGAGGAATGTAGTGAAGAATTTGTTTTGGTATTCAGTGACGATCCATGCGCTGAATATGGGCTAGCCAATTGTTTCTATATTCTTGGAGGTATTTAGATATAGGTACGATGTTAAACTCTCTGGCTATTGTTGAATTTCTTTGGTGGTCTAGAAGGCTGTAACATGCAGTTCGTCGCAGAAATTTCATCTCCGTGGCTGTAATATGACGATCATCCTGAGTTCTGGTGGTCCAAGCTTCACTGCCATAACAGATTATGGGTCTAGCGAGAATTTTATATTTTCATTCTTGTGTGTCTCTGCACTTTTGATGGTTTAAAAACTTGGTTGATAATTCTTAAAGCTTTATTATAGTTTTGTATTTTAAAGGATATATCACATTCCTCATTATAAGTTAGATTTTATCCTAAGTATTTAAATGAGCTCCTAATAATATTTTAATCACATTTCACATTATTTAAATCTAGCTTTAGATATAAATTAAAAAGGGCTCTGTTTTTATTTTTTTACCAATGCCACCACCAATGCCGCATGGAAGGCGGAGTTACATTACCGCAATGATAGGGATAAATGATAATCCGATAGTAAATTGGAATGTCACATCTTTCGTTTACCCTCCAATTCTATGTCGACAATGGAAATTTTAGAGAAGAAAACTACGACAAAAACAAATCGGATATTAATGTTGCCAACCTAAATGTTTCTCTTCTACTACGCTAGAATTAATTGAAGTTTCCGAGAGATGTTTTCATACAAATTTCCTTTACATTTCCGACAAGTCGTTTCTAGCAACCTCACGTAAGACACATTACTCCGCGTTAGAAAAAATTAGTTCATGAACCTTTCTGCAATAAAATACAACTAAACCATATTTCCCTTTTCTTCTTTGTTATTTCTTTCATTGCAACAGTTTAAATTCACACTTAACACGTTTTAAAAGTACTGCACTTTTATTTTTTTAAATAAATTATCATTGTCTATTTGAATAAAAAATTACGTAAACAAATTCCGAATGATAACCCATCAATATATGTAGTAAAGTGATCCCACTACAGGCCTCAGGAGGTCCTTCGGGTAGTAGAAGGTTAAGGCTCCCACTTTTTCTAGACAATCAGCACTTTGATGTCAGCCGGGTTGTTAGCCCAGCGTGACGGCCGCGTTTACCCCCAGAACAAGGGTCTGGTACTCATTTCCGTTAGAGGCTGAGTCGACCCCATGGCCGCCAGAAGGTTTGGGTCAGTTTAAAAATCCTGACCCCACCGGGACTCGAACCCTCGACCTTCCGGCTTGTAGCGCAGTGCCTTAACCACTATGCTACGGCATAGCCCACCCTTCAATATATTATTATTATTATTATTATTATTATTATTATTATTATTATATTTATTTATTTATTATTACTACTACTGTTATTATTGCTGCTATGGTTTCGGGGTAGCATCGTTGCCTAGATTGCGGCGTGCTCGGGTTTGATCCCGGTCAGGTCAAGTTTCCTGGTCGAGAATTTTTCCCATGTTTTTCTCATCTGAAAGAGAAATGTCAAAAACGTTAAGCCCAAATATTCCCTGAACATCATTTCGACATCATATTCATCATCCATATCATGTTCCTATATGCTATTGAAATAAAACGAGAAAGGCATTCTCCAAAAATCAACAAAATCCGACTTTTAAATGTGTGGGGGATTACCTGTAAGCAGAAATTTAAAAATCGCTTTAGTTTCGCCATGTTTGTTTTCTCTCAACAAAACTAGCATGTAATAGTTGAATAAAAATAATTATATCGAGTTCGTTAATTAGAAAAACCTCAAAGCTGAAATATTAATGGTAAAGTTTTCAACACTCTACCTTGTGTAACTTTTGTTTCCTCGTAAACAAACAGCTTCTTCTTCACTTCACGGGCTAGGCAAAAATTGCCCGTTCCGTCTCACAGTTGTTCTGTCCATCTTTTCACTGGTCTTCCTATATTCCTTGAACCTCTTGGCTTGTAGTTAAATGCTACTCTTGGTGATCTTGTTACATTCATCTTTTCTACATGTGTAAACCATTTCTCTCTACATTCTTTGCTTTTCTCATCCAATGGATATATATTTAACTATATTCTTATATATTCATTCTTTACCCGATCCAATCTTGTGCAGCCTTTTGTTCTTCTAAGGAAGTTCATTTCTAAGCTGTGTATTCCACTTATGTTTTGGTCATTACCCAAGTTTCGCTCTCATAAAGTAATGCGGGAACTGCCAATGTTTTATAAAACTTCAGTCTAGTATATCTTCTTGTCTATTCTTTAATGTTTTATGTAAAGAGACATGTTATATAAAATTTAATTAATATCGGCCGCGGTGGACTAGTGGTTATGCTCCTTGCCTCTGGTCCTGAGGGTCGCGGGTTCAAACTCGGCCGAGGTCGATGGATTTTTTTAGGACGAAAAAATCCAGGGAGCAAGTCCTCCGGGAGGGGCTTTAAGCCGTGAGTCCCGAGTCTGAAGATTTTGAGGCTCATAAAAGATCCTTAAGCCTGAATGAAAAGGCCTTTAAGCAAAATTTACCGAATTTTCCCGTCCTAGTCTACCTTCGTTTCCTATATGTCAGTATGAGGTGGAACGCTGACCACGGACCACTCAAATGACATCTATACGAAAACAAGTGTAACTAAATTTGTATGGTTCAAATTCTTCCCTGTAGGGGGAGGGCGCCTAAATCTCTGTTAAGGAAAACATGGGCTTACAAGATACAAGAAGAAGATTAAAATAAAGATATGTTACATAAACCAGCAAATTTGGACAATAAATTCTATTTGCTGAGAAATTCGCTTAGTTTACGCAATTCCTGCATAACTGATTTTTTTATAAATGTTCAAATTCATAAATTTATATTTACGACTTTCTGAAGTCTTGAAGTTCAGTATTTTGACTCATATTGTTCAATTATGATTTTCTATGCAGGAGTCGTGTTTAAAAATCCTTCTAAAGCAGGCCCTAACAAATTGTGAAAGACTCAGCCTACCATAAAACTTCTACATATTCCACTTTTTCATTTAATTTCAACATCCGTAACATTATATCTGTAACTCTCTGTCACTATGACATCTGAAACCACAACATATTTATGTATTATGATATAGAATTTAATGAAATGAAAATGTACGGGGTTCGCGTATCAAGCTACGAGCACATTTAATTGCATAGCGTGTGCATTTGTAACCTTTATACAGAATGGAAGTAATGTAAGTGCGTAGATTTGAACTACAAATATAATTTAAATTACACAGAATTTAGGACAGCAATAAATAATTTTCCAAAGAACTATTTGATCTTTAAGGAAAACAAGATGTAATATGAACAGTTAAGTCTCGAAGACTGCGATTCACACGACGCAACATATCACTCATTTGCTGCTAGAACGTCATAACTCAAGAAACACGATATTTTATTTTATATCACAGGGAGACTTCGAATGCTTCTCCTGAAAAATCATGATTTACGAGTTATGAAGTTGTTGCAGCAAATGAGCGATATGAGGAATGAAAGAGAGGAATGTTAACTTCTTGTAGGAAAACCAAAGCAAAAGAGCCCAGTAGGTAGGTCAAGAATGAGGAAGGTAAAGATTGCAGGGGGCAATTTTCAAAAAAATAGCTGTGGGTAAGAATGTATGGAGAGCTTATGTTTGCGCGGCCATGAATCTCCGGGTTCAGTACTGCCAGTGAGATAATTAGCGTAAAATTATCTCATAAAAATTATTTTTACGAAAGTTTAGTTTGTAGGGCCTATTAGTTTATTTTTATAATAGTGGTGTTTAATTATTTTTTATACATAACACAGAGGATGTGAACGAAACATTTCTATTATCTGATATTATTTGATCCAATCATAGTTTTTAACCCAAATTAAATTAATGGAACGAATTGAATGAAACATTTACATTAATGTTGGGCAAGTCTAAGACACTTATAGAAAATTTATGTAATTCATAATACTCATTCAAAACCGTCAGATAATATTTATGTTGTACAATGTACAGTTTAATATTGTTATAGTAAGCTACAACCCTAACAGGCATTTGTTGCGAAATAGGGTTTCGAAATATGTGGAGATTCAATAATAATAATAATAAAAATAATAATAATAATAATAATATGAAGAATTAATACTAATGGGAGATTTAAATGGGAAAGTGGGTAGAAGAAACAATGATGAAGCAGTAGGAAAATATGGGGAACAAGAAGTCAACGATAATGGAAATAGAATCATAGAGATGTGCAAACAACATAAATTAAAGATAGTAAACACATTTTTCGACCATAAGGATATTCATAAATTTACTTGGGAACGACCTAGTCTCAATCAGAAATCAATAATAGACTACATAATTGTAAAGCAAAATACTTCCTTATTTATTAAGGACTCAAGGGTTAAAAGAGGAGCAAATTGTGGTTCTGACCACTATCTACTCACAGCACAGATCATCCCCAAATTCCCTACAGGGAAAAAAGTGCATGATGAAGCAAGGGAATCAACAATGCAACCGAAGCAGGAAGAAAAATTTAAACTGTATTTATTTAATCAGGATAGTATCAAAAACTTATATAAAGAAAGACTGAGGATTAAAATTGAGAATTTGGATTACAAGGAAGACATAGAAGAAGAATATAATCAATTAAAGGAAATAATACATTCGGCAGCAAAAGAAGCATTAGGCACAATAAATAAAAAACAAAATACCCAAGATTGGTGGAATGATGATATTGAAGAATTAACCAAAAAGAAGAAAAAATGCTACTTAGAATGGTTGGCAAATAAAACAACAGAAAATTGGATAGAATACAAGAGAACAAACGCCAAAGTTAAAAGGAAAGTGATAGAAGAAAAAAACAAATTATGGAAAAGCAAATGCCAAGAAATAGAAAGTTATATAGGAGGATCACAATCATCAGAAGTATGGAGATTTCTAAAAACACTGAAGACCAACCAAGGACCCAGCAAGATAAATTTGTTAGCAAAATCAGACGCAGAAAAACATTACAAAGCTTTACTGTCAGAAACTAGAAATGAGTTTATGGAAACAACAGAAAATCCATCCATAGAAATAAACGCCCTGGAATTTGATACAATAGATATAGAATTAGAAATTCAAACCCTAAAGAATAAAAAGGCACCAGGGCCGGGAAACATACCAAATGAGTTAATCAAATATGGCCCAAAAAATTTAATAGGTAGATTGAGGGACTTGTATAATAAGTGCATTGCAATACAGAAGATTCCTGATGAATGGAAAATAAGCTACATAGTACCAATATACAAGAAGGGCGATAGAAGAGACGCAAAAAACTACAGAGGACTAAGTATAAATAACACATTATATAGAATATTTACGAAGTTATTAAAAACAAAGTTACAAAAAGATGTTAAAGACAAATTAGGAGAAGATCAAAATGGATTCAGACCAGGAAGGTCATGTGTTGACAATATATTTGCAATACAACAGCTAATTGAAAAACGGACTGCAGTTGGAGAAGAAACCCATTTGACAATGATAGATTTAGAGAAAGCTATGACTCAATTCCGAGGAACAAATTATGGGAAGTATTGGAGAAATACAATATTGACAGAAACCTAATAGAAATTATTAAACAAACCTATAAAGATAACTCCGCTTATGTTAAAATGGGAAATATAATGTCTAATCCTAAACACCTCAAAGGGATTGAAACAAGGGTGCAGTCTATCACCAATTTATTTAATATTTATGTAGAATTTATATTAACGAAATGGAAACAAAGCTGCAAAGGTATGGGGATCCCAATAGGCAATAGATTTTTGCTGACATTACAATTTGCCGATGATCAACTGGTTTTAGCGCAGGACAATTTTGATATGGAATTCATGATAAAAAGGTTGAAAAGCACATATGAATCATGGGGTCTCACAGTAAATTTACAAAAAACAGAATATCTGGCAATAAATAGCAATGAAAGAGAAAACTTAGTATTGGAAGATGGAATCCAAATAAAGCAAGTGAAACAAACTAAATATTTGGGAATGATTATGGATAACATCGAAGGTATAGGCAAAGAGAACATAAAACATAGAATTGAATTGAGTAGCAAAATAATATCATCATTAAATTCCATATGGTGGGATAAGCATATTTGGAAAGACACAAAAAAATATATTGGTAAAACATTGGTGGAATCTGTTGCAATGTACGGAAGTGAGGTATGGACAATCAATAAGTACTACAAGAATAGACTAATAGCTCTAGAAATGGATTATTTACGAAGAAGTGCCAGAAAGTCTAGATTAGAACGTGTCACAAATAAGGAAATTAGAAACAAAATGGAAGCAGAAGAAAGCATAATTGAAAGAATTGAGGAAAAGGAATTATTAAAGTGGTTAGGACATGTTTTAAGAATGGAAGATGAGCGATGGCCGAAGCAACTATATGAATGGCATCCTAACAGAAAGAAGAAAAGAGGAAGACCAAGGTTAACATGGAAGGAAAACATGAAGACAGTAATGCAAGCTAGAGGGCTAAGCATCGAAGATGCCCAAGACCGTAGGCTTTGGAGGTTTGGCACGGGAAGACGGCAGCAGCTGTAAAAACCCGAATATAGATAGAGAATAATAATAATAATAATAATAATAATAATAATAATAATAATAATAATAATTAAATGATGATAATAGTGTTGGCAAGAAGGAGTGATAACAACATTGCAGTCATATATTACATGAATTAATTTAAATTTTATTATTAGGGATAATGAGAAGTGATAACATTTCAGTCACATTTGATTATTTATTTATCCAAAAAATCTAAGAAATAGTTATTCATTTTACTCTAAATACTATCCAAAATACAATATTTACCATAATAAAATAATATAGGAATAAACTTCAGTGCAGATATATATTTGTTTCAAGACAATCTCACGAATACGACCCAAGGCCTATCAGACATTTTGATCATATGTATATCTTGAAAGAAAGCAATGGGAAGACTCTTAAATGGAGATTTTACTAAATAAGTCAAATCTTTCTACACGTGTATGTTTGGCATGTCTTTGGTGCATGGCATCCTCCACAGATATCAACTGGAAGTATAAAAGGTTTTAGCATGAATGCAGCTATATTTGAATGCTCCCCAAAGTCGACCGAACGACACTTAAGAGACCTATCTGTTCTTCCAATATTCTCTTATGGTCAGGGATTCTATTAATGTTCGTTAATAGAGAACAGGCATTATGCAAATTTAGAAACATATTTTTAATTTTATAAACAACAATCTTCAAAACAAAATGGTCATAAAATGGGACTAAACGTATTCAAAATTACTTGAACAACCTGGCATGTGATTTCTTTCACACTTTAGACTGGAATTAAGAAACAAAAGAGATACTGTATGTTATCAAACAGTTCTGATATAGAAACAAACAAAAAACGCTATATGATGAGAAAAAAATAAATTAATGAAACCATGGCGGTAAGAATTGGACAGATATACAATGCATAAATCAGGAAAAGAAAAATCAAGAAGAGCACAGGATTTTCAGAATTCATACTGGGTGAATACTTTGCAAAGCAGTCTAAAGAATGCCGAAATCAACTCTCCATGTGAATGTGTGTTCTCAGTACTTCAGATTCCAACATGGAAATAAAAACACGAATATCCGGCCTAAACTTCGTCAATCAACAGGCATAAATTCTCTTTAAACTCTACATTCACTCCAGAGTGACGTTTCATCGTTGAAAGAACAATATTTTTAAATTCTATGTTTATTTTAATGAGTCTGTAAATTAAAAATTTAAATATCAATGTTTAATGTACTATCACCTTTAAATGTTTAATTAAAATTTAAATATTTTTCCCCTATTACAAGATTTTAATTGATTGCACGGAAAGAAAATGAGTAAATTACAGAACAAATTTGAACAAGGAACATTTTTAAAAAAATCCGAACGAAGACTGCATAACAGTGAATTGCATGGTCTTTATAGGAAGCCAGATATAATGAGAAAAGTTAAGTCTCGTAGACTGCGATGGGCAGGACATGTGGCACGTATGAGAATTGAAATACGTACATGGAAGATTCTTGTAGGAAAACCAGAGGGAAAACGCCCAGTTGGTAGATCAAGAATGAGGTGGGAGAATAACATTAACTATGATTTGAGGGAAATAGATTATGCGGGAGAAGATTGGAAAACGTTAGCTAATAGGGATATATGGAGAGCGTATATCCGCGCGGCCATGAACCTACGGATTCGATAGAGCCAGTGAGTTAGTTAGTTAGTTAGCATGGTTTTATATTTTTATTGTAGGATCTAGTGATAACTATTTTTTCGTAATTGTAACCTCTTCCATTATAGGTTCTTTTACGGTCCCCACGATAATGGAACAACGTCGGAAGAGGTATCTAACTGTGGATCACATACATGATTTTATGATCACCCCGGAAAACTTCGTGGATAAATGATTAGTTCAGTGAAGTGTCCATCTCCGAATTAACAGGAACAAGTAAGACAAAACACAGATTTCACTCTTACATTCACTAATAAACAAGGTGAATATGACATGAATGATTATAATAACTAGATGCTATTCGGCGACTACTAGGGCATTTAAATGTCCTTGATAATTCACATGTGAGAAAAAAATCCTAACCCTTACACAGGAAATCTGTTTCGACCAGGTTCGATCCCGGTCTCGCTTCGTCTGAGTAGCGCCATTACCAAAAGATGACAACGGTGTACAGTATAGTGAAAACACGAATAAAAATTAAGATTCTCGAGCTGTTAGGTTGTTTTATGAGAATGGAAGATGAAAATATGACCTAAACGAATTTATAAATAGCAACCCTCAGGAAGAAGAAAGAGAGGAATACCTAGAATAATTTGGAATAATTAGATAATGGAGGTAGTGAACAAGAAAGGTTTGAGAACGGAAGGTGCACAAGATATAATACTATGAATGATTAACTTAGAAAGACGCCGATAGTTGTTGAAACCTTGATTTCATGTCGTATTATCAGAATCATAAGCATACCTTTACAGGACGTGGTGTGGATTGTAAGGTTTTATAAATTACTTGCTACTACCCGGCGCCCGCTGCTACGTTTAGATAAATGAAAATTAATGTGCTTTTATGTTTAGTTGAATAAGCAAAAGGAAAAATAATTATACATTTATATTTTTTAGATACCTCATGCTGATTAACCGTGAATCTTCTTATCCCGATCTTCTTGGCATAAATGAGTTGAAACACGAAAATTAATGTGTTTTATGTTTAGTTAAATAAGTGAAAGGTAAAATTTATATCGTAATTATTTTAGATACCCAGTGTTGTTTACCCGGCGTTGTCCGGGAATCTACTCATCCCGATCTTCTTGACATAAATGAGCTGAAAGACAAATATTAATGTACTTCTTATGATTAGTTGAATAAGTAAGATGAAAAATAATTATAAATGTATATCGTAATTATTTCAAGAATATCCATGCTGATTATCCGATGTTGCCCGGGAATCTACTTATCTCGATCTTCTTGGCGTAAATGAGCTATAAGACAAAATTCATTATTGTGAGCTATCCGAAAAGAATACCCGCCATGTGCTGCTATGCTTGCACAGGAATCTACACACTTGTCTCAATCTTCTTGGCATCAATGAAAGACAAAAATGGCTACTCCAAGCTATCCATAAGAGATAAACATGTGCTGTCGGGGACTTTTTTTGTAGAGCTTTTTGAGATATTCAGTTCTTTTTACATTAATTTTGTGTATTTGTTATGGTTTAGGCAGCGTAAGACATTTAAACTTCCAAAGAGCTACGTTTTTCACGTTTTCACTACGAGGGCGATTTTTAAGGGTATAGGAGTTGAGTTTCACAACTCTCTTATAGCCTATGTTCATCCCGGGAATCTCCTGAACATTTTGCAAAAAGCCCCATCACAATCGGATCAACGGTATCGCCGCCATAAAGTACGAACAAACAAACATTCCCTTTTATATATTAGATAAATGCAGAAGATATAATGAATATTATAAACAGATGTGTATTAATGTATGATACGATAGAAAAATAACATATCCTTCTCTTTCTTGGTTATTTTTTTCAATACATTCGCGTGATTTCTGCTGTCTGTCGGGGTAAGAGTTAAGTTTGGAAGTCATTAGCAACACAAAAAAATTGCAGATATGGAGTACCTTATAGCAGGATTTTAATATTATAATGAATATAAAAGTTAAAGTTAATAATTTTGTATTTTAAATTTCTTTTAATATTTAAATATAACTTAAATAAATAAAAAAAATCTAAATAATTCATTGTTGGTTATTGTTGAATAAAAGTGTCTCAGTAATGTTAAAGAAATTGTACTACCGTACATAACAGTTTTTGTAAATAATGCTTTTAAAAATTGTTTTAAGTCAATGTTGTCAAAATTATAAAGCTTTCTGTTGTAACTGTAATAAGAAAACCTGCATAACGTCATACTCTTAAATGAAAATAAACTAAACTCTGATTGGATGTTAAAACAATTAATTTTTAAGAGGGTATTATTGTGGGTTTAATGGTTAGTACGGGATGTTTGGGCGCCAGGAGTCTCGAAAGGAATCCTCCATGTGTGATAACGTAGGTTGCTCAGGTTGGAAATTGGTAGAGCTGAGGTTCTTTCTACAGGGATAAGCAAGGAGCTGGCCGGCGCAAGACTACGCTAGATGAATTTTAATAAAAATAATTTATTAATCGATGGACACTGGATACACGTATAATTGTAGACATATTAAGGTCGGGCAAGGTACTGACCTCAGAAACGCATTTAGAATCCGAGATGGAATCTCGTGTCTATCACGGACGAATAATTTCTAAGCGAAGTTGTGTTTGTATTTTGCTATTGTGCCGGTTAATAACTGTATCGGTGAGTCTGTTCCGGCTCCCGCCTCGGTGAGCTACGCAGAACTAACTTTTATCTGTGGGCTGCGGAGAATTCCCGCTCCGATGAGTTACGCAGAACTAACTTTTATCTGTGGGCTGCGGAGAATTCCCGCCCCGATGAGTTACGCAGAACTAATTTAACATAATTTTCTTGGGTATAAGGGAGACTTAGCTTACCCTCTCTCTGTAACCGTGTCGTCATGAGGTCATTACCTTGTCGCGATATGACCCTTTACTATATTGGCTGACAACGATTCCTTAGTACCAAGGAAGGGATCGCCGTCTTTCGATTGGACAAGGATCCACCATGTTCGCTGGATGAATACTCCCATCCTAAATACATTCCTGCCAAAAGTTCGTACCCTGGGGAATTCTGGTCTAAATTTATTATATAACCTTCTTTAGATCAGTGACTTTTTTTTTCTAGCTTGTTTGCTAGTTTCGCGTCCTCGCGGTTTGTCGAGTTCGTTATAATGAGTTGTTTACTCTAAGCTGTATTTTCCAAGCCATACATCAATACTTTGTTCAATACCTGTCAGCGAAGCTCGGTTTAAGATCTCAGATTGCTGGTCTACAAATAAATGTCCGGTAATCCGCTAGTACAATATATTTCTTCAAATATTAACTCTTTTGTCGCCGCTTCAAAAAACCTGTCGCTTGGCAAAAGCGGTACCATGTACTTGTTAAATGGTTTCCTTAATAACTAACTGATCGTTTATTCGGGATTCTATCAACTTCTTTAATTCAGTTTATTTTTATTTAGTTATATAAAAATCAAGTCCCTCGTGCTCTCACGATTTGATTTCATATACGTTTCATATATCTGCGATGATTATTTCATCCAATAGAGATTTAACATGACTATTTAACTCATGCCCCAAATGGGAGGCAATGACCAATCACGTTTCAATGATTTCTGTTTTACAACCAATCAGAGTTGTGTTTCACGAAATATTTATCAGTGTTATAATTACCATATTAAACAAGCTCCTCCTTTTTAATATTCTGAACAGGTCTGACCGTTATTTTGCAGTGACTGAGGCTATAAGAAATACGGCTACCAGATTGTATATATAGTGCATACATGTCAACATTTGTAGCAATTGATTATACCACCAAAAAAAAAAAACACTGTTTGCACTTTCTTAAATGTATTTTTTCCCAGGTAATAATCCATAAAAATATAATTGTCATATTTACATCATACGACATCACAGATCACAAATGAATTAATATACAGTTTGATGTGTTTCATTTTTTCTCCACTAGAGAGCATTCTTACAATATTGCGTTCCTTTGGTAATAAATAGTATGATCTGGTTGCAGTGATAAACAAAAGAAGCAGTAGAAGCGTACCTATTGTTTCTCATTTGTTTTCAAACATCGCCGTTTGCATTAAATATATAAATATTTTGAAATAACTACAGTTAAATAATGATTTGTGAGTAAACAGCTTAATTGTATTCGTTAAATAGTCCTAACAAATGCCACTCTTGATTTCCAAATTCTCTAGATAAATTCGAAATCACTCGTGGCATTACTTATGATAATAATACACGTCCTAATTAATTTATTTATTTGATTTCTTAATCTAGGAGTCTGAGTGAAAGATTTTGCTTCACTTTCTTATTTAACAAATCAATTTAAACCTTATATTTAAAGAACTATTAACCAATAGAATTTAAAAATACCATCATGTGATGTAATAATGTTCTTTAAAATTATAAAAGAATTAGTCATTCTGCATACAACTTTCAACAAAAATAGTAGCAAATAGAACTCTCCTGATAAAATGTAATATTTAATAGAAGAAGAATTGATTGATTTAAGAAAAGAAAATTTATTTTTAAATGAAGGTGAAGAATAATACCACCTACATTTACTTAATCTGCTGGGAAATTAAGAAGTGAATTAATTTGCAATTATTTCTACAAGAAACATTTTTTTTGTAATTCTGAAGTGTTTTTCTATCCGGTGTACAACTTCCGACCCTAAGAAGAGAATCCGGCTCTACCAAAAATTAAACCCAACCTGAACAAATAATAATTCTTTTTCGGGACACAAATCCTTCTTCAAAAAGTTACGACAACATCGGGCATGAAGAGAATCACTTCTTCAACCTCCAGTCTCAGTTTCTCGTTTAGAGATTTATCGAGTGCTATGAATTTCAGCGACAAAAAGTTATTTTTTAAGCTTAGGCTATTCTCCTTCTTACTTTATTCATTTGTTTATTTATTTATTTAAGCATTTTTTGAACTAATACTCTATGTTCCGTGTAAAATTCAGGCCAGTATTAACCTGTTATAAAATAGTACACGGACTATTTAACTCATGCCACAAAATGGGAGTCAATGACAATCACGTTTCAATGTAGTTTGTTTTACAACCAATGGCAGTAGTGGTTCACCTCGCTACTATCAAATTAACTTTACGCAAGTAAAGGAAGCTCCTCTTTTAATATTCTGAACAGGTCAGAGTATTATTTTGCAGTGACTGACTCTCCAACAAATACTTTGATTACAGCGGATAATGATCATATTCCTTCGAACTACACATTTGATAATTGTGTGTTCAACAATTGTGTTTTTAAATAATGGTTTAACTGAGCTTCTTCCTAAAAAAATATTAATAACCTATAATGTTGGTTAAAATATAGAGTTTTGTGCGTTTCATTTTTTATCATCTAGAGTGCATTCTTACAATATTGCGATCCTATTTGGCAATAAATAATATGATCAAGTTGCAGTGGATGAACAAATGAAACAACCAAACATTTATCATTTGTTTTCGAACATTGCCATTTACATTAAAAATGTAAATATTTTAAAATAGCTATATTTAAATAATGATTTGTGAGTAAACAGCTTAATTTTATTCGTTAAATAATCCTACCAAATGCCACTCTTGATTTCCAAATCCTCTAGATAATTTGGAAATCACTCGTGGTATTACTTATGATAAATGTCTATGCCGGTTGATTTCGCTGATCGATTCACCAAATTTACCCCTTTCAGTCTGCCATTACAAATGTTTACTGCGTATTTGGACTACTTACTTATGTAATAAAAACGCAGAATAGATTTATTGGAACGATTATAGAATATAGAAAGTCCTTCACATAGGAACTGGATAAAGTGAGCGAATTCTTCAGCCAATCAAAACTGTCCCATTTCGCAGGTAAATTGGAGAAACTCTATTTGTTATGCCAACTTATTTAAACGTGTCAGACTGCAGAGAAAACAAAGATACGTACCATAACTTACATTATTACCAACTTACATTATTACCATTTCAACCGTGTTGTATAATTTGATACAAATTTAAGTACTTTCTACTGATTAATATCTCTAATACTTTATCAAATTAATAAATAAATTAAACTAATGTATCACACAGGATAAACTACCAAATTAAGGGGTAATTAAATGACATGGTATTCATTGTGACGAAGCAAACATGGACGTTACTAGTGTCAATTTTTTATTTTGGGTTTCAGTTAACCCCTCCCCCCCCCCAATTATAATGGTTGATTTCGTTTATATTTGGAAAATATGTTCCTCGGTTTATTTTAATAGCATATATTGAGTTTATTGTGAAGTATAGAAATTGCGACCACTAGGAGATTTCTAAATGTTCGTTTCAGGTGAACTCCTACATCTAATATTCCAATCTAACTGTTTAATGAACTCTACCTCACTTTCTTTAATTAAATGCTATGCGCCAAATTGGTTTCCGTGAAACAAAATTACATCTCGAGCGTTAATGGACACACACACACACACACTCACACACACACCCACACACACTCACTCACATATATATATATATATATATACATAGAGTGTAACTAAATTCCCATTACATATTTTGAGGACGTGTAGCTTTCA
Organism: Diploptera punctata; assembly: GCA_030220185.1. Classification (NCBI taxonomy): domain Eukaryota; kingdom Metazoa; phylum Arthropoda; class Insecta; order Blattodea; family Blaberidae; genus Diploptera; species Diploptera punctata. The sequence continues at coordinate 484,262 of JASPKZ010008858.1, forward strand.
CAAGACGGTTTGGTATAGCATATGAACTCATATCCGGAAACGTGCCGTTTTCCGCTACACGCAAAATACTATAACACATAATCAACTATCCCTTATTTTCGGCGCCAAAGACCCAGCACGTTCTCTCGATTTACCCCCGCTAGACGACTACTACTACTACTTGTGGGGTCACATGAAATCCTTGATTTACAAGACCCCTGTGGATATTCGAGGAAGATCTGGTTACAGTTGGGACGGATGTTATAGGACCAAGAATTGGTGATCGTGCGTACCAGAACATGGTATGAAGGTACCGTATCTGTTGATGTCGTTTGTCAAGTACGTGGACCCAGAAGACAAGCAGCAGACGTCAGAGAGAGCAACGTGTATTGTGGTATTTTACGTATAAGAAGAAAACTGTACGTTTCCGGACACGAGTTCCTGTGCTAAACGTAACCGTCTTGATCCCCACTACACGTCCTTGAAGCCTGTAATGGAAATTTAGTTACCTTGTATATATAGACTGTATAAATTTTGGTCATGGTCATTTTCGATGTTTACTAGATAGTATCGGTTAAGACCTGTAAAAAAAATATAATGTGTTCATCATTGGAACAATTTCAATAACTTCATTCCTGCAGAATTATTTAAAAGCAGATAGAAATGTTATCAATTAACAATTAGCTGAAGAATGGATTTAGACTATTTAACTCATGCTCCAAATGGGAGTCAATGACCAATCACGTTTCAATTAATTTTGTTTTACAACCAATGACAGTCGTGTTTCACCTCGATATTTATCGATTTCTGTTTACCAAAATAAAGAAGGATCCTCTATTTAATATTCGGAACAGATCAGAGCATTATTTTGCAGTGACTGACTCTGTAACAAATACATTGAATATAACAAATAATTAACAGATTCCTTCGATCTAGACATTTGATAACTGTTTGTTCAATAATTGTGTTTTTGAATACTTATTTTACTGAGTTGTTTCCGAAAAATATGAATTAATAACTTATAATCCATCCATAGTAGTTCTGCCCGAGGGCAGGTCTTTAACTGCAATCATAGTATTTTCATGCTATGCTTTGCAGCTTTACTGGGTTATTATAAGAGTGGTAGCTTCCCGTTGTTTTCCACACCGGTGAAGGATGATGATGATAATGATAAGTATGATGATGTCCGGATGATTTTCGGGGACCGTTGGACCCTAAGCTTCCTGAAACTTGTCTTACAGACGAGGAAAAACCCCCCCAAAAAAAAAACTTCACCCAAGAGCCTGTCCGACCGGGTATAGAACCTGGGCCCGTTGCGTGACAAGGCAGCACGTTACCTCGAAATCACAGTGGTATTTTAATGATAGTTACAATATACAGATTGATGTGCTTCATTTTTACTCCACTAGGGTGCATTCTTACAATATTGCGAACATATTTGGCAATAAATAGTACGATAAAGTTGCAGTGAAGAACAAGTGAAACATAACAAACGTTTCTCATTTGTTTTCAAACATCGCCGTTTACATTAAATATATAAATATTTTAAAATAACTATTCTTAAATAATGGTTTGTGAGTAAACAGCTTAATTTTATTTGTTAAATAGTCCTAACAAATGCCACTCTTGATTTCCAAATCCTCTAGATAAAATTTATTCGTCACTTCGTGACTCAAGAATTTATCTATAATTTGGAAATCACGGTGGTATTACTTATGATAATTTGAGAAACTTAAATCTATGATTGGTTGCTATAAAAAACACAGAATATTACGTGACTGGTGAAATTAAAACAATTGGCTTATGATTGGAAATAATCAATAGAAATTCCTTTGTTACATCGTAACCATAGAATAAATTAATTTCCTTCATTCTGTAAGCAAAATTTATGTCAAATGATTTACAAAGTAAGTTAGCATGTACATAAATTAGTTCACCTGAGTGCACACATATTATATTCGGAGTCCATTAATGAAACCAAGATGAATGAGACGGGATTTATCTTGAATTCTCCAATACTAAACATGAAGACTGTGATGACAATCATCGCGATCTCGATTATAATGAAACTGACGGTAATGTTTTTGAAAAAGGTGATTACAATCAAATTCCGCATTATCTGTAACAATGTTGATGTTGGAGATGAGAATCAAAATGATAACGAAATCGCAGCAGAACCCGGATCCATACGATCAGGATTTGGTTCTGACGGAGATGGTATAGATTCTGAGCAGTAATAAATGTAATTTTATGTAGAAGGCAAGTTGGAGAAAATGGTGAAGAACATGAAGGACAATTCACATGTATTATTGTAAAACAATGAATATCTAAAAGAGCTAAATAACAGAGTATCAAATCAAGACCAAACATATATTTACATTAATTTAAGTATATTCTTAAAAAATTTAGTTTCTCGGTTTGTTAAAATATTTTAAAGATTTCGACGAATATTGTTCAAATGAATATCTGTATCACATTTTCTTTCAATCCATACAGGACTGATAAATATGTTCTTATCGAATTTTTAACTAAATAAAATTTACTTATAAGCCTTAATTTTATATCATGATATAAGTTAAACAATACTAATAAAATTCATTGTTAAAACCGTTGAGGTGGAGAGTCATAAAATAAGTTAAAATATACCTTCTTAACTAAAATATGTCGTCCTCAAATTATAAAATATGTAATCTTTATGCCTGTAGGCCTTTCAGAACATCCGTTCCACCTTCAGCAGGTCACTTTTCGTTACAATATCCATTATGACGGTTGATGCTGCTGGTCCTAATGTGGCTCTGTCGTGACAGAGCATCAACCATCATACTGGATATTGTAGCGAAAAGTGACCTGCTGAAGATGGAACGGATGTTCTGAAAGGCCTACAGGCATAAAGATTACATATTTTATAAGTTGAGGACGACGGATTTTACCTAAGGAGGTACATTTTAACTTATTTTATTTTAAAAGTTAAAAATTTATTTCATTTATAGATACCGATTACTTATTTTACTGCCCTTTAACCGTTCCTCTTCCATGTACATTCACATGATTCACATGACGCAGGCCTGACAGGGACACGAGCTATCGGGTGAGGGATTTAAATTCTGATTACACAGACTATTATTTAATAAATAACTAGCTAATACCCGGCGTGTGCTGCTACCCTAAATAAATGAAAATTAATGAGCTTTTATGTTCAGTTGAATAAATGAAAGGAAAAATATAGATTTATATTTTTTAGATACCCCGTGCTGATTACCCGGTGTTGCCCGGGAATCTACTTATCTCAATCTTCTTGGCATAAATGAGCTAAAAGACAAAATTCGTTATTGTGAGTTATCCGTAAAGAAATACCCGCCATGTGCTGCTACGCTTGCACAGGAATCTACGTACTTGTCTCGATCTTCTTGGCATCAATGAAAGACAAAAATGGTTATTGTGAGTTATCCGTAAGAGATAAACATATGCTGTCGCGGACTTTTTAGAAGAGCTTTTTGAGATATTTAATTTTGTGTATTTGTTATGGTTTAGGCAGCGTAAGCCATTTCAATATCCAAAGAGATAATTTTTTCACGTTTTCCACTACAAAGTGCGATTTTTAAGGGTGTAGGAGTTGAGTATCACAACTCTCTTATAGCATATGTTCATCCCGGGAATCTCCTGAACATTTTTCAAAAAAGCCCCATCACAATCGGATCAACGGTATGGCCGCCCATAAAGTACGAACAAACAAACAAACCTTTATTTATATATATTAGATCTATTAATTTTAAAAATCGAATATTTCTACCATAACATACAAGTAGGCTGTGATTAATCAAATAACAACTGCAATATAATTAATTCCCTATTAATGCGATACAATTTAAATTGGATCATACAGTGCGATCAGATAGGTTCTACTCCGCGGTGTTATCCTATGCGCGTGCTCCCGCTCATTATATTCGGAATAAAGCTTAACTGATCGCATTGAATTAAAAGTATAATTTAAGACATATTCTACTAAAGTTAATCTATACATTATATATTTAATCAATTAAATGACTAAGTTAATTATAAAAATATTTATTTTTTGGTATGATTCAAGGAATTATAATTAGGGGATTAAAATAATATACAGAGACGACCTAAATATTCAGCTGTAAAATCATAGAAATATTAGTTAGAAAAATCCATCATCATACTAAGTATTCATATATTTTTTAAATATTACGTTAATCAATTAGTATAATGAGGAATGTTTGTAATGGTCTATTTACATTCAAGAATTGGCTGCAATAAATTGAGTAAAAATTCTAAGAAAAACAGTTAACGTTCAAAATCTTAGCAACAAGTATGTCTATGAAGGAATATATACATAATTTAATGCACGAAAATAGATAATTTATTTATCATCATCGATAAAACGTATAAAATATGTTTTCTAAGATTTTATTATTGAACGTATACTCGTGTTCACAGAATTTCCATTACGAACTTCTATGCTTATTAGACGCGACATGAATTTAAGTGCGAAGCGTCCATAAACAGCAATAATAATAATTGTACCTTAATAAAGATATACATACAGTATGGCTCGTACAAGACAACGGAAGGATCGCTAGATTAGAGTAAAAGTAGCCGGGCGGAGGGACAACAGAAGCAATGTCACAACTGTGGACAGTTTGCTTATACTGTGAAACTGGGGCTTCTAAATCTAGTACACTTAGCGTCAGTTTCACCAACAGAGGTAACTGTATTACGCCAGTTTTCCCCATGTATAATGCATAGTTTAAACTGGCGTAATACAGTTACCTCACTTGCTGAAATTGGCCCTTAGAGTCAATATATAAACATTCGATTCAAGTTACAGTTTCATTATATTCTCGTAAGTATAGAATATTTCTGCTCAGTTATATATTACATTGTTCTCTTTGTATTAACTCTTTTGGGTTTTTGTATTCTGATTACATTTTTCTCTTGTCTTGTAACTGTTGATCAGTTAAAACGTGGAATATAAGTTTCTGTTTTATTTCCTCCGGTCAAGTTACTTGTTTCGACCAGGTTCGATCCCGGTCCCGCTGCGTCTGGGGTAGTGGAAGTAGTGAACAAGGGAGACTTGAGAATGGAAGGTGCACGAGATATATACTATGACTGATTAGACGCCGATAGTTGAAACTCTGATTTGATGATGTATTGTAAACTGAATTATGAGCATAGCTTTACAGGACGTGGTGTGGAATGTCAGACTTTATAAATTATAATTGCCGAAGATACAACAAACATTATAAACAGGTGTATATTAATGTATGTTACGATAGAATAATAACATATCCTTATTTTTCTCAGTTTCTTTTTTCAATACATTCGCGTGATTTCTGCTGTCTGCCAGGGTAAGGGTTAAGTTTGGAAGCAATTAGCAACCCAAAGAAGTTGCAGGTTAGGAGTAGCTCCCCTCTCAGATTCTCGTTTAGAAATTTATAGAGTGCTATGAATTTGAGCGACCATAATTTTTTAAGCTTAGGCTATTCTCCTTCTTACTTACTATATTTATTTCTGAATTTTGTTGACCTAATATTCTATGTTCCGTGTAAAATTCAGGCCAGTAATAATCTGTTATAAAATAATACACGAATAAATGTCTGTACCGGTTGACTTTGCTGATTGATTCCCCTAATTGACCGCCTTCAGTCTGCCATTTCAAAATTTTACTGCATATTTGGAGTATTGTCCTATTTAATAACTAACGCAGAATAGATTTATTGGCACGATTACAGAATATAGAAAAGACCGTCACCCAGGAATTGGACAAAGTGAGCGAATTCTTCAGCAAATCGAAGTTGTCCGATTTCGCAGGTAAATTGGAGAAACTCTATTTTTATGGTAACTTATTTAAACGTGTCAGACTGCAGAGAAAACAAATATATCATAATCTTCGTCATTACCTTTTGAATAGTGTTGTATAATTTGACACAAATTTAAATAATTTCTACTGATTAATATTTATATTACTTTATCAAAATAATTAATTAATTAAAGTAATGTATCACACAGGATAAACTACCAATTTAAGGGGTAATTAAATGATATGGTATTCATTGTGACGAAACAAACGTGGACGTTGCCAGTGTCAATTTTTTTATTTTGGGTTTCAGTTAAAACCCCAATTCTAAAGGTTGGATTTCTTTATTTTTGAAGAATACTTTCGTTGGTTTATTTTAATAGCATATAGTGAGTTTAGTTGTGAAGCATAGAAATTGCGACCGCTAGGATGATTTCTAAATGTTCGTTTCAGGTGAATTCCTACACCTAATATTCCAATCTAACTGGTTAATGAACTCGACCTTACTTTCTTTAATTAATTAAATTGGTTTCCATGAAAGAAAAAAATGCTGCCTCTAGAGTGTTAATGAACGTACACACACAAACACACACACACACACACACACACACACATATATATATATATATACATACACACATACAAAGTAACTAAATTCTCAGTACGGACTTTGAGGTCCTGTAGTGAAGACCAAGACCGTTAGATATAGCATAAGAACTCGAGTCCGGAAACGTATCATTTTTCCAGTACACACAAAATACTAGAACATATGTTCAAAGATTCCTTATTTTAGGCGCCAAAGACCCAGCACGTTCTCTCGACCCCGCTAGACTACTACTTGTGTGTCACATGAAATCCTTGATTTACAAGATCCCTGTGGGCATCCGTGGAAGACCTACAAGCGGTGGTTTTGGCTTTATGCGTACCAGAACATGGTATGAAGGTACCGTATCTGTGTTGATGTCGTTTGCCAAGTAAGTGGACCCAGAAGACAAGCAGCAGGCGTCAGAGAGAGCAACGTGTGTTGTGGTATTTTGCGTATAACAGGAAAACGGTACGTTTCCATACACGAGTTCCTATGCTAAACGGTTAGTCTTGGTCCTCACTATACGTCCTTAAACTCTGAAATGGAAATTTAGTTACACCCTGTAATATATATATATATATATATATATATATATATATATATAATATATAAGAATGGCAAGAAATAGACTTCCAAAATTGGCATTCCAATATACCCCAACTGGACATAGGTACCAAGGAAGACCAAAACATCGGTGGAAAGATCAAGACCATCTTCGCTAGGTTTACCGTACAGGCCACATGGCCTAAAACGAATTTGTTCATGATGATGATGATATATAATATATATATATGTAGGCTATACTGTATACATTTTGACAACGGCAATTTTTGTTGTTTGCTAGATAACATCGGTGAAGATTTGTAAAAAAATTAAAATTTGTTCATTAGAACAATTTCAATAGCTTCATTCCTGCGGAATTATTTAAAAGCGAATGGAACTTTTATCAATAACAATTAGCTGAAGAATGGATTTAGACTATTTAACTCATGCCACAAATGCTAGTCAATGACCAATCACGTTTCAATTAATGTTGTTTTACAACCAATGACAGTCTTGTTTCACCTCGCTCTTTATCGATTTCTCTTTATCAGCTCCTGCTTTTGCGATAAAGAAAGCTCCTCCTTTTTAATGTTCTGAACAGGTCAAAGCATTATTTTTCTCCAACAAATACATTGAATATAGCAAATAATGAAAAGATTTCTTGATTTTACTGAGTTTTTACAAAAAGTTAATGAATGACCCGTAATGTTGATTATGATATATAGTTTGATGTGCTTCATTATTTCTCCACTTGGGTGCACTCTTACAATATTGCGATCTTATTTGACAATAAATAATATGATCAAGCAGCAGTGAATGAACATAACCTCACATTTCTGATTTGTTTTCAAACATCGCCGTTTACATTAAATATATAAATATTTTAAAATGACTATAGTTAAACAATGATTTGTGAGTAAACAGCTTAATTGTATTCGTTAAATAGTCCTAACAAATGCCACTCTTGATTTCCAAATTCTCTAGATAAATTGGAAATCACTCGTGGCATTACTTATAATTTTAGCAACTTAAATCTATATTTGGTTGAAGTCAAAAACACACAATTATACGTGGCTGGTGATTGGCTTATGAGTGGAATAATCAATAGAAATTCCTTTGTTACATCGTAACCATAGAATAAATTAATCTCATAAGCAAAATTTGAATGTATGATTTACACAGTAAGTTAACATGTACAGGATATAAATTAGTTCACCTGACTGCAGACATGTTCGGAGTTCTTTTACGAAACCAAGGTAAATGAGACGGATTATATCTTCAATTCTCATCACTAAACATGACGATTTGGATGACAATCATCGTGATCATTATAATGATCAAAGTGGCGGTAACTTTGTTCAAAAAGTTCAGTACAATCAAATTCCGCATTACCTCGAACAATATTATTGTTCAAGATGAGAATCAAAATAATAACGCAATCGTAGTAGAACATAGAACCATTCGAAGATGATTTGTTTCTGTGAATCGGAGAACGTATAGATTCTGAGCAGTAATACATTTAATTTTATGTAGGAGCCAAGTTGGAAAAAACGGTGAAGAACGTGGAGGACAATTCACGTGTATTATTTTAAATAATGAATATCTAAATAAAAGATGTAAATAACAGAGCATTAAATCAAGACCAAAAATATATTTACATATATTCTTGAAAATTTTAGTTTTTCAGTTTGTTAAAATAGTTTAAAGATTTTGACGGATATTTTTTAAATTAATATCTCTATCACAATATTTTCTTTCAATCCATATATTTATACAAAATTGATAAACATGTTTTATTTTTTAAATATAATATTGCCCTAATTCTATATATATGTTGACATTTATTTCATTTATGGATAGTCTTTATTTATTTTACTACACTTTAACCGTTCCTCTTCCATGTACATTTACATGACCCACGCCACACAGGCCTTATAGGGACACGAGCTCTCGGGTGAGGAATTTAAACTCAGATCACACACATAGACTATTTTTTTTAATAAATCTATTAAGTTTGAAAATCAATATTTCTACCACAACAAACAGGCTATGATTAATCATGTAATAACTGCAATGTAATTAATTCCCTATTAATGGGGTAAAATTTAAATTGGATCATACAGTGCGATCAGATAGGTTCTACTCCGCGGTGTTATCCTATGTGCGTGCACCCGCTCATTATATTCGGAATGAAGCTTAACTAACCACACTGAATTAAAATTATAATTTAAGACATATTCTACTAAACTTAATGTGTACATTATATACTTTATCAATTAAATGACCAAGTTAATATAAATTTATTTATTTTTGGGTATGACTTAAGGAATTATAATTAGGGGGTTGAAATAATATAGAGGGACGACTTAAATATTCAGCTGTAAATTCATAGAAATATTATAATCTTTAAAAAAAAACTCATTATCGTATTAAGTATTCATATTATTTCGTAAATCGATTAGTATAATGAGGAATGTTTGTAATGGTTTATTTACATTCAAGAATTGGTTACGATACATTGAGTAGAAATTCTAAGAAAAACAGTTAATGTTCCAAATCCTAGCGACAAGTATATCTATGAAAGAATATATACACAATTTAATGCACGAAAATAGATAACTTATTGTTCATCATATGTAAAAAAAAATACGAAAATGTTTTTTTCTAAGATTCTATTAATAAACGCATATTCGAGTTTATACAACTTTCATCATGAACTTCTATGCATATTAGATGCGATATGATTTTAGATGTAAAGCTTCTATAAACAGTAATAATAATAATTTCTCCTTAATAAAAATATGCATTCAGTATGACTCGTATCAGATCCGCAACGGCAGGATCACTACATTAAAGTCAAAATAGCCGGGCAAATGGTGAGCTCTCTCTACGATGCAACAGTATGTACGAGGTGAATCATAAATATGGTTATATGTTTGATCGCGTTGTGTGATGAAAATATTACCATTACAGGAAATACGAAATTACCGTTGGAAAGGCAATTATTCTAATTACAACAATGGAATAAAACAAAACAGTGTAGAACTTACGTCATTATTCAAAATGGCGTTGAATATGCAACAGCAAATTACAATTGCTACATGGGCTATAACGTATGCTAATGATCGTGAGGTCGCAAGACGGGCAAGACGTGAGTTTAACGTAGCATTGCAGTCGTCGACTGTGGGGAAGTGGAGAAGACGACTGCTGGAAACAGGAAGGATGCAGAAAATCAAACCTCCTGGAAGGCCTCGCATTAGCACGGATGTAGAAACAACGAAGAGGATTGTGGAGGCGTTCGACGCTAGCCCACAAAAACCAACCCGCCAAGCTGAACGTGAGCTTCATATCAGTCAATCGAGTGTGTATCGTGTTTTGAAGCGTGGGAAGTACTACCCCTTCATACCAATTCGTGTCCACGAACTTAATGATGACGACCCTAACAGGCGGATGGAATTTTGTGAATTTGTTGTAAGGGAATCAGCAAACGACGAACATTGGTACAGAAAATTGAACGTTTCTCATGAAGCTGTTTTCCATGTGAACGGACGTGTTAATCGACACAATTGTCACTATTATGGTAAAGAGAATCCTAATGTTATTGAAGAGATACGTTTAAGATGCGGCAAAGTCACTGTTTGGGCTATGATCGGATGGGAAGGACTGTTAGGAATGCGAATTTTGGATGAGCCTGTTAATGGTGATCGGTATAGTGATGTCCTTAAACAAATTGTCCTGCCGGTAATGCAAAGTGCTGAACATGAACAATGTTTAATCCAGCAGGATGGTGCAACTCATCACTATGCAATTACAGTGAGGGAAATTTTGGATGATCATTTGCAAAATAGGTGGGTTGGAAAAAGAGGCCTCATTGAATGGCCAGCCCGTTCCTCTGACCTCACAGCATGTGACTATTGGTTGTGGGGTTATTTGAAGGAGAAGGTTTATGTCCGGAAAACTCAAGACATCGACATGCTAAAATTAGTGATTGAGGAAGAAATTAGAGCTATTCCTCTAAACATGTATCATAACGCAATTAATGACTTCCCAAAGCGTTGCTAATTATGCTTGGATGTAAACGGCGAACAGTTTGAAGCAATAAAGTGACTTGTTTAGTGTTGTTGTAAGTGTTTTGTTTTGTTGTATTGTTGTAATTTGAAGGATTCCCTTTCCACTGATATCATATTTCCTTTAATAATAATATTTTCGTCACAAAATGCGATCAAACGTATAGCCATATTTCTGAATCACAATTTGCTTATGCAGTGAAACTGGGGTTTCTAAATCTAATACACTTTATATAGCCTACGTATCAATATTTAATTCAAATTACATTTTCATTTTATTCTCGCAAGTCTAGAATATGTTATATGTTACATTGTTCTGTTTGTATTATCTCTTTTGGGTTTATGTATTCTGATTATATGTTGTCATGTCACGTAAGTGTTGATCAGTTAAAATGTGGAATATGAGCTTATGTTTTATTCCCTCCTGTCAAGTTACTGCAATTTTGTATATAAAATTATTATATTAATAAATTGAGATTAATAGAGAGGTGAATGGAGAAAACTACGTAATAGTGAGCTACATGACATGTATAGGAAGCCAAATATAATAAGAAGAGTTAAGTCTCGTAGACTGCGTTGTGCAGGGCATTTGGCACATATGTGGGACTAAAGAAGTGCATGGAAGCTTCTTGTGGGAAAACCAGAGGGAAAAACCTAGTTGGTAGACCAAGAATGAAGTGGGAGAATAACATTATCCATGATTTGAGGGAAGTGGATTATACAGAGGTTCATTGGAAAACATAGCTTAGGATAGGAATGTGTGGAGAGCTTATATCCACGCGGCCATGAACTTACGGCTTCGATAGAGCCAGTGAGTTAGTTATATTAAGAAAAATATAAATGAACGAAAATTAGAAACCATGTATAAAACTGTTATATTAATAAAATGGTTAAATGAACAGAAAATAGGTACCCTTTCTGTATGTTGGGTGAACCCGCTGCATCGTTGTTATTAAGGGAATATGATACAAGCCGGAAGACCTTGGATTCGAGTCCTGGTGAGATCAGGATTTTTAAACTGAACTAAACTTTCTGGCGGCACCATGACCCTGGGGTCGACTCAGATCTAGCAAAAATGAGTACAAGATGTTTGTTCTAGGGGCATAAGCGGTCATCACGCAGGTCTTGACAATCCGGTTGACAAGTGTCTATTGTCTACAAAATTGGGAGCCTTAACTTCTTACTACCCCAAGGCCTCCTAAGGTCTATAGTGGTATCACTTTACCTTTACTTTACTGTAAGATTAATGTATAAATAGATGAAAGAATATAATTATTGGTTATTCTTCTTCAGTACTCGATCCTGGACAAACACTAGACTCAAATTAACCTGCCAAACGCATGTGAAACACATAATAAAAAAATACTTTCTCCATTTTATAATAAATAAAACGTTTAGAGGAATTGCTCCCTGTTTCTTTGGAAGCCAGACCCTTAGGCACAACCTTTTGTTTCCACTCTTTGATTATTGTCACGTTATCGGCCGCGGTGAACTACTAGTGGTTATGCTCCTTGCATCTGATCCCGAGGGTCCCGGGTTCAAACTCGGCCGGAGTCGATGTATTTTTTAGGATGGCAAAATCCAAGGAGCAAGTCCTCCGGGAGGGACTTTAAGCATTGGGCCCCCGAGTCCGAAGATTTTCAGGCTCGTAAAAGATCCTTAAGCCTGAATAAAAAGGCCTCTAAGGCTAAGCAAATTTACCGAATTTTCCCGTCCTAGTACTATCTTGGTTTCCTAGATGTCAGTATGAGGCGGGACGCTGACTACAGGCCACTCCAGTGACATCTATACGAGAACAAGTGTAATTAAATTAGTATGGTTCAATTTCTTCCCTGTAGAGGGAGAGCGCCTAAATTTCGTTGAGGGGAAACAAGGGCTTACAAGAAATGTATTATAACTAAACTTTGATTTGTCGCTGAGGCTGCAGCGTGTTCATAATTTTGCGTTTGTTTCATTTTCAACATCGGCTGTTATGGTCGTATTTCCGCATGAAATGAAATATTTAACTGTTCAAACAAATGTATAGTAGTTCATTAACTGCAATTCAATAATCTCTCTTTGACCCGTCTTAACGATAAACGTAAATTGTTACACGTCACTTATTTTTAAGCTTCTGCACTCTTGCGCTCCTACTTACTGCAGAGCCGTCTAAATTTCAGAAGTTACCTTCTCACCACAATTTTGACACTAACTCACAAGATAACAGTCTGCTAATAATATCTACTTTTTATTTTACTTCTTCCATAGTAGTCACTACCCACTCCTGGAATTCCCTTCCTGAAGATATTATGGGTTGTTACTCCTAAGTCAAGCTTATATAATCACTTGTTAAATAGTTAATTTATCTCTTTTAAAACAATGAAAATGTTTCTACGTAATTAGTAGTTTTATTTTCATTTATGATTTTAAATAGGGAAAGGGAAAGCATAAAATAATAATAAAAGTGTAGGAATTAGAATAAATGTAATTAATATTAATTTGGTAGATAGGTTAAATATTTCATTTTATCTTGTACTTGTTATATTTAATAATCAATTGAGTTGGTGTTTACTTGATGAAAATCCATATTTATTAATTAAATAAAAATAAAACGTACTTTTATTTGATTTTCATATTTATTATGTAATTCAGTGACAGCTGATTCGGTACACTGTACCTTTTTCAGACATGTTAACATAATTTGTTAACATGTCTGAAGAAAGTACAGTGTACCGAAACAGCTGTCACTGAATTACATAATAAATATGAAAATCAAATAAAAGTACGTTTTATTTTTATTTAATTAATTGTTATATTTAGTTTGTTAAATTTAGAGTAAATCAACAAATATTGTATATCATATTCATCATCATCATCATCAGCATAAAGGATTAGACCTTAAGGCCTGTTCCGATCTCATGCTAAAATTGGTCTGTCCATCTTTTACTGGGTCTTCTTACATATCTTCATCCTAGTAGTTTGTAATGAAGAATCTGTCTTGGAATTCTATTGTTATCCATTCTATTGATGTGGTCCATCCATTCATTTCATCTCTATATTGCGCAATTCTATCTAATAGTTTTATATTATATGGGTGCGAAACATGGACTCTTACTTTAAGGGAGGAATGGAGATTACGAGTATTTGAGAATAAAGTTCTTAGGAAAATTTTTGGACCAAAGAGAGATAAACAGACAGGTGAATGGAGAAGACTACATAACAATGAACTACATGGTCTTTATAGGAAGCCAGATATAATAAGAACAGTTAAGTCTCGTAGACTGCGATGGGCAGGACATGTTGCGCGTATGGGGAATGAAAGACGTGCATGGAAGCTTCTTGTAGGAAAGCCAGAGGGAAAACGCCCAGTTGGTAGGCCAAGAATGAGGTGGGAGAACAACATTAACTATGATTTGAGGGAAGCAGATTATACAGGGAATGATTGGAAAGCATTGGCTCAGGATAGGGATGTATGGAGAGCTTATGTCCGCGTGGCCATGAACCTTCGGGTTCGATAGTGCCAGTGAGTAAGTAAGTAAGTTTGAATATATTTAGTTCACTTTGTATATTTTCATTTCGTTTTCAGTCTGCTATTGTATATCCAGCCACACTCCTCAGAAAACCCATTTCTGACGTTTCTATTCTCCGTTCCTGGTTTTTGGTTAAGACCTAGGGTTCCGATCCATATAATAGTGTTGGAACCGCCATTGTGTTATAAAATTTTAAAATTGTCTCCATTGTAGTTCCTTTGAGACTTCGTTTTATGGTGTCATATAATTCAATTTATTTATTTTGTTTCCAATGTCTTCACTTTTCTATATGACACAGTGTAACCCACGTAATTAAAATTGCTAACCTGTTCTATTATTGTATTCTCTACTTGGATTTTTACTCTTAATGGTTCATACCCTCGAAAGACTGAAACAGTTGATTTTAGAGTATATATTTTCAAGGGTTCGTTGATATATTGCATATAAATATTATATTGAAGGCAACCTATGTAATCATATATCTTTATTGTAATTAATTATAAGATCAATTATTGTAAATTTATATAACTTAGTTGAGTGGTAGACAAGAAGTTAAGGCCTTTAATCTCTCTCTCCCTCTCTCTTTTTCTCTCCAGGGCGCGACAGGCCCTTGACCTACAATTCGGCTCCTGGCATCACATCTATATATGTTAACCACAGAGGCAGACGATCATCCTGTCAGTATAGGGGTGAACATGTGTTCAGCATGTCGGGTCCCCAACCTTTATAGCTGGTTTTCTTTTGGAGACGCTACTTATTGTAGCTATTCAAATTTCTCACGATGCTGGGTGGGCTCCGGTCCTATACTGGTCGAAATTCCATGAGAACATTTCTTTCCCCAAGGTGACCCTAAGCAGCGCAAATGCCGTAGTTCTGCTTCAAGGAAGGCATCTTGCCTTAACCACTCGTCTATGGCGCACGACAAGGCCTTAAATCTCCCAGGTAAAATAAAGCTAATATTATTTTAGATACAGGATTATTTTATAAGTTACTAAAAGTTAAGACTGTAACACAGATACTATATTTTATATTATTCAACTGTTTGTATGTGGAACAAAGACGAAAACAAAGTTTCTCTTCTCATTATGCTATGTGACAATGTTAACTTTTAGCACATTAAAATCATTTCGCTCTTAATTATTGTTATTATTGTTATTATTATTATTATTATTATATTATTATTATTATTATTATATTAAACGTTGAAAAACAAATTGCAATACATTTCTGTAAATCCATACTTGTACTTTGTAATGGTATGAATGAATAAATGTTTCACTTTTATAAGACTTTCATGTTTATAGCTGTGTATGTTCAATTACGTAATCGGTATGCACGCCACTGACGAATTCTAAGAGTCGTGTTGAAACTCTAAGCCAAGAACGATGAAGAGTAGACCTCGATCGGGGGAAACCTACCAATGACTAACTTATAATTTGAAATGGGAAATTTGTTCGAGTTTTTTAAAAGAAATATCAGTATAGCATTTGCTATACAACATGCATATTGACTAGTTTTATTGGAAAGTCAGTAATGTCAAGATACTTTAAACAGGACCAAAATATAGAACTTTTTTTTTAACAATACAACTTGTTTTTTTTTTGCCGGGATTTTATCCTATGATTGTTATCCAAGCAACTTTAAAAACAAAATTAATAGTATCGTATGAACGCACCATAATTGCCTCTCGTCTTCCTTTAACTTTCCCTTGTCTTTCGGCGTCGTTTCCAATAACAGCCTTTCTGGTTTATAAAATAAGTTACCTAAAATAAAACGTCTCACAAGTCTTAGGAGGCCCTTGAGGTAGTAGACATACGGCGCAAGATGTCGGCCTGTTTGTTGGCCTTATATTACGTCCACTCATACCCCCAGAACATAGTCTGGTACTGTTCAGTTAGAATTTGAGTCGACTCTACAGTAATGGTACCTCTAGATGTTTAGATTAGTTTAAAAATTCTGACTCCATCGCGACTCTATCCCGCGATCTTCCGGCTAGTAGTACATTTTTTCTTAACCAACAGTGTTAAGCATGATCTTATAAAATATTTTTTCTCTCCATGGCGCGACAGGCCTAGATGGCCTTTAGCCTACCAGCCGCTGCTGGCTTCACATCCACAAGTGTTAAACACAGAGGTAGATGATCATCCAGCCAGTATAGCGGTGTCATGTGGTCAGTATTTCGGGTCCCCTAGACATTATAGCTGATTTTTTCCAACCTGGAGCCGCTAGTTATTGTAGCTCCCAAATTCTTTACCGCGCACCGGTCCCAAACTGGCCGAAATTCCATGAGAAAATTTCTTCTCCATGGAGACTTGAACCAGCATAAGTCCCATAGCTCTGACTTTTATAAAGACCACGTAGTTCATTGTTAGTAGTATTCTCCAATCACATGTCTGTTCATTTCTCTTTGGTCTAAAAATTTCCCTACGTACTTTATTCTCAAATACTCATAATATCCTTTCCTCCCTTAAAGTAAGAGTCCATGTTTCGCATCCATATAATATAACTGGTAGAATAATAGTTTTATATATTTCCAGTTTAACGTTTTTTGAAAGAAGTTGGGATGTCAAAAGTCTATGTAATGCATAATAGCATGCATTTCCAGAATTGAGCTTGTGTTTAATTTCTTTGTGCATCGCATTCCTATTTTTGATTATTGTTCCTAGGTATTTGAATTCAACCCTTTCCTCAAAATTTCCCTCATTTGTCACTAGCTGTCCATTTCCATTATATAATGTATTTCTACGTGTGACCATATACTTAGTCTTATTGATATTCACTTTCAGTCCTAATTTCTTGTGTTACTCAATAGTGTGTGCGTGTTGTCCTTCAGTATCTCCTCGCTATCGGCCAATAGTACTACATAATCAGCACAAAAGTTCAATTTTACTCAACTATACATATTCTTTCCTCGAATAATTACTTAGTTCAACTTGATTATTTACCTTCTATAATTACTGAGGCTACCGTGGCGAATATCGCGAAAGCTGTATATCTCTTAAAATCAGCATAAATTACTCTGTTCCCTTGAATATTTGACTTTACGTAATACATGGAATACAAATTCAAATTCAGCAAGTTTCATTTGTTTAACATTAAAAGGAAAATGGAAGAATGTTCGTTATTCTTTGTGCAATTGGCTTGGATTTAAATGTAGAAAGCAGCACTTAGAATAGCAAGAGAACAAAAGCACATCGATCCACATCAGCGATCATTAGATTGAAGATAATGCAGTGTAGCTAGTAGTTCATCTCTGTCCATCATTATCATCTCGTTAAGAAATGCTGAATTTAGCCCCACCCTTCTATTAACACAATTTGCACGATCATGCCTCCTACTATATCGCAGCGACTCTGCCATATATAAGAAGAAGACAAATTTCCTCATCAATTTTATCACCTGTATATTTAACTACATTGGAAAAATCCAAGGAACAAGTCCTTCGGGAGGGACTTTAAGCCGTGGGTCCCCAATCTGAAGATTCTCAGGCTCGAAAAGAACCGCAAGCCTGAATAAATAAGCTTCAATGCAAAGTTTACCTAACTTTATCCATCCAATTAATAACTTTGTTGTCCACTAGGGGTTTCATTGAGGTGATATACCGATCCCTTACCACTCACTGACATGTATTGGTAAATTAGTATAACTGTATTAGCTTGTATTCAACACTGTATGTTTGAAGAACATATTTATTTAATAAGGCTACCTATTTATTTACATATATCCAGATGTAATAAGAATAATTATGTTTCGTAATGTGCTATGGGCAGGACATGTAACGAATATGAAATGCCAGAGGGGCATGAAAACGTCTTGTAAAAAAAACGAGAGGGGAAGCTCCTTGTAGATGTAAGCAAATGAAAATGTGTTAAATCAGATATTGGTGATATTGGTGACGTTGGCGACGATAATGAAAAATAAAGAAATATTGTATTGTACTGTAAGCCTATGTTCTCCCTTTACAGGGATTTAGGCGCTCTCCCCCTACAGGGAAGAATTTGAACCATACTAATTTAATTACACTTGTTTTGTATACATGTAATTTTGAGTGGTCCGTGGTCAGCGTTCCGCCTCATACTGACATCTAGGAAACCAGGTAGTACTAGGACGGGAAAATTCGGTAAATTTTGCTTAGAGGCCTTTTCATTCAGGCTTAAGGATTTTTTACGAGCCTGAAAATCTTCAGACTCGGGACCCACGGCTTAAAGTCCCTCCCGGAGGACTTGCTCCTCGGATTTTTCCGTCCTAAAAAATCCATCGACTCCAGCCGTGTTTGAACCCGTGACCCTCGGGACCAGAGGCAAGGAGCATAACCACTAGTCCAAAAATGTAAAATACTTAGGTTGTAACTTTAATAGTGGCAACTATTTATTTATTATTAGTACACTGCGGGGTGTTTGAGGATTCAAGCCTTAGCCGGTCTCACAACGGCTGCAGGATGCGTCCCTGGAGGTAGAACAGGGGAACGATCGGTGGATCTGCGACAGCAGTCCTCCCGGTTAGGCTCGAGGAGCCCGTGGACCAACCCGTGAACCCGTGGTCGTCAGGAATGAGCGACCTGACGTACTATGTAGCTCAGCAATTTCCCTGAAGTTGCAACTCCAACACCTTGTGCCTGAGGTGTTGGTTTTAAGCCGAGAACCTTGAACCTGGACGCGAACAGATAGGGAGGACAAGATACTGAGACTTTGGAGTATGGTCTTTGGCCGAGGTATCCCAAGGGGTGGAGGCATGGGCCCAGATGTATGTATGTATTAGTATACAAGTGAGAGAGCTGTAGAAATTCTACAATCCTTCAATGTTATGCCTTTAATTATGCATTGTCTTCAACTCGTCAGAGATGCGGAAGTCGTAGTATTCCTGTAGCAGCTCCTGTTCTGTTGATGTCCTGCCCATAACAGATTACCAAACATAATTATTCTTGTTACGTCCACCTGTGGTCTCGAGGTAGCGTGCTGCCTTGTCACGCAGCGGGCCCGGGTTCGATCCCCAGTCGGGACAGTTTTTCTGGGTGAGGTTTTTATCGGGATTTTTCCTCACCTGTAAGACAAATATCAGGAAAACGGTCCCCAAAATCATATGGCCATCGCAATCATCATCATTTATATTCATCTTACATTACGTTTAGGATTAGGGCCTCTCCTGGCGCACCACTATCATCATCACCCATCATATCATCGGGGCAACGTAACCCCGCCTTCCTGGCGCCCCAATCTCAGAAGTGGGTTACAAGTACGCAATGCCAGGAGAGAAACCAGGAATGTCGAAAGACGACCTGGGGTATTTGCAAAAAAAAAAATATTCTTGTTACATCTGGATATATGCAAATAAATAGGCAGCCTTATTAAATAAATGATAATATTTGCATCTTGTCGAAAATTCTATATTAAAAACGTATATAAACAAAACTTTCCAAACTTATAAAGCAATATATTCTATATGGATGCGGAACATGGGCGCTTATTTCAAGGGAGGACAAAATATTACGAGTATTTGAGAATAAAGTTTTTACGAAAAATTTATGACCATAGAGAGGTAACAGTGATCTTTAGGATCTTTATAGGAAACCAAATATAATAAGAACAGTTAAGTCTCGTACACTGCGATGAACAGGACACGGGAACGAATGGGGAATGAAAGAGTGGCATGAAAACTTCTTGTAGGGAAACGAGAGGGAAAACGTCCTGTTGGTAAACCCAAGAATCAGGTAGGAAAATAACGTTAACCATGATTTGAGGAAAGTAGATTATACAGAAGATTATTAGAACACATTAGCTCAGGATAGGAATGTATGGAGAGCTTATGTTCACGTGGTCATGAACCTAAGATTCGATAGAGCCAGTGAGTTAATTAATGCAAACATTTAGTGTTAAATGTTCCCTTTTGATGTGTCTTAATGACTTAAGTTACTGCTAGTGGTGGAATTAATTACCATTTGCACATTATCTATCTTTATATATATATATATATATATATATATAAATGAATGTGTGTGTCTGTCTATCCTTTATAGACTCTTAAACCGTTCAACCAATCTTCGTGAAAATTTATACATACAGGGTTTCAGATGCGGCGAGTGTTTAGCCGTTATCTGTTACGTTCTAAAATCATTAGTTGTAGGAGTTCACCTGAAATGAATATTTAAAATCGCTCTAGCGATCGCAATTGTCGATGTTTCACAAGAAAACTCGGAATACCTTATTAAAATGAACCGACATATATCTTGTAAGTCCATGTTTCCCTTAACAGAGATTTAGGCGCTCTCCCCCTACAGGGAAGAATTTGAACCATACAAATTTAGTTACATTTGTTTTCGTACAGATGCATTTGAGTGGTACGTGGTCAGCGTTCCGCCTCATACTGACATCTAGGAAACCAAGGTAGTACTAGGACGGGAAAATTCGGTAAATTTTGCTTAGAGGCCTTTTCATTCAGGCTTAAGGATTTTTTACGAGCCTGAAAATCTTCAGACTCGGGACCCACGGCTTAAAGTCCCTCCCGGAGGACTTGCTCCTTGGATTTTTCCATCCTAAAAAATCCATCGACCCCGGCCGGGTTTGAACCCGCGACCCTCGGGACCAGAGGCAAGGAGCATAACCACTAGTCCACCGCGGCCGATCCCAGATATGTACTATCCAAAAAATCAGTGAAATCCGACCGTTAGAAGCGAGGATTTACTTGAAATCCAAAATTTAAAAAAATGCCTATGCGACTGCACCGATTTTGATGACAATTTTTGTGTTTATTTAAGTCGGTCTCCGGATGTTTTAGATTCACAATTGGATCCTCTAAAACCATTAGATGTAGGAGTTCACATAAAGTGAAAATATAAAAATCGCTCTAGCGGTCACAATTTTCGATGTTTCACAACGAAACTCAGTATAACCTATTAAAATAAACCGAGGTAGATATTATACAAAAGTGAGCGAAATCAGACAATTAAAAGTGGAAGTTTACTTGAAATCCGAAATTAAAAACTGCCTAAACGACTGGTCCGATTTTGATAACATTTTGTGTGTTATTTGAGTGGGTCCATGGATGGTTAGGATTCACAATTGGACCCGGTAGATAGCGTTGCGATCGAATAATAGGATTTTTTATGCCAGGTTTATAGTATCTGTATCCGCGCAACAACGTTGTGACGTCATAATGCACGCTTCTTGAGCCATAACAGATAGCAGTGAGGAGTTTTCTTGCGAACTTATTAATTAGTGAATTTTATGGTAAAAAAAGTAAAATATAATTTCATGGTCCGGCCATGACACGAGAATTGAAGGTTTGGCCAAGACAACGTCTGCCGGGTCCGCTAGTATACCATATTAGTTTCGTATAAATACTACTCATTACGAAACATAATACTACACCTGATGGCGTCTGTTTCATTGTTAGCTAGTGAGGAATCTTGACAACTTGCCTTAAGCTGAGATCATCAGTAGAACATCGAGCAACTTGGAAAAGGAAAGAAGGAACTTTCAATTATTATGTGAAAACGATTCTCGTGCCCTTTAGCTATTCTCTTCAAACGAGATCCATGCAAAACAACTAGAGGTACGCACACTTACACCGGTTTTCAGAGTTAATTGTTTTTCTTTTTTTCAGCGAATGTGATGTAAACTAGCACGCATTTAAAATGAAATAACTCTTATGGGGCTTTTAATGCCATGTGATATGTGAGGAATGTGCACTGTACATTTGCACTCTTCGTCACCTCATTAGAAATCTTTTTTTTTACATTGTTTTAATTCAAATAGCATTTCTGCTAATTCACTGCCCCTTTCTTGCTTCATTTTGCCCCAATACAACCAAACAAGATTGTATATCTTCTAAACAATATTAGAACGAAATTATAATAATTTTAATGATATTATTTTTATACTAATAAGCAATTTTGCTCCACAGAATAAATGTATTTAATGTTTACTGGTATGTATTTCTACTCGCTTTCATTCGCTATCCTCTCACCATAACTTAACACACGATCCAGAGTAATTTTATTCTAGCTATTCCTCTATATCGAACACCTCACTATTCCTCATCCTTCCTTGTTTCAGCCACACGACTCTGGAATTCCCTCCCCTCGTATATCAAGGACTGCCCGACTCAGAAACAGTTTAAAAAGAAACTCACTTCATATTTCCTTAGGCAATATAATATATAATCGTGTTCCATGTATATTTTAATTATTCCTATATGTTTGAAACTTTCTGTTCCAAGCCATTTACTTAATCTAATTATAGGTTATTATTTGTGTTATTATTATTATTACTATTGTTATTATTATTATTATTTAAAATTATCAGATGAAAAGAAAATTAGTTGTAGCAGAAACGGACTATTGGAGAAGATCTGCTAGGATATCAAGGAAAGACAAAATTAGAAATGAAGTTATAAAAGAGAACATGAATGTACAAAACTCAATTTTAGAATTTATCCACGAAAAGCAACTAAAGTGGTACGGGCATATTAGGCGAATGAAGGATGAAAGATTACCGAAGAAAATAATGGAATGGACATCATCAGGAACGAGAAGGATAGGACAACCAAATCTCACGTGGATACAAGGGATTAGAGAAACTTTGAAGGCCTGGGAAATAGAGGAAGAAAATTATAAAGTGAAATTGAAGACAAATCATTGGTGCCGGAAAAATGTATCAACACTGTTTTGTATTGTATTGTAAGCCTATGTTTTCCCTTTACAGAGATTTAGGCGCTCTCCCTCTACAGGGAAGAATTTGAACCATACTAATTTAGTTACACTTGTTTTCATATAGTTGTCATTTTGAGTGGTACGTGGTCAGCGTTCCGCCTCATACTGACATCTAAGAAACCAAGGTAGTACTAGGACGGGAAAATTCGGTAAATTTTGCTTAGAGGCCATTTCATTCAGGCTTAGGGATTTTTTACGAGCCTGAAAATCTTCAGACTCTGGACCCACGGCTTAAAGTCCCTCCCGGAGGACTTGCTCCTTGGATTTTTCCGTCCTAAAAATCCATCGACCCTGGCCGGGTTTGAACTCACGACCCTTGGGACCAGAGGCAAGGAGCATAACCACTAGTCCACCGCGGCCGACATTGTTAAGACCGGAAATATATACATTACAGTTTTTCTTTGTTACCCTTGTCAACTTTATGTTATGTAGTCTATATCTATTATGTATCAATCATAATTCTTATTGCATGTATAATTTAAACCTGGTGAAGTGGAAGAGAAGGCTTTACGGTCTTAACGCCAAGGTAAAATAAATAAATAAAATAAAATATATGCCTTTATATAAAAAAATAATTTCATTTTATAATTCGATATCAATACCGGGAAATTCCAAATATATATTAATTTAGAAACTATTCGTTCAAAAATAAACTATAAAATAAAAAATATATATATATATATATACATTAAAACTGCTTAGATTATAAATTTTAATAAATTCGAATGAAGAATATTTTTAAAAAATTAGATCTTGAATTTGTCCATTGAAAATCCTTAGTTTTATTCATTTTTTATTAAATTTTAGAGTTCAGTAAAGGCTCTATTTGTACCCGGCGTAGGTCAAGACATGAGACCAGCCCCTATTACTTGAGTTCCGCAATACACAGATGTCGGTTGACCAGGTCTGCCGCACCAATGAAGTGAAATTTAACTAAATGGAAGATATGAGTATGCAGAAGTTGTGTAATTAAGATTTTGGCAGGAAAAACGGGCGAAGTCCCGAAAAGAAAACTGTCGTAGCTCCGATTCGTCCATTATGAAGCCCACATGAAGTGACCGGGGCGCGAACTCATGGCCCAGAGGAGGAGGACGAGTGACTAACCACTTACGATGCGGGGCCGCCTTTATTAAAATGTAAATGTAATACATAATTCATATCCAAATGTTATGTTTTATGCAAATAGAAATCTTAAAACCATCCCCTCTCTTAACAGAAGCTACTTCGATACTTTAATCTTAGGGGGTTCGGTGGTATATTGAGATATGCTGGTCATTTTTAATAAGGAACCTATGTCCGGAAATGATGCGTTTTCACACTGAGCTGCTAACTTCTCAAGGGTTCCGTTAGTTGGATTGAACCGAAAGTGCGTTTTTCG
The DNA here is from genome assembly GCA_030220185.1 of Diploptera punctata. NCBI lineage: Eukaryota > Metazoa > Arthropoda > Insecta > Blattodea > Blaberidae > Diploptera > Diploptera punctata. Next base: position 508,852 of record JASPKZ010008858.1, read on the forward strand.
GCTCATTACTGCAGCGTCGTTATCCTCCCTAGACTGTGATATTCATGAACTATGCCAATATTCCTTTCTCCTCGCATCTACCTCCACTCTCCCTCTTTACCTCTCCTGCTGCGCTGTGCCTACGACGCATCTCCCCTCTACCTCGGAACCTTCATATACGTGGTGCATAGGCAGAACGTTATCATTCATTCATCATTCATTCTTTCATTCATCGATCCATTCCGAGATGGGATTGGAACTCTAAATATGGACAAGGTCGTCTGAAGTCGAGAAGCGGCGCAGTTTTAGTTGGTCCTGTAGACCAGGGAAGAAGCTACCCTGGCTTGGACGCTAACATGAGTGTAGTATGAGGTATGGTGTGGTCTTTGTCTTGTAAAAAGTATTATCATTTATTTATTTATATTATGTTCTTGAATTATCAAATGTTTATCTTGATTTTGTTTTTACTTCAGACTACTTGTTTGCATTAAATATAATTTTTTTATATAATTAATGTTCAATCTGATTTATGTGCACGTAGCTGTTTGGTATAATCCTATACGGAAACTCACTCACTTAGGAGATCATTTCCAGCTCCCTTTATTTTGCTGTCTAGCTTTCCTGATTGATAATCATAGTGAAAACAATCATTTTCAGTCACTCTGTGGGTTTGAGAATCATTATTGATTTATGTTAATACGCCTTGGAAAGAAAGATGAATCAATCCTTGCCTTCTATGGGCCCGAGGCAAGTAATTTTGTAATTAATAACCTTGGAGGTAATCAGATCTACGCTAATAGAAGCAACGAAAACAAAAGACGATCCGTAAGCGGCACAGGATTTCAAGATTCAGTACTTGACAATACTATCACAGTCACGTCAAATTTTCAAAATATCCACTTGATGTGACTGTGACAGTATTGTCAAGTATTGAGTCTTTAAATCCAACTAACGGAACTCTTGAGAAGTTAGGTACTCATAGTGTGAAAACGCATCACTTCCGTATTTTGGTACCTTATTAAAATGATAAACATATATCAATATCTCAAATCACGTCCGTTGTTGAATCTTTGCGTACCCTGTATAAAATGTTTTATTCGAAAAGAACTGTTTTTGACAGTTTACAAATGTTTGAAAAGTGGTTGAGGTCACGATAATATTTATGTGGTGTAGTATACAATCATTGAATTGAATAATGTACAAATTAGAATAATAAAATTGATTAATGATTTGGCTATCTGAGGGGGAACTTGTATTTTAATTTGTCCAGTGCATGCATTTTTTTCTAATTTGAAAATAAATTAATGCTTCGTCGTACACACAATTTACTGTTGTTATAAATTAATAAAAATGGCAGCTCCAAGCCTTTTATGAAGCAAGAAGTACGATTTTTAGCGGAAATGGCTGGAAACATCACAATTAAAATGTTGTGTGAGCATTACATACAGGGACATGGAACGCAAACCAGAGGGGAATTTATGAAACGAGGCTTGTTATGGAAACACAGAATATAATAAAGCAAAATAAACTAACTCTGAGTGATACATGGATCACAATTTAGTCAGCACAAGTTTGAAAACATTTTAACAAAAACGTATACAACTCGCCTTCATTAATACATGTTGTGTTTTAAGGTAATGGATAAGGGACAAATGTATGTATTCATATTCATAACTGGTCCACCGCTGTGGTCTCGAGGTAGCATGTTCCCTTGTCACGCAGCGGGCCCATGTTCGATCCCCGGTCAGGGCAGTTTTTCTCGGTGAGGTTTTTATCAGTGTTTTTCCTCACCAGTAAGACAAATTTCAGGAAATCTTTAAGGTCGAAACGGTCCCCGAAATCATATGACCATCATCATCCTTATCATTATCATCCTTCATCGGTGTGGAAAGCAACGGGAAGCTACAACGCCTATAATTCCTTAGTAAAGCTGCAAGGATAGCATGAAAATGCTATGATTGCAGAGAAGGTCCTGCCTTCGGGCAGAATTACTATGGGTGGATATTCATAACTAATTATCCCGTTTATCCTTTCAAGTTGTTTATGAATTAAAAGTCCACGGTTATGGTGTCTCGAAGTAGCGTGCTGCCTTGTCACGCAGCGAGCCCGGGTTCAATTCCTGGTCGGGACAAGCTTCCTGGCTGATTTTTTCGGTTTTTTTCTCACCTGTAACATAAATGTCTGGAAGCTTTGAGACCTTAACGGTCCCCGTATATCATCTGGCCATCAGCATTATCATTATAGTCCTTATCATCCATGATGTGTGATGAAAAGGGAAGCTCCCACACCTATAATGCCCAAGCAAAGCTGCAAAGCATAGCATGGAAATGCTATGATTGTACTGAAGGACATGCCCTAGAATAGAACACTATACATAAAAAAATTAAAATAAATGCACATGTATTCCAGACAAGGAATTAGGTGGTTATCGAATCGTTTTGTTTTATTTTAAACAGAGTCTAGAAGACGTTTCTACAGACGTCTTCTAGAACATCGTCGTTTTTTAGAGGATGAAACTGGAGCATTATTTTGGGTGCCCAATGTGTGCCACGCACACACACACACACACACACACACACACACACACAGAGTGTCCCATTTATCTTGCTCACCCAATATAACTTTTTTCTTATTCGATAAATGAAAAATTGTTTCTAACAAAAAGTTTTCAATATCATTGGGCAGTTATTGCTGAGGGTATATTTTGTATGTATCGTCATATATGTAGGATATACGGGGTAGCGGTTAAGGTTTTTAAATGAAACTATCTACATTTTACTCAATAATACATTTACTCTGTCCAAAATCTATTCAAAAATGTTAAAACACTGTACGACTTTGGCAATAGAACGTAGAAGTGGAAGCGATAAAGAGTACACAGGTTTTTTTAAGAAACTGAGCTGTTTAATGCCTTGATTGTGCAAATTACGTACCCAGTGTGATACTACCACTACATTAAAAACAGAGAGTTTACATCTCATGCTCAAAATAGTGACCATTTGCATTCGTACATAAGGTCACTCTGTGGATAAAGGACACTCTACTTCGTTCTGCTACTTCCTCTATGATGGCTGTACAAGCCTCAATAATGCGTTGCTGCATGTCCTCTGGTGTTGTTGGAACATTCTGATAGACAACATCCTTCATAGCTCCCCAGAGAAAAAATCCAGCGGTGTAAGGTCAGGAGATCGAGCAGGCCAATTAACTGGCCCACCACGTCCAATCCACCTACCAGGGTATTTACGGTCCAGAATTCGTCGGGCTCGTAAGGCGTTGTGCGCAGGGCATCCATCATGCTGGTACCACATGACCATTCTCCTATTCAGAAGTACGGTGTCCAAGAGAATAGGAAGAGTGTGTCTTAAAAATCTGGCATATATTCTGTCATTTTGGTTGCCATTTATAAAGAAAGGTTCGTTAATGGTATCTCTAATAATTCCGCACCAAACATTAACTTTCCATGGACGTTGATGCTCTGCCTCTTTATCGTTTCCACTTCTGCGTTCAATTGACAAAAAATGGTACAATGTGATACATTTTTAATAGCTTTTGGACAGAGTAAATGTGTTCTTGAGTAAAATGTAAATTGTTCCATTTAAAAAACATAAACTCTACCCCGTATCTCCTACATCAATGTCGATACATACTAAGTTTACCCTCAGCAATAACTGCCCAATGATATTGAAAACGTTTTGTTAGAAACTTTTTCATTTATCGAATAAGAAAAAAGTTATATTGGGTGAGCAAGATAAATGGGACACCCTGTATGTGTATATATATGTCAATCCATCCATAGTAATTCTGCCCGAAGGCATGTCCCTCACTGCAAAGATAGCGTTTTCATGCTATGCTTGCAGCTTTACTAGGGAATTGTAGGTGTGGTAGCTTCCCCTTGCTTTCCACATCGGTGAAGGATGATGATGATAATGATAAGGATGAATGATGATGATGATGGCCATATGATTTCGGGGACCGTTTGGGCCTTAAAGTTTTCCAGACAATTGTCATACAGGTGAGGGGAAAAAACGATAAAAACCTCACCCAGAAAAATTGCCCCGACCGGGGATCGAACCCGGGCCCGCTGCATGACAAGGCAGCACGCTACCTCGAGACCACAGCGGTGGACTATATATATATATATATATATAATATATATATATATATATATACACACACACAATTCTCAGTAATTGCACATTGAGTTCTGCATTAGACAAGAAGTATAGTGTGTCGCAGGTACCTTATTTCAATAGCTCTTAAACAACCGACCAGCAACATAAAAGCTGTACGCTTGCCAATCTGAAACATCAAATCAATAATATCGAACTACAATATTTATTCAAATACATCTTTCACACTCCCCAAGATTAATAGACTTCATCTACCACATACTGTGTAGCTTACATAGGCCTAATTGAAAAATCATAAATCATGTGATATGCCACTAGGTGAAATGCGAGTATAAAATAGTTTCTTTATTAAATTAAAAAGCTGCTTATTTATTTTTATTTTACAACTTAAATCTCGCTTCCATAAAAGAGATTTTATATAATGTTCTTGAGGAATAGTTTACCAGATTAATTACTATTATTAAATACAAAAATGTTCATCAAAATCTGTGCAGTCGTTTAGCAATGTATCCTATGAGATATATTTATTTAATATTGTTTATAAAACGATAGAAAAATAAATGAGTGGGAATTACTTAAATTTGTGTTGTCAAATTGTACAATAATAACTCACAGTTTCTATGATTTTGTTTTCAGTGCGGACTGTAACATCTAAATAACTGGTACGAAAAATATTTGTTTTCAGTGCGGTCCGAAACATTTAAATAACTGGTACGAGAAATTATTGTTTCGCCAATTTAAGATTAGGGTAATTGTAGTTCTGTTTTTACCAGCAACACAATATTGAATAAAACCAGGGATTACAATGGGATGCCACGGCTGGTACAGAGTCATCTACAATTGGTAACGTAACTACGTTATGTGGCGTCCGTAGCTCAATCCCGGTGGCGCCTTTGGTCGTTGTAGCAGAATTTAAAAGTAAAAAACAAATGCAAATTGCGAGGCGCAAGACACGCATTCCCGTCAGCCATCGGTTCTCTATGGTCAGCCATTACGTTATTAATGAATTTTATCTGTCCTTGAAACAACGAAATGCTTTTGAAATGTTGTGCACCAAGGCTGCAAGAATTATATTTCTGCTTCACTCGAGAACTTAACAGGTATTTATTTGTATTATATGAGTGTTATATATATTCAAAATATTATTTTAAAAAATCTGTGTAACAGTTCAGACATTTTGAAACATTTATTTACAATATATGTATATTTCGAAAGTTGAAATATTTGAGTTAAAATTACTTGTTTTGGTATTTAAAAATAAGTTTTTGTTTAATTCGTATGTGTGCCATATTTAATATTAATATTAAATATAAAAATACATTAATATTAAAATTATTCATATATTAATCATTTTTTAAGATGAATCTATTTTCAATGATAATTTGCTGGGAAAAGATAACATTTTAAGATAATTGTAATGATATATTTTTAAATTAATTATATATATTTTAATAATATATTTTTAAATAATTATATATTTAAAAATTGGTAATATATATAAAGCTTTCAATGTGACAATTTGAGTACATGGATATTTAATAATTGTAAAAAATATGAGTTTCATTGCAAAACTTCAATGCTAGTACGTTGTAACACAAATTATCTTTTAACAAATTTCAGGTGTTCGAAATGGCTAAGATTTTGCAGTCTGGAAGACAGATATAAGACTGCTGCAAGTGTCCCCAGAGAGAAAGGCTGTGTGTGGATCATTTCGTGGAGACTGCAATGAACAGGATATGTGGCACAAATAGGGAATGAAAGAGGGGTAATGAAGCTTCTTTGTAGGAAAACAAGTGGGAAAACTCCCAGTTGGTAGACCAAGAATGAGGTGGGAGAATAACATTAACCTAGATTTGAGGGAAGTAGATTATTCAGGAGATGATTGGAAAACATTAGTCCACATGCCCATGAACCAATCAGTTCGATAGTTCTAGTGATGTAATCAACTTCTTGTTCAGTGTTCCATTCCATCTTTTTCTTTTCTAACTGGGACTGCACATGGCCTCAATATAGTTCGATTGGCTGATGTTTCCATTAAGCACAGTGAGAATTTTTGGCTCAACTGCACTTCTACTAGCGCTTGATTTTTCAGTTATATTGTTGTAAACTATAGCTCTTCTTCTGTATTTACTAACATTATTTAATATTTTAAACTCTTTCAAACAATTTTTATAATTTTGAAGTATTTATTTAAATATGCAAATCACAATATTATGAACTGTTAGTCAATATTGTGATGCTAACTGCTATTTTCTCCACAGAGTATATTCCTTAGTCTATGATTTTTCTATTGCTGTTTTGGGTTATCGCTGGTTGGATCAGCGTTAGGGAGTGATAAGTAAGTGTACACCCATTTTTAATAAATGTTTGGTAATTTTAATATTATTAATATATTTTTTAACATAGATTTGGGGATTTATTGCATATATTGGTCATTTAAATTTCATAGCGACGGATAGTAATCGAGGATGATAATTGATTGTGGGTTATTGCTGGCTCTATAAATTCTGGCGCATGCGCACTGTTGTTCTATAGGACTTTGAAAATATTTCACGCTAGTTTAAGTGCAGTTTTTCCTAATTTTTTCTATGTCCCAGGTAGAAACCTACCACGCACATGCACCAACAGGTTATATTTTAAAATTGTTTCCCACTATTTATAATAAATTTTACAATTTTAAGTAACGATTATTTCAACATATTTTTCTATGATATTTAACTATATATGTAACATGAAGACGTGGCAGCCATATTGATTTGAACGAATATTCTATACAACAGTGCAGCCAATATAGAATATGAACTTTAGAATTTCAGAACTTACTATTTATTTTGGGGCATTGCATTCTTTCATAGGTTACAGTGCTTAAATTGCATTAGGTTAACTTTAAGGTTTGTTAAATAGCATGTATAATGTTGGCTGCATCGCATTATTCCATAGAGTAAACTGCTTTGCGTTTGTTGGTGCATGTGCAAGGTGTCTGCCTGGGACTTGGAAAAAATTCTCACTGCGCTTAATGGAAACATTATCCGTTCGATCTGCCTGCACATTCATTATACTAAATTACCATGTATAAATGTAAAGACATTGTAAGAAATAAATATTCTCGTAGTGTAAGAAGTAAATTATATTTAAATTCCTTATTATATTAATGTGTCATATTTAGTAATTGTATAATCTTGATTAATGCAAGGACACATTTTCTGAATAATTCAGTGCTAGAATGAAATACTTTTGTTACTTAAAGTTGTTGTTGTTACTTAAAGTTTATTTGATTAAACAGTTAGGTTTCATAAGTAACTAGCACTTATTTCTTCACTTACTTCAATAACAGCGAAGGGACTAGCATCAAAAACTATGGTAAATTTAACCGAGTGGAATTATTTTTGTGTAAACAAAATGGTTGCAGATTACCCATTGTGGACAATTTTATTTTGACATTTGATTATGAGCTAGGTTCACTGATCATAATTTTCAATACTTTGTATTTAACATTTATTGTTAACACAATGAGGTTATGTATTAATTATTTTTAAATAATAATATAAGTACCTTGTTTTAATCCATCTTCCTGAATTTGAATTGATTTTTATTCAAGAAATGAAATCATGAAGACCTTTCAAAACATGTTTCATCTTCAAGCAGAAAACGAAATGTGTTTTGTAAGGCATTTGGTACCAAATTACGTGCCGAAGATGAAACATAAGTTCTGAAAGGCTTTATGATTTTAAAATTTAATGAAGTTTTTGGAATAAAAATAAATTTTCATTGAGGAAGACATAAAAAAGTACTTATTATTTTATCACAATTAATACAAAATCATAATTTCTGCTAAGATTTTAAATAAATCCATGTCACTGAAAGTAAAAAAAAAAAATTGCATGTTGGACATAAAATGACATCCAAAATTTGCTTCTAATGTAATCATTTTACATTGTTGAATTAATATTTTCAACTTGAAGCCTCGTATTATAAACTACGCTATTACTTATGATATAATTATTATTTGTAGAAATTGTGTAGGAAAGAAGTTAAAGTTAAGTGAGATAAAGCCATAGTTTACATCACATTCCATCTAGCTCATGTACACATCAGACTGCCTTCGTGGTCATATAAATGTCGTTGCTTTAACATTGCTGCTTTAGTGCTGCTCTTCCGATTAAGTTCCAGTTGTAATGTAAAAAAAACAAGATGTAACTGTGTTTTCATTGGTCGAATAACTGTTTTATCTTTGAGCATGTAAGAAAATATAGTTCTCTTTATAACACTTGAAATAAAGAAAATAAAAGTATTATCTAGCACATGTATATATAATTTATATTGGAAAATTTTAAAATTGTAATTAATCATATGAACATTGTTATATTGTTACGCATGCAGAATACATTGGAATTTCAGTTGTTTAAAATGGCCGGTTCTATATATATAATAAAATTATTTACAAACAGTTCAGTGAAAATTGTGCTACATTAGTTCTTTGAGGTTGTGATAACAGAATTTACAGGTGAGTCAGCATAGGGCATATATTTTGCTCGTAATGAAATTTTAAATAAGATTTGTTGACATCATGGAAAAGGCATAAAGAACGGATTAGGTAAGCACATAGACCAATATACTATCTGCTCTTAAAGTGATCCTCGTCAAAACAAAACCATGTGACCTGCTCGCTTTTCATTGGTTATTGACACCGACATACAATGTAGAAGCAATAAGTATACGGAAAAGTAGTTACCTCCATTAAATTAAAAATACATTGTCTGAAAATACTGGTTATTCTTCTTAAATGACAATAATAATATTCAAAACACAGAAAATATTCTAAAATATATCTAGTCAATAATGACAACTTAAAATAGTTCAGTACATATGGATGATGTATTGGAGTCATGCTTTAGTCAACAACATGGCTGAAAGTGTTGAGTCTTCTGTTGCCATCTAAAATTGTAAAACAAAGTCTGGCAAACCTTCGACTAGTGGTAAAAAAAACTTATTTTAAATGTATTTCACAACTTTAGTGAAAAGTATCTAGAACTTCGAGGAAAAGTTATAGTGAATTTAACATGTGAGGTTACCGGTGTGTCATGTGTAAGTATAATAGTGCTCGGAAAGAAAAAAACACATAGTAAGGTTGTAACTCCCAGTAAAAAAAGGAAGTGTGTGCAATATGCTTTCGTTAAGTGTGATGAATTTGTGGCAAATGCAATTTGAGTTATAGTGCATAATTTATTTTTCAAAAATGAATTATATACTTCACACATGTGCTCCCCTTCAATATGACAGTAATTGTGGAGCATTTGTTTATGTTAGGATCATTCTAACAGCGGATAAGGTATATATAATTTTTAGTCATAAATAAATAAAGAAGAAATGTAAGTTCCTAATTATTGGTACAATTTTACCTTATTTCCTATAATATACAATGATGCCTAAAAACAATGTTTATATTGATGACAATTCCGTTCACATTTAAGTCATATGGCAGGTGAAGTGGCAGCATGGTTATCACAATAGATAATGGTGGTGAAGTAATATCTTATGCAAGTTTGTTTGCATTACGACTGGAACTTAGCACAGAACTCATGTCGTTAACAATTTGATTTTAGAACAATCAGAATAGGTTTATTAATTTATTATTGTACAGATGTTTTTTTTATATATATTGTATACTGTATTGCATAAAATGTGTGAGAGAAGTGTAGAGTAAGCCAAATGTATGTTTGTGGAAGAGCTCATAATGCATTTTCTTAATTTGAAATGAATAAATATAATTTAACACATTTCTTTACATTTCATTCTCCATCATTTCCCATTCCATTTTCCCTGTAATATAAATGCATATGTATAAATATATTTATATGTATATATATATGTATAAATATATTTATATGTATATATATATATATATATATATATATATATATATATATATAATAAAAAAAAGTGGCTGGTTACATGTAATTTCATAATTCGACGTTAGGGGGCGCTGTTGTACAATGTAATTTCAAATTTGCCTAACAGATGGCGCTGTTTTTCATCTACCTGGTTCATAGTTTCTGACACCAGATGGCGCTGTTTTTCATCTACCTGTTTCGTAATTTCTGACACCAGAGGTGCTGTAGTAGTATAGTTCTTCTTCTTCTTTTTCCGTTTAGTACCAGTACATGATATTAGATGTCACTAGGCTACTTCTACACTAGCGCCGCTTGTGGCACATACGCAAAACTCACTCACCGTGGCATCCCGTTATAATAATAATCCCTGGAATAAAACTATGTTGGTTTTGTTAAAATTGACACGTACTATCCGCAAGTCCCAAACAGTAAAATTGGCATTACTTCAATAACTGATTATTTTATGGACTCTGCTTAAAGGGACTACATAAACATAATAATATCCAGGAAGAAATAAACAAAAAATACAAAATGCTAAGAAATCTTATTTTTCAATAAATAAAGTATTTAAATTCAAAAATCCGACACGTGAAACAAAAGCATGATCGTATCAAACACTAGTAAACACCCAGCTACGCTTAGAGAAATGAAAATTAATGTGTTCTTTTAGTTTAATAAGTGAGAGGAAAAAGTATTATACATTTACATCGTAATTATTTTTAGACACCCCGTGCTGATTATCTTATCTACTTACACCGATCTTCTTGCCATAAATCAGCTGAAAAACAAAATTAATGTGTTTCTATGTTTAGTTGAATACTTTGGAGGAAAAATTTATATTTTAATTAAATTTAGATACCCCCGAACTGATCACCCGGCGTTGCCCGGGATTCTACTTACTCCGATCTTTTGCTATACATATTTTTACACATAACGGAGAAGACACTTTGAATGCGATAACTTCTGTTTTATTTACAGATATTTCCAGAACATATTTCTTAGAGATAGCATATAACATATGCTTAACATATTTATCTTTGGTTTCAGCAATTACCACTTGATCGTCCGAAAATAATATAGTATCAACAATACCGCTACTTATTTTAAAATTAGTATTTAAAACATTCATCCTGTGATTTACAATGTCGTCAACAGATGAATTTAAATGGTCTCGTGACAATTGACCCCCTTCCCTGACACGATAATTAAAATCCTTAGTATCGTATTTGGTATTATATATTTCTATTTCAATTTTATTATCGGTGTACAGGTTTTGATTGGCTTTTACCAAGTGCTATGGGATTCCATTCTTTAAAAATACATTCTATAATTTCCTTCTATATATTTTGTCTTTTTTTTGTAGTCGGTAAAACATATATACTTGTAGATTAAATTATCTTCGTTTTCAATCTATTGATTAACAATACATATACAATCTCCACAGACCTCCCTTTTCTAAAACCATGTTGGACCTCAGATAATAAATATACTAAAATATTCAAAAGTTTCTAGTCTAATATAATTGAGCATGCATTTTATAATAGCTATTTAGCAAATTAATCCCATCATTATTATCTCATTCTTACCTATCTCCTCTTTTAAATATTGAGATCACGCATGCTATTCCCCATTCATCACGATCTCTACCATTTGTACTCTACAAATTAATCTAAAAGAAATGACACACCCTTACTACCATAGAGATTCGTCCATACCACATTTTGTCAGTCCCGGTGGACTAGTGGTTGCCATTATCGTGCACTCTAAGTCAGCTGGGGATCGATGGAAATTTGACACTTAAGTATGAAAAGGAAAGTAATTCAATGATTTCCGTGTCGTAGAATTATGACACGTAAAAGAACCTCCAACCTGAAATATGAGGCCTCTGAGCTAAATTTGACGATATGAATTCCATAGCTAATAACTTTAGTTATTATTGAAAGTAATTAAATGAAACACTACCTATCATCTACATACGTCATTCATGTAATAGCATAATTATATAGGCCTAAATTAGTTTTAAATCAGTTTTAATATATTTCAAAAATAAAAGCTAATAAATAATCTGTATAATTCGGTAGCCAAGCTGTTGGTAGAGGAAGAAACAAAAACAAAAAAGTATTAAGAAACTGTTCAAAGCAGATACCAGCTGTTATTGATCTGTATCGACTAGTTGAGTCCATATATTAATATATCCGAAAGCTTGGAGCAGTAAATGTTCAAAAATTATTAGAAGTTTTTTTTAAGCATTTCTTAATTTTATCTCAATTTGTAAGATTTCAGTATCATGCTACGTTTAGGCACATTAACGTTATTTATTATTATTATTATTATTATTATTATTATTATTATTATTATTATTATTATTGTTATTATTATTAGCGATGGCTGAAGCAACTATATCAATGGCATTCGATCAGAAAGAAGAAAAGAGGGAGACCAAAGTTAACATGGAAGGAAAACATAAAGACAGTAATGCAAGCAAGAGGGCTAAGCATTGAAGATGCCCAAGATCGTAGGCTTTGGAGATTTGGCACGGGAAGACGGCAGCAGCTGTAAAAACCGAAGATATATTATTAGTATTATTATTATTATATTGAAATCGAAGATAATTCTGCAGCTCAATACTTGGTATTTAAATCACTTAAATGGTGGCATATGAACTGGAATAAGAAAGTTTCAAAATATTTTTGTATTATGAAACATATTGAAACTGTATTCTGTGAAAGTTGAATTTAAACATTTGCTTTAGTTCACCACAATAGTTACGTAGTTTTATATAGTAAGCCATTAAAAATGTTATGTTTTAATCTCAAAATTAGTATGGTAATACAGGTTGATCCGAAACTATTCGTTCAAATTAATAGAGGCAGTAGAGAACACCTAATTCTCGTAGACTGCAATGGGCAGGACATTTGGCACGTATGGGGATGAAAGAGGTGCATGGAAGCTTCTGGTAAGAAAACCAGAGGAAATCGCCCAGTTGGTAGACCAAGAATGAGGTGCGAGAATAACATACAGGATTTGAGGGAAGTGGATTATACAGGGGATGATTGGAAAACATTGGCTCAGGTTAGGGATGTATGGAGAGCTTATGTCCGCGCGGCCATGTACCTACGGGTTCGAAAGTGCCAGTGAGTTAGTTAGTTAGTTAATAGAGAATGTTCCGAAGCTATTCGTTCAAATTAATACAGGAAGTAGAGAACGTCTAATTCTCGTAGGCTGCAATGGGCAGGACATGTGGCACGTATGGGGAATGAAAGAGGTGCATGGAAGCTTCTGGTAGGAAAACCAGAGGAAAACGCCCAGTTGGTAGACCAAGAATAAGGTGGGAGAATAACATTATACATGATTTGAGGGAAGCAGATATACAGGGAATGAGTGGAAAACATTAGCTCAGAATAGGGATGTATGGAGAGCTTATATCCGCGCGGCCATGAACCTACGGATTTGATAGAGCCACTGAGTTAGTTAGTAGAGAACATCAAAACAAATATATTTCGATAAGGAACATTATGTTGTCAGAAGTAAACTTGTACCTTTAGAGAACATTTTGTTGATGGTGATGACGTAAGGTGTTGTGTCAGCCAGTTGATCCTGTAGTCTGATCACCTGACCTCACGTGTCCGGATTTCTTCCACTGGGGGCATGTGAAGTAGCTGATGTTGTGGAAACAAAAGAAAACCTTGTCGCTAGAATTGCCGTCGCTACTGGGACCAATGTGGAGATCACAGGAATCTTCGAACAACATGGCAGTCAATGGTCATACGATGTACTGCTTGCATAAGCGTTATAACTATTTGAACGTTTGTGAAATAAAATATTTCCTGTTCAATGGATGGATGGACGTTTACTTAAAACCACTGAAAAAGGCCTTCATTTCACAGAGCTTCAAGGAAAGGTCACCCTTAAATATATTCATGTATTAATATGTAATATTGATTTGGGAATGTTTTTTTTTTGTAGCTCAGTGAAATGAAGTCCTTTTCAATGGTTTTAAGTAAAAGTTCACCTATTGATAACATAGCAAATATTTTATTTCAGCAAACAGTCCAAAAACTTATGTTATAACCCTCTAGCGTTGTAACGTTTCGGACTTTTGTGAAATAAAATATTTCCTGTGCAATGAATGGGTGAACTTTTACTTAGAACCATTGAAAAATGACTTCATTTCACAGAGCCTCAAGAAAAGATCACCCCCAAATATATTTATATATCAATATTTAATATTAATTTGGGGGTGACCTTTTCTTGAAGCTTTAGTGAAATGAAGGCTTTTTTTCAGTGGTTTTAATCAAACGTTCACCCATCCATTGTACAGCAAATATTTTATTTCACAATAGTCCAAATAGTTATGACACTAGCATGCATACAGGCCAATGGTCGTACATTCGAGCAATTCCTGTCATGCTACTGCTGTAATTATAGTCCGTGAGGGCTAAAGTGTCTAGAATATTTTAGAAAGAGAAAGAGAGTACTCACCATCTTCTTTCTCACTCATACACATATCTCTTCACGGTGACAGCGGTAGGGGGAGTACTCCCTGCAGTGAACATAGATCAGTGGTGGCATTCGCTTCTTCTAAAGACTAATTTTACACTAATATAATATCTCACAAACTACAAACGAACTCTGAAACAGTCGCCACTGACAAAAATTATGTGAACAAAAGTGACTGGGCGAAAGTGGGGGTGGAGTTTTTCTAGCATTCCTAAGTAATTTTACAAGGGTAGCCCATTATAGTACACATGTCACTCAGATGTCTAGCGAAGGGTGGAAGAACAATTCTCTAGACAAGGATAGCAGAAATCCTGCCAACTTACAACTTTTACACTATAGCATGTTAAACTATCTTCCGTGTAATCGTCGTTAACATTACATATTGACTGCAGAGACCATATGTCCCTTATCGAAATATATTTTTTAGGTTTTCTACCTCCTCTATTAATTTGAACGAATAGCTTATGAACAAGGCGGTTCCGTGGCGCAAGCGGTTAGGCGCTCGCATCTCACCGCTGGGGTCCCGAGATCGAGTCTCGGTCACTTCATGTAGGTTTCGTGGTGGACGAAACGAAGTTTGGGCAGGTTTTTCTTGGGGTTTCTCACGTTTTTCCCGGTCACAATATCATTCCACCATTTCTCCATACTCATCTCATCCATATCGTTTCATTTCGTTCATCTGCCCCTGTGATGGTGCGTCAGGCGTGGTCGACCGGCAACAATTATCATTCACAGACCTCTATATAAGGGGCTTCATCTCATCTCATCTCATCCCTCGACCCGACCCTGAGTTGGACACGAGTTGAGGATATTTATTTTTTAGTTTGTGAACACTCTGTATAAAAGTAGTATTTGGTACAGTTTAGATATTCTACCCTTCCTATAATCCGTCTTGAAGCAACAATTGACCTATTTTGAAAAATACAGTCCATAATAAATCTACATAGAAAAAATGCGGATGACGAAATTTATAGCGCATTCTGTCGTTGATTTGCGATGTTGCACAAATCCATTGCTTCTTATATTTTGAATTTGTGGTATACGAAGGTTTATGACAAAACGATATCGTGAAGAAACAAATGTATATGGCATAAAATGTGGACTTGGTTACATTATTCTGAATACAAACGTGTGATTACGTCATTCGCTGTTTTTTATAAAAGTTAAAAGTGGTTTTTGCGATGGACTAGTGGTTATGCTCCTTGCCTCTGGTCCCGAGGGTCGCGGGTTTAAGCCCGGCCGGGGTCGATGGATTTTTTAGGATGGAAAAATCCAAGGAGCAAGTCCTCCGGGAGGGACTTTAAGCCGTGGGTCACGAGTCTGAAGATTTTCAGGCTCGTAAAAAATCCTTAAGCCTGAATGAAAAGGCCTCTAAGCAAAATTTACCGAATTTTCCCGTCCTAGTACTACCTTGGTTTCCAGATGTCAGTATGAGGCGGAACGCTGACCACGGACCACTCAAAATTACATGTATACAAAACAAGTGTAACTAAATTAGTATGGTTCAATTTCTTCCCTGTAGGGGGAGAGTGCCTCAATCTCTGTAAAGGGAAAACATAGCCTTACAAAAAAAAGTGGTTTTTAATAATAGGTAGAACAGGTCCACCGCTGTGGTCTCTAGGTAGCGTTCTGCCTTGTCATGCAGCAGG